>WEKW01003639.1:11602-31186 GCA_013389905.1 Sula dactylatra | reverse complement strand
ACAGAAAATAGAAGTAATCACATTCTCAATTCTACTCACTCATGCAGGGGTTTTTTTTAGTTTTTTTTTTTAATTATATAAACCAAATCAGATACAGAAAAGAAAAATTGTGAGAGCTTTAATTTTCTTCTATAATGGCTTAGTAAATTCAGATTCTGGTTGGGAAGTGATAAGGATTTCCTGTATGGGTACCCTGCCATAAACCAAACAAATAATTATTAGACACAGAGACCTCTGAGATAACAAATCCACATGGTGCTCTGGAGAGGGCATATGGAGATAAAGATACATTTTTATTTACTGTGAAAAAATATTATTTCAGAAGATCTTATTTCCAGACAGGACCACTTCTGCAGAGCACCAGGTTTAGAAAAATGCCTCAGGCACCAATACAGATGTGGGCTCAGAGCTTATGCTTCTAATTTGTGACTATATGGTGCTCACAGAATTTTGCTACCCACTCTAGTTTGTTATTGTTCAAATGCTATGATTAAAATAGTTATCATTTCTCTATTACACTGCTAGTCTGAGGCCCCTAGCCTTCCAGCACTTAACAGCCAGTACATAAAAAGATGCACATATCTGACTGAATCATGTACTGTATGCAACTTTCTTGCCTGACAGGAGTATTTGAACTCCAAATCCAAATTCATGAGCTCCCTACATCTTTGTGTGAATTGTGGCCATTGCAACACATAATCTTTGAAGATCAGGATCTGGTGGACTTGTAGTTTATGTGAAGTAAGTTGTGTTTCAGGTGCCTGTCCTCACACAACAATTGAGACACTGTGTGACATTGTGTCCTTGAGTTTGAAGTTTCAGAAATCATAACTGCTCATTTACTCTTCTTCAGCTAAATCAGTAATAGTCTTTCTAGTCATCTGTAATCAATTATCCATGGATGATAAACCTTGGATAAAAAAAGAAAAGTACTTTAAATGTATTTTAAAATGATCTGCATAAATAATGTGCTAATAGCAGAAATCAGGCTTGAAGAGATAATAACATATTGCATGGACAGAGAGGAAACAAAAGGTCTGATCCACAAAAGGATCTGGATTACTAAAACCCACTTAACCAGCCATGTCATTCAGCTGCACCTTGAGCCCCACCTTCAGACATCTATTTTTGCCAGTGCTTTCACACTGGACATGCTTTCAACACTTTTCTACACAAAACTAAGTATTGATAGGCTAACACTGCCTAATGAACCCATGTTTCAAATGCATAGCTACTGAATCAGACATCATAATATCAAGGAGAAAGGTGATATTTTCATGTTTTCTCTTTCCTTTCCATTATTTTTATCTAACACCTTCGTGGCTCGCTACAGACTTGTGTACCGAATCATTATCTTTTTCTCTGAACATCTTCCTGTTTATGTGCATGCATATTTTACTGGCCTTAGCTTAATTTTCCTAAGGCAGCTAGCACCATTCAATGGAGCATGTGGACATAATTTCTCATGGGCCTAGTAATTTTGGGTGCGTAAGGAAGCATCCAAAATCAGTTGGGGACTTTACAAAATTTCCCTGCTTGGCCAGTTTTTATTAACATCTGATAAGCCAGCATTGTCTTCTCTTCCCTTTAACTTAGACTGATTGTTTTGCCATGAGCAGCATGATTACAGCATACCTTTGTCCCAGTATCAAGATAGTGTTTGTATTAATATTAGGAAATATGGTAGAAAATTTTCTCTTATTAGTTGTCATACTGCTTGCTGGCTTTGACAGATCTGAAACATCCATTGACAGCAGTAGGATGGTCAGGTTGAACAGTGGAAGTAAATTCTAGAGTCATTCAAGGCTGCTTATCTCTTATAAAACCTATTTGCTATAACTAGTTGGTGTGAATAAGCAGAGTTTCACTGATTTCAGTGGGACTGCATTGATTTGCATCATCTAAGGATGTGTAGCTTCTGTGTTACACTCAATTGAACTAAAAAAAAAAAGCAAACTTGTGGGTTTCTTGTTGGTTGATTTTGGTTGGATTTGTTTTCTTCTGTTACCCACTACAATCATTAAAATTATTGTAGCTTCAGGAGCTCAACATTAAGTATTCACATACTGGAGAAATCACCATCCACAGTCAATGACATACAAGACCTCCTAGAGTTTTAAGATGATAGATTACTGCATAAAGTATACCAGAGATCAAGGAGTGGGCAGTGTATGCAAAATCATGCCAGCTACTGAAATTAAGTGGCATTTTTTCTTGTCTTTTAACTTGGGCATAATAAAAGGTCTCCAGGAAAGACACCTGATGATTGACAGTTAAACTTCACATGTTGTGTATAGCATGTGTATTGGATGACCTTCATCTGCTGTTCTATTAAAAGAGCAAAGTAATTATCTTCTTCAATAGGCAAAGGTGATATATAAAATCTGATTTTGTACTGAGATGCCACCTGCCTCAGAAGAGGCATCCTCTGTGCTGTTCCTTTGAAATTAGACTTGTCCTTTTTTTTCCTTGTTTTAAAAGGCATTGGATAACAACATAAGGCCTTAGAATCCAATAAGCATTTTCCTTTTCTCACAGATAAAAATACAGGCTTTAGGAAAACCGATATTTTTGGTACAATTCTGTTTTAAATTATAGGCAAATTAGCGGGACAGATTGTCAACAGATGGCACTTGTTGCAGGGTGGGGAATACAAGCTCTGAACGCACCTTCAAAATTTCAGTAACACAACTTTTAATTCCCTCTGGCAAAAGTGGGTAAGGACAGTGGAGTCATTGTATAATTGGAAAATAACTCAAGGATTTGCACATACTCTAAGTAAAACTGTCTCATTGAGGCACAGTATACAGTTTTACACGTAAGCATACATGCACATGTGCATATAAACATGTCCCCTCTCTGAGGGGTGTAATTCCCTATTTCTCTGCTGTACTACTGTCCACTGTTAGGTTCAGCAATTTACTGGTGACTCTGAGGAGGGGTCTCCACTGAGCCTTGTGGAGGTTCGGTGTCTGGCAGGAGCATCTCCATGCTGTTCCAATAGTCTCAGGGACTCCTCTCTTGAAGTTACAATGCAGCCTTGATGGTTTTTGTGCTGTGTCTGGTCTCCATCATTGGAGGCATCTCTGCCCCTTACCTTTAATCTTTCCCTGAATATATCTTGACTGCTCTATCTAATTAGGATTAATGAGATTTATGTACAGGCTTTGTTTCTAGGCAGATATCTTTCTACATTTTAGGCTAACCAATAAGATAATTTTGAAAATTTAATCATACTGTATTGTTAAACAGGTTATAAATCTAATTAGAGGGCATGAAGACTTCTTTAAAGAACTTAAGATAAGTGTAGTTCAACTCATGACACTTTACTAGTCGGTAGTGTCTGGGAAACCAGCCTGTAATATTCCATTGCATTCCCCTTGATATACAGAAAGCCTCATGAGATCGTTGGCAAGATATTCAGGGATACAGGAATAGAGAAAAATCAGTGTGTTTATTCTACACTACCTGTTCTGATGATATTTAATTTTGCTTTGCTTTGGGTTTGGGGTGGGGTGGTGGGTTTCTGCAGGTTTTTTTAAAGGATATAAAGCCATCAGGTTGAGATTACACAGGTTAAGGTGAATGGTGTGTTTGTCTAGTGTTGAACCCGTGATGACAGAAGAATCTGTCAGAGAACACAGGAGAGAGTTGAAAAATATATAAAAATTCAAATAAGAACAATGACCATGATTCTTCTTATGAAGTTCTGAAAAACAGCTTAAACTTCCTTGTGCCTACAGCTTAGAATTAGGGACAAATATGTATTTTTGCTGCAGTTCATAGGTGTACTTATTAATGAACTGGTATTACGCTAGCCCTGGTTTGGCTGGTTAGCTAGCAACTAAAAATTCTGGCTGCACAAAATGTTCAGTTCATTTAAACAGTTTCTAACAATTTGATGGGAAGCAGTTCTAGGTATCCAGTGTGGCGATTCAAACATCTTTCATGGCATGGAAATGCTGGTATGAGAAGCCTTTTCAGTTTATCCTATTTGACAGGGAGCATGTATTCTTTTTGACCCCTAGCCGTAACACAAAGACTTGGCTTATTTCTAGAGCAATACACAAGTCAAGACTTTCTGACAAGGGTCCACATCTTTTTTTTTTTTTTTTCCCCTGAATCTCCCCTTGTCATCAAGAGTCTGAAAGATGCAGAAGAAAGTTCATCTGACAAACTTACTAACCTGAGGTTAAAAAAGGTTTCTGTACCATCTTTGTGAAACTTCTGTTAACAGAAGCTTTGCTTAAAGCATTTGAGCAACAGCATTAATGAAACACAGACATTACTCAGAGGAAAACACTGTTATGTTTTCACAAGGATCTAAAAATTATGTGGTACTAAATACCTGCATATTCAGTTACAAATTAATTTATTTTTCCACATGTAGTGGCTAAGTAGAAGTTGTTCTGTGAGACCAGCCATGGGGGACAATGATAAGACAGTAATTATTATTGTAAAGAGAAGGGATAAATTAATCACTACTTTGACTGAAAAACATCAGAAAATATGAAAAAAATTATTTCTTTGCTCTTCAAGTTGCTGTTGCAAAGTGTTCAGCTCGTACTTCAGGACAAGGGGATTATTGCTTAGCGTAGTGTTTACCACCAAGTTTCTTTTCAGCTTCTGTAAATCAGTATTACTTTTTTTTTTTTTAGGAGAGGAAGTGTATTTTGACAGTCTAGAAGTTTTTCTACATGCCTGAAGCCTTTCAGAGGTGCCTTCAAGTAGCTGATAAAAGCAAGCTATATAATTTATGAAAATATTTACATTTTCTTATCTTAGCAATGGTGTTTTAGAAGGCAAACATTATGAACAATTCTGTATGTTTGGCAAGTACCATGATTGGTATTGTCTAGATAAGATATACTATTTTATAATCCTTCAGATGAGGTCTGTTCCTTTATGAATATCTTGTGCTTTTGATATTGACTGATGCTGCTGAAGGCACATAATATATAGTGGATTTCTTTTGAAAATATTATGAGTATTTAGTGTGAAATTCTTAAAATATGTACATCTGAAAAAGAGCTCTATATTTTTTAAGGATCCCTAATCCCAGGTCATACTTTAAGGGATGAGTCCCAGAATTTCCATTCCCTAATATTACATATGCATTTGATATTTTGTGTTGTCAAGCTCCTCTGAAAGCTGATATTCAGCCCAAAGGAACCAGAAGTCACAAGCAGAAATTAGCCTGTCTAAATACCATCCTATGAGCTTACACCAATCATTCTGCACAGCCCATTGACCCACCTCAACATGCTCCACATATAACTCCGAATTTCAACTTGAAAAATATTCACAGCTGAAAACAAATATAGCTTGGCAGAAGTTAAAGTGATGAGTTGTTTGAACAAGGAGGGTTGAAGCACAGGAACCAAATTACTCTTCCATAAGAGAGGCTATTATGGGATGCTATCAACTCTTTAAAGTGCTTGGGATAAGGAATTTCACAGAAGCAAAGATGGTAATGCCTCTGCTTCTCTGAGGCATTGTGCTAGAACTAAAATATTTCTTTTGATAAGCTCTGCCACTTCCACCCTGTTTCTGTATTTAAATTTATAAGAATTAAAGAGCACCATGAAAAGACTTTTCAGCAATTGACATTCATGTAGTCAGTGTTACAGTATGGAATGGGAGGTGTAGGTTCAAAGCCAATACATGTTTGGGGTTTTTTTCCCCAAAAAACCCCAAACTGAGTCATGCTTCCTGCTCTCCAGTTCACAGACACGCTCTCCAAGGATCAAAAATCACCAGCAAAAAACATCAAGTCTTTTCAATTTCAAATAGAAAGATGGTTAAAACCCAAGCTGAATACACAACTAAATACAAATTCTGATCTTTGGTTTATTTATTTTTGCTATAGTTATGAAACTTATGCATATTTTAATGGAAAATGCAAAAATGAAATTAGAAATGAAAAACATGTTTTGAAAGGAAATTTTGGTAAAATTCTCTGTGTGTGCGCACTTTATTCTGAATACTAATACTTCAGTCCTGAGCTATAGAGATTGGTTTACAGCAGACTAAATCTTGTGTGGAAGTCAGGAAAATATGAGTGATAAATGTACTTCTTCATGAAGACTCAGGACTAATCTGTAAATCATACCAAGAAGTCCCCTTCTTTTCTGCACTCCACACAAACTGCAACCTGATCAGGGAAGCTGGGTTAAAAGATATGGTTATGTAGTGTGGTCATATAAACTGTTGTCACAGGGAGAGGTTGTACAAGAAAAGAATAACAATGGACTAGAGATATCAGAACAAATATCAGTACTCTACAGTATGTCAGTGAAGCAGATCAGGAGGGAAAAGAAGCATGTCCAGTATTTGTGCATGTGAGAAAAATGAAGAATTAAAAACAAAAATCAGAAAAATAATAATAAAAACTAAATACAAGGAAGATGGATAGACAAAATAAGGGCAAATTGAGAGAAAGGTCCCTCATTTCAAAGATGAACATGAGAACATGCTCCTGGTGTAAGTTATCGGGAGCTAGGAGTGCTTGAAAATTAATCAAGTGCTTATGTGGTGGATCAAGGTCTTAGCAAAGAGAAAGAGACAGCCTGATGGAAAAAAAGGAAGAAAAAATCAACAAACGATAAGAGATCTCTGCGGAAAGGAAAAGACAGGAAAAATGTGGGCTCACACCAGCTGCCTAGCTACCGAGCACCCTGAGGACTGCACAGGGTTGCTTCTGCTCCCTCTTTTCATTGCTTTCTGAGGTCATTCCGCACTTCTTTGTGTTAACAGCTGTGGAGGTGAAGCCCTGAAGGTGTCAGTGGAGGTATAAGTGAGAAACAACATGCAGGCAGTGGTTGTGCTGTTATTACAATGCACTGAGGAAGCAGCTGAGCAGGGCAGCTGACACACTTGGTTATGTTTTTCCAAGTTTTATCATTTTCTGACAAGAATTGGAACAAAATCCATCATATCTGCAGGCAAAATGGCTTACTTTGTGACAAAGTGTTTTGCTGTACCTTAACCAAGCCCAGGTCTGGGAGAATAAAAAGGAGAGGTCTCTCCTTGAGCTTACTGTTGCCAAAAAGACATCAACAACAATTACGTAGAAAGCAATCACACCTTGCAATGATGAGGTTTTGTTGTTGTTTGGTTTTTCTTTGGGGTGGGGGAGTGGGTTGTTTTTCTGGGATTTTGGGGTTTTTTTTTGCTTGTTTAATCTGCCACTTAATTCTAACCTGTTAACTCGTGGGTTTGGAATTACATAATTTGTTCAAGAAATATTGACAAAGGTTTTTACAGATATTTTACTACCAAACTAATCTAATTAACACCTCTGTTAATGTTGTCTGAGTTATGCTGCTATATAAATTGCTCTTCACTCCAAATCTTGACAGATGAGACTATTATTATCCTGCTCATGGGAAGATGCACACATATCTGAATTCCCTTTCTCATTCAGATTTTGACAGATAATAAAAACAGAACACGCAAGGAGAAAAAAAAAAGGAAAGAAAAAGGCTAGAAATAGATGAAGAAAGGATCATCCTGGATGTAGAAGGAAATCCAAACAGCCGCCATGGAAAGCAGATTTTTTTGAGGGTTTTTGAGGTTAATTCATGATACTGTATTTAAGGTGCTAGATCAGGAGTAGGAAGACTTGGTTTCATATGCTTGCCACTCTACAGACCCTTTACATCATGATTCATACCTTGGTCCTGTGTCTGCATCTCCAGCTTTAAATGGAAGACAATATTTCCCTTTCTGTCAGGATAGATTGGTGAATATTTAAGAACCCACTGTTAAGGGAGGCTGATGGCTGAAAACAAGACACTGCCACTTGTTAATTAGACCTCTGTGTCTAGTGCTCTGATATCAAGATGGATTACATCAGGCAAAGTTATCTTATTTTAAAATATATTTTTTTATAAATATAAAAGCATTCAGAGCTACACCCTCTATAAATAAAAATTATACTCTTCACTTTGTGAAATTAGCTGAGAATGAATTCTTTCTCTGACCTCAGAAAACACAAAGCTATGCAAATCTGTCTGTCAAGAGTATCATGCCCTTAAATCCTACCAGTCTTTACAAAGCCCTGCATTTATAGAAGGAAAATTGCTTCATGTGGAAGATTCCCATTATGCATGCAATGACTTCTGATAGCAAGGGTTCTTCACCCAAATTAGGAATGTGTACAGGAGGACTTGTCTATACTTAGTTAATAATAAATACCATTTAACCTGGACATGCATTCATTGTGACCTCCTGTTAAGTGATTTATTAAACAAAACATTGGAGACTTGTTTTGTTCTTAAGACTGAAAGAAATATTCTGCCCAAGGGAGTAGTCTGGTGAATGGATTAATATTCTGTAAGGTCACAGGCTGTTTACGTCATGGCTGAGGCTAAACCCAGCTGAAGTGAGAATGGCCAAAAATCAATCTTTTGTAAAGGTTGTAAAAGCCAGAAGCTTAATAATTGTATACACAATTATTCAAGAAGTATACAAAAGTATTTTTCTGCATAAATCTAACATAAATCAGCACAGGATTATATGCCACTGTTAGTTCTTGGAAAAGAGCAGCAAACATATTTTATGAAATGACAGTGCCTTTGCTTAAATTGCAGAAGAACAAGTCCTTTCAAAAGATGGGAATAGAGTCATACACAAGGTGCATATGTAAAAGGAGGACAGGACTATCAGCTACTGCATGCCAATGTTTCTCCAATGCTGTCTATCATGGGTATCACATTTCAAGGACAAGGAGGAAAATGAAGAAAGGACACTTCTCTCAGTCACCAACACCAATTAAACCCAAGATGGAAATAATGACATTTTAATGATCAACTGTAATTATGATATTATGATATCATTATGGTTGTTTGAAACATTTTTTTAAAAAAAGAATTTGCAAGTCTCCATACTATTCCCAGGGGATAAAAGTGAATCCAGACTCTGAAAAAGAGAAAGTAGGAAAAACAAAAAGCCCCAGCCTCATAGTTTTAAAAAATAGGGAGTCTTGTAAAATAAAGTCACTGTTTTGGATACCAGTTTGCTTCTGGGAGCTCCCTCGCTGATTAAGTCTTGAGTATGTACAAAGGAAACTGAGTAGGAAATGATCCATAGATTAGGGCAGGTTCTTGAATAAATCCAGACCCTTTAAACATGTGTGTGCCAGCAAAAATTTTGGGATGCCTAAGGAGACAGTGGATAAGTCTGAAGCAAAAATGTGTGCATAAATGTTTTCTGAGATACCAAAAAGTTGTCCAAAATCAAAACAAAAAGCTCTTCTGTACAAGAATGTCAAGGGGACAAACTGAAGACCAAAAAAGTTAAGAAATGGATCTCTTAATGTTTTTTGTGTAATCCCATTTAACCTCATGTGATAATGAGGCAATTTTTCATTTCAGGATCACAAAACGTTTTCTTTTTCAGTGTCAGACGCAGAATCTAATCCTGAGGAACTACTCAGCAGAAACATGTCTTCCTATCAGAACTGCATAATTGTTATGACTGTTTACTAATTATATTGTATACACTATTATATACCTCAAAGCTATCAAATATGTCAGTCTTCCGTGTCTTAGAAAACCCAAAAAACTATGACTTGAGTTTTCAGAATACCTGCCACTGTGTGTGTCAGTATCAAAACTCTTACTTAAATTTCATACAACAGAGCACACTCAGCATCTCAACAGATCAGACCTTTAATGCCTCAAGCTGGGATTGAGACCATGAGGAGACAAGTATCAGGCAGTAATCCACAAGAAGAGTGGATTCAACTTCATCTACACCTGACTGGATTCCCCAAACCACTGTTCTGCTGAACTCCTGTATCTTGAAGGCCTGTGGTCCTATGTGACCACTGCGGCATATGCATGATCCCATGTTATTGAATATTTTGAACATTTTGCAAAACATAGCAAAACTACTTGAATTATTTTTTTAGTTAAACTCTGGTCAGCAACTGTCCCACACAGTTGCTCATTCACTCCCCTGCGGTGGGAAAGGAGAGAAAATCAGGAAGGTAAAAGTAAGAAAACTAGTGGATTGAGAAAAAGACAGTGTAATAAGTAAAGCAAAAGCTGTGCATGCAAGCAAGGCAAAATAAGGAATTCATTCACAGCTTCCCATCAGCAGGCAGATGTTTAGCCATTTCAAGGAAAGCAGGTTCCTTCATGCATAATGATTTCTTGGGAAGACAAATGCTGTAACTCCAAATGTTCCCCCTTTCCTCCTTCTTCCCTCAAGATTTTTTCACTGAGCATGACATCATATAGTGTGGGGCATGCCTTTGGCCAGTTGGGGTTACCTGTCCCAGCTATGTCCACTCCCAGCTCCTTGTGCAAACCCAGCCTACTTGCTGGTGGGACAGTTTGACACTGTGCAAGCACTGCTCAACAACAACTAAAACATCTCTGTGTTTTCAACACTGTTTTGGTCACAAATCCAAAACACATCACCATACATGCTACTGTGATGAAAATTAACTTTACCACATCCAAAACCAGTACACATTTTTACAAAAGACTGTTCTATGTGACCATCCCTTACTCCATAGGAACAGGTCCTACTGACTACTTACAAGCATCTTATCTGTGTGCACTTTGATCAATTCTGCAGCAGGAATCTCTTTGAAGAATCTCTGGACAGTGGGATGGCCCACCCAGGATGTCAATGAGCACAGCAAAGTGCATAAGTAGTGCCAATTAGAAGGTCTAGGACCAGCCTGCATGATTGTTCCTGTAGCAATGAGTCACAAGCCTTGCTGTGAAGTCATCTAAAAGTTCATTCCATTATCTTGTTTCAAGTGGGCCTATTGTCTCAAATCATGTTGTGGTTTAGCCCCAGTCAGCAACTGAGCACCACACAGCCGCTCGCTCACTCCCCCCACCCCTGTGGGATGGGGAGAGAATCGGAGGAGCAAAAAACAAGAAAACCCTTGGGTTGAGATAAGAACAGTTTAATAATTAAAATAAAATAGTAAGAATAGCAATGGTAATGATAATAATAATAATAATAATAATATAATAAAAAGAAATAATGAGAGAAAATAAAACGAAACCCAGGGAATAAAGGGAAAAGGGAAAAAAACCCCACAAGAGCTGCAACCGCTCCCCACCCGCTGACCGACACCACCAGTCCCCGAGCCGCGATCGCGCCTTCCCCCGGCCAACTCCCCCCAGTTAATATACTGGGCATGACGTCACATGATATGGAATACCCTTTGGCCAATTCAGATCAGCTCTCTTGGTTGTATCCCCTCCCCTCCCGGCTTCTTGTGCACCTGGCAGAGCATGGGAAGCTGCAAAAGTCCTTGACTAGTGTAAGCGCTACCTAGCAACAACTAAAAACATCAGTGTGTTATCACATTATTTTCATACCAAGTCTAAAACACAGCACTATACTAGCTACAGTGAAGAAAATTAACTATCCCGGCTAAAACCATGACAAATCAGTACATTGCCTGACCAACCTGATCTTCTTTGACCAGGTGACCTGCCTACTGGGTGAGGGAAAGGCTGTGGATGTTATCTACCTGGAATAGTAGTAACCTTTGATACTGTCTCCCACAGCATTCTCCTAGAGAAGCTGGTGGCTCGTGGCTTAGACAGGTGTACTCTTGGCTGGGTAGAAAACTGGCTGGATGACCAAGCCCAAAGAGTTGTGGTGAACAGAGCTAAATCCAGTTCACAGGCAGTCATAAGTGGTGTTCCCCAGGGCTCAGTGTTCAGGCCAGTCTTGTTTAATATCTTTATCGATGATCTAAATGAGTGGACTGTGTGCATCCTCAGTAAATTTGTGGATGACACCAAACTGGGTGGGAGTGTTAATCTGCTTGAGGGTAGGAAGGCTCTACAGAGGGATCTGGACAGGCTGGATTGATGGGCCAAGACCAATTGTATGAGGTCTAACAAGGCCAAGTGCCGGGTCCTGCACTTGGGTCACAACAACCCCATGAAATGCTACAGGCTTGGGGAAGAGTGGCTGGAAAGCTGCCCGGTGGAAAAGGACCTGGGGGTGTTGGTCAACAGCCAGCTGATCATGAGCTGGCAGTGTGCCCAGGTGGGCAAGAAGGCCAACAGCATCCTGGCTTTTATCAGGAATAGTGTGGCCAGCAGTACTAGGGAAGTGATTGTGCCCCTGTACTCGGCTCTTGTGAGGCCGCACCTTGAATACTGTGTTCAGTTTTGGGCCCCTCACCACAAGAAGAACACTGAGGTGCTGGGGCATGTCCAGAGAAGGGCACCAAAGCTGGTGAAAGGTCTGGAGAGCAGGTCTTCTGAGGAGAGGTTGAGGGAACTGGGATTGTTTAGTCTGGAGAAGATAGGCTGAGGGGAGACCTTGCTTTCTACAACCACCTGAAAGGAAGTTGTAGCGAGATGGGTGTTGGTCTCTTCTCCCAAGTAACAAGTGATAGGATGACAGAAAATGGCTTAAAGCTGCACCAGGGGAGGTTTAGTTTGGATATTAGGAAAAATGTCTTTACTGAAAGAGTGGTGAGGCACTGGAACAGGCTGCCCAGAGAGGTGGTGGAGTCACCGTCCCTGGAGGAGTTAAAAAAATGTGAAGACGTGGCACTTTGTGACTTGGTTTAGGAGGCATGGAGGTGTTGCGTTGACGATTGGACTTGATGATCTTAGAGGTATTTTCTAACCTTAATCATCCTATGATTCTATAATTCTATGCAGATGACTCAGGAGTTCATGGACCACTGTGCCCTGGGTACTTGCACAGGTTCAGCCCTGACACCCAGCTACAGGTATAATTTGTGTGCCCAGCACCAGAGTTGTAATTTGAATTTCCTCTTTATTATCAGAACTGTAATTCAAAGTCAATATATTTTGCTACAGACAGAAGATGGAACTATACAGTTTTTGACAGGGATAAGAGATCTTTTCCAGTCAACAAAGAAACATGGAGGTTCAAGGCTCATAATATCACAGGTATTGAGGGTTTCCACACAACTGTTAACTGTTCTTTAACAGTTATATTGGCTTCCTCCTCTATAGCACCTATTTCTTCTTGTGCCCTTTCCATTGTCCTTCCCATGCTTTTCAGACTTTTCCCCTCTGTTCTTTAAGTCACGGTTCCTGTATTTTATTCTATCCTTCTTTTCACGTTTTTATCTCATCTACCCATTTACCTCATCTCAGTCCTGTTCAATGCCAAAATATAGAGGTTGTCATCAAAGGTAAGAATGTATTAACACATGTAGGACAAAGTAGTTTTATTAAACTTGTTCTCTTTCTGGTTTTTATATTGCTAAAAACTTTATTCTATTACTACAAAATTCAATGATAGAATTAAGAAAGACTTTTTAATGTCTGGCAAAAATATGATTCAAAACTTGGCACTGAACTATCTTAATTCCCCAAGCTCTGACTACTTTCTTTGTAGTGTCCTGCAGCAACTTCATGTCCTCACTGGTCTCAGAAAGATGAGGTCATTGATGCTTGTTGTCCCTAATGGTTTGAAGTTCCCTAACTTCTAGAATTTGGTGACCTCATGTAATTTAAGTACCTCTTTTTTCTCAATCTCTTCCACTTGTTTTCTGATAAAGCTGTTTTGTAACCATAACATATCCACAGTCCTTTTCTCTGCCTCTGCCTATATTTATGACTAGACAGCCTTTGATGACAAGATTGAACACTACTAAACTTGCAATTCAAAAGAAAAGTATTCACCTTTTGCCATTGTATAGCATGTATTTATCACTGATGAAGACTGAAACTTTTGTGAGCGCACATGGCTACCTAATTTGTGACTTCAGTGCCTAAACCCTGCCCAATATCCTGGTCACAATCCCATCCACTTGTTTGCTAAGACTGCTTGGTGCCATTCATCTGTGTGGATGTTAGCTTTCTAAGACCAGTTGGTTCCAGGGCTGGGACCTAGCCTGCCATTCCTTTAAACATTAGAAATATAATCTGTTTTGTTTTGGAATTCTGGGGGTTTTTTTTATTCATTGGAGATATAATGTCAGATATATACATGCTTTAGAGCGCATCAAAGAGAATCTTTCACTTCGCCAGTCTTTGGGCTTAGTGTCTACCACTTACTGAAGGAATGTCTAAAGAAAGCTTACATCAAAGATCATGTTTTTACTGTGAGGGGCTCAGCCTTGGAATATGAAATATAATTAAGCCTTATTACTGAGAAATCTTTTGGTCATAGCTTGACTCTCAGATCCAGGCACAACTAGTGCTTTTACCATTATGGCAGATAAAGCTTGAAAAAAGTCACCACAAACTTGTTCAGAAATTATTCGCTTTTTTATGATGGCTGTGTGGGGAAAGGAAAAAAAAAATCCTTCCCTAAAAAAAAAAAAAATTGTTTATCCAGAATTGAATGAGTGAGAAAGATTTTGCAATATTTGAGCAAATGAAGGGCAAAGTACCTCTTTGGCCTTGGGAACAGATATGGTAGATTCAAAATGCAAAAAGAAAGGTCTTGAAGCTTGGATTTCTATTTCAGCTAGCTGGATTTCAGGGCACTTGATATATTCTCCTGGGAAAAGGAGAAAGAACTAGAGGAGGATAAATAGTTTTATCATTTATTTAATCTGAAGATTGTCCCCATGAGGTGCTAATCTTATTCACTTGTCATCATCAGTCAATTTATGATGCTAGAGGGAAAGGTGTGGGTGTGGGATTTTAAATCACTATTATGTGTGAGTGTGTCTGGGAGCAGCTTTGGTTCTATATGAAAGTGCTGTAGCCTCTTCAACTGCCAGCACTAGCTATAGAAAGAAATGTGAAATCCTCTTTCAAGCCTGTCGCCTTTAATTATAATCTTATGAGGACTTTGCAGATGATAGTTCCCATTTCTCTCATAGTAAATTTCTGACTATGAGAAAGCTGTGTTGGCTTTCCAATGCCCAAGACAAATAAAGCTTTTGGTCTTCCTTCAGAAGCTTTGTCTCTTAACAGAAACATTTTCAAATAAAGAGTGTGTTGTTAGTACATACATTTTTGTATAGACTGTCATTGTTGACTTGAAGAGGTGGGGGGGAATATAACCCCTACACATCCCAAGAGATTGATTTTTAAGAAATCAATAACACTAATACTGCATTTTTGTGTCATTATTTTTTGCTTTGAGTTGCTTTACCACTTTTCTATAACAGCTCCAAGACTTTCTGGTCAACAGCTTAAGAACAGCTTACTGAATTTCTTGTCATAAGCTATTCCTTAAATACATAAAAATGTAAAAGTGTTGTTTCAGACCAAGAGTCCTTCTAGACCAAGCTCCTGTTTCTAACTGGGCATAAGCAGACCCGAAGAAGAGGAAAAGCAGGGCAGGCATACTTGCCTGAGTATTCTCTTAGCTTTTGTCTATTTTCTGCTCAGGGCATTTCTTGATCATCATAGAGAATATCAACCCTCAGAAAATTTCCTTTCCTCAGCCTTTCCCCTTATGATTCTGACTAACCCTAGGAGATGTGGCTGCATTACTTCAGTTGTGCTTAAACTCATGCTTAATGGAGAGAATGTGATTAAGAAAGTAGTCTCCATGGATGTACATCTGGAGTTCTGCCATCCCCATGAAGAATTTCACAGGGTTTTGCCAGCCATGACTGCCATGGAGTTTGGACTTCTTCTGAACTGGGAACAAGAGTGGATTTTTCATTTCCAGAGGTGATTACGCAAATGTAACCTTTGACCTCTACTAGACAGAGTGCACTAAGCACAGGGAAGCCATGGCACACAACCAAGACATCTACCACCAGTGACTGGAAAAATAATAAACTCTTCCTGTTTCCTATAAAGAATCATATTCTCATTTGGTACTTTGATCATTAAAAAGACACTCAGAATTTAAATTTTAAATAATCTTGCACATTAGGATAAAATCATGACCTTTTAAAGCTTTTAACAGCTGCAACAATGCATACACATATGTCAGAATATAATGAAGATTCTTGTCTGTGAATGTTTAATTCTTTATTAAATATTAAGAATTCCAACAGAGGAGACCAGCTGGGTTTATATAAATAGAAGACTGCTAACATAAATTCAAGAGCAAACTTATTCCTATGCTTTGTTTTGGATTTTCTCAACTAGATCTCTCCAAGGAATAACAGGCAGAGGAAAATGTGGAAAGCCTGTGCTGGAGGAAATGTTAGAGGTTTGTAGTTAATGACTGCGTTAAAAGAGCAATATGATGAAAAGCTAGAGGCCTGTGATGAGATTCAAGGGATGTCAGTTTTGTGCAGGGATCTGCTGCCACAGGGTTTTCGTCAAATCAGTTTGTCTGTCTAGTCCTCTTAATTTCCACCCTTGGTTGTCACTTTTTATTTATGTTGTAAGATTTTGAGGGTGGGGATAATTTCTTGGACTGTGCTTGTATAGCATTTAGTTTTCCAGTTCCATGTCAGGTTTCAGGCTTCTAGGCACTGTTGTGTATATATAAATTATATGTATGTTTATACTGATAACACAAATAGATGTATTTGGTATGTAAATAACCTCCAGTTTAAGTCCATGGGTATGATAACAACCACCCAGCTATATTGCTCTAACAGGTTGTTTTATAAGATGAATTAGCTGACAAGGTTCCGTCAGTGGTCAATACCTGTGGGGAAAACCTTCTACATAAAAGTTACCAGCCACCTGTATCACACACCTATTTTCAGACCAAATAAATTGCTTTCAAGAACTCTCTGTTTCTCTGTAAAACTGATGGAAGGTTTTTAAGCAAGTGGCATAGCTTAAACCCCTTATTTTTGGGTCTTTACAGTGAAGGAAGAAAAACCTTTACCTACACCTGACATTAATTTGGTATGTTTATAGTATTATGCCCATTACATTAGTCTTTAGTAAAATAGTCAGATTGTTGTTCTTGATATGATATTGTTGGTGTGAACTAAACATTTCACTGTAGCCATCCATACTGTTTCCTGTGTTGGCACAGAATATTTTTTCTTGTTGGCAACTGTATGGATAAGACCTTCCAGAAGACAGTATTTCCATAAATTTCTTGGATACCATAATTTACCTTGGCTTTTTGTTTCTCAGTGAGATATTTTCTGCTCTCTGTTTTGTTTTAATGCTGGCAGGCTATCATACTTCCAGTCTACAGTGGTTTTGGTTTTGGATTTGAATTTTTTTGAAGGTGACCATGTCATTGATAAAGGCTGGGTGTTTGAGGGTGGAGGGAAGTGATCAAGTAATCTTGTATTCTTCTGTACATTTATGCTAGTATTACAAAGATACTACTTCAAGATACAGAGATGGATTATATCCTGTAGATATGTTTTAGACTTGTAGATCTAATTTTTAGCATAATCCAAAAATATGCAAGTAGACAGACTTTCCTTCTTCCATTATTGCTGCAGAATTTACGGTTTTCTCTGCAATGTCAGGGGTTTAAAACATTTATTCCGTACTGGAGTGCAAGTACAGAGTCATTGTTACGTGCAACAGTTTGTATTTTGCATGCCAGAATTATGAAAGGCCCCTTAATGCTTTAGTGGTCCAATGCTGAGGTGGATTCAGTAGGGGTGCAGAAAGCCTTGCACAGAAAATTTCAGCTCTGTAATACTAATGCAGAAGAAGGACCAGCAACATAAGCATGGTAGCTTAAGGATGGCTCTTGAAGTGATGTTTGCTACATTTAAAATCTTGGACAGAGCTTCAGAGCCAAAGCAAGGGTGAGGCAAGAGGGTACCCCCAGTTTATGGTACCGCTACACACTGCCTGGGAAGGAAGGTATAGGACCATCGTAGTCACAGTGTCTGGCAGGAGGTCAGGAAATCCATAAGTGATGAGTGGATGTAGATGTATACATCTTAGAAACCAGCAGGTCTCACTAGGAAGTCATACCTGAACTATCTAGAAATTAGCCAGTTCAGGTACTAATAGCAGTGATGTGCAGAGAGCTCAGAATTTACACATGCTGCACAGCCTTGCTGGGACCTCGGGGAAGCATCTGAGCAGCTAGCCTGCACCATATTGTCAGAATAACACTGTCAACATTAATGAGCTTAAATCCAGGCTGGGAATGTCCTCCTGCTCTGCTGTTGCACCTTTGTGGGCTGCATTCACGTCCCCCAGACCCCATGGCGCCATCACGTCTCTGTGCATTGGCAGAGCACAGGTTCCACTTCATCTCATTTCCTTTTTTTCTTCCTCAGCAATGTGCAGAAAAGCAGCTGCTGGGAGATTTGGCTATGCTGCTTGACACCAGCTGAGAGCTCCCTTATGCCACAAAGAATTATAGACCTTTCATTAGGGTCTCTGAGCAGTGTGAAGTGGCAGGAAGAGAAAGAGGGATTCTGGCATACGGCTGCACGCACTGCCTTCATGTTGAAAAGCTTGAGCTGGAACAGCTGCTGAACCCAAGACTAAGCAGGACAACCTCTCTGGGATGTTAGGGATCATATGTTTATATAAGCATGGGACAAAACACTGGAGAAGAGCCAGGCAGAGGCTCTCATCAGTAGAAAGAGAAGTAGTTAAAGAAAAGACTTTGGGATTCTGATAAAAATGTTCTGCAGTTCTGATGTGACTTTCCCCATCCTGATCTGAGCAGCTGTTTACTCCCCTGTTTCCAACCTGCTGAGTTGTTTTTATCCTTTCAACTTCACTCCATACCTCCCCCTCTAAGTCCCTCCCTCCTTTCCTGCTTCTCTCCCTTCTTCCCTCCCTCTCTCAGAAAGTATATTTTTGGAAAGATCAGGAACAGGGATCTTATCAGAGCTAAAAAAAAAAAAAAAAAAATTAAAAAAGAAGGTTAAAGTAGATGAAAAATGGTGAGGGGAAAGTTGACAGGGCGAATGAGCCTCTCAGGGAACCTTTCTCTCTTAATGTCTGGTGATAAGTTGGGTGGAATTTACTTTGTTTATTCTAAGCGTATTTTAAAATTCTTCTTATAGACAGCTCACAGAAGACATACCATTGCTTTACATGAAATGCACTGGGGATCTTTTACCAAAATAATAATTTTTGCTCCCATCTTATCTGTCCATAACTCCTACATTGATTGAGACTCTCTTACCAGATAACTAGTAGCTTGATTTACTGTAATTTAGTTCTGCATTGCTTTTGATGGCTTAATTACTTTCTAATTATTTTTGGCTGTGTGAGGAAGCTAGGTGAAGGCAGAAGTATGAGTTGTTATATATTACTTTTAATCTAGTAAAGTTACAGTTTTATTCCAAAATCAAGATCTTCTTTTGCTTGGCATTACATGGAGAGTGATAATCCAAACAGACAAAGGAGGGGGGAGAATTGTATTATTATTAGCCCTGCTTGGACTGAAAAGTGATTAAAAATGTATCAATTTACTGTCTGCCAAAAAGTAAGTCCCTTTCAGAAATAATATTCCACTCCACCCTACCAGCCCCCAACAGACTCTTTCTCTCTGTACTTATTTTCTTATAAATAATGGGTCCTGTGTTGCTGTTGAACATATTTCAATCATGAGTAACATGAACAACAAACAGATTTAGGAATCTCTCCACTGCAATATCAAAAGTTAGCAGCCATGAGCAGAAGTACAATACTCCTAATTTCCAGTTCTTTTCCAAACCCTGGTTTTGGCAGGTTTCTCATTACAGGCTTCCTTCCCCACGGCCCCACCACCACCCAAAAAAAAAAAAAAAAGGGACAG
>WEKW01003635.1:47016-67980 GCA_013389905.1 Sula dactylatra | reverse complement strand
TTAACTATCCCAGCTAAAACCATGACATATTGTTATCCAGAAATGTGTACTCTTAGATCAAAAACAGCTACAGAAATAAGGCAGGAGGGATGAATCTGGAGCTTGCATAACATTCCTGCAACAACCAGACACAAACATGGGATTTATAGTGATGAGGAGACATCGCATCAGCTAGTCCTGTGAACAGGGGTATTACCAAGAGTGATTAAAGAGGATTCTAAGGAATGCCGGTGTGTGGAAAGTTCATTAGTAAAGACAGGTAAAGAAGACTGATCAGTCATTGTAGGATGACACAGACCATGGAAAACAAGTTGTAACAGTACATTAAGAATTAGGCTATATCAGGTTTTCCTTATAGATTTGAGAAAACCATCATACACAGGTGTGATATATGTCTTCTTGGCTACACCTAAAGTAAGGGACCCAGAAGGACATATAAACTAGTGAGTGCAGTTAATATAGCAGTCTAGCTGTAAACCAACTCCAGAAATGGAGCATTTTGGAGTGTGTCCCTACCAACATCTCCCAGATCTGTCCCCTGTTATTTTAAAGAAGTTTTTGACCACTGTGCACTTCCTGGTAAAATAAATCATGTATTTTTGGAAAAAAAAAATTGCTTTCTTTTCCCCAAATTCTGTATGTGTCTGTAACTGCTAAATAGGAACCACTTACAAATGCCATTTGATCTTAATTTGACCTTCTAACTAGCATGGTTAGTTGTGTGGGAAAATTGTTTAGAGGAGAAGTTGGAGAGTGGCTGTTCTGTGGTGGTCCATGGTTGTATCTCCAAAGAGTAGTAGAGAAGAGGTCTGTACTTGTAGGGTCAGAGAACGGTCTACCAACAAAGGCAGTTTGCCTAGGGATTATGGTTAATGAAAACAAGCTCAGATAGATAGTCCCTGCAGACCCTCATTCCTGTAGGTGTGTTGGTGATGTCAACTAACTATACATGTAAATGAGTAAAGACTGATTTAGAATTTCTGGAATCTTTCTGATTATGTGATGATATTATAGGTTGGGCTTGAATATTCATACCTGAGAATTATGTGATTTTGGACTGAAAAAAAGGTAGAATATTGATTACCTTGAGAATCCCTTTGTAGCTTTCTTCTTTATCAAGATTTCTTTCCTTCTTGGACCTCATTCTTCACTTCCGCAGAATTTATCTGTTAGGGTTTCTGTTCCCTTTCTGACAAGTTTAATGTGCACTTCTTACAAAAGCCTCAGTTTGCTGCTCTGAAGCTCAAATGATTAGAGAGAGATCCAGATGATACCTCCTCTGCATAGCCTTCACAGTTAGGTCCAGCACAGGTGCAAGAGGCATAGGTCTAGAACCAGGCTGGGGAGGTACAACATCTCACCTTGTGATTTCAGTAAGACACAGCACTGTCTATAAAGGATTTGTTTAACCTTCAGGGCAGGATCTGACTGTACCAGTGCAGCTGGGCAATATGAAAGATTGGAATAGAAAAACAGACTGTTACTGTCTGTCTTTCTAACACTAAAAGCTATTGTTTTCAAACTTTAGTAATTAACACTATAACTTTATATGTCCAAGCATCACGGAAGGGTTATACTATTCCTTTATGAGTATATGAGGTAATTCCTGCCTTTAATGATCCCAAAAGTTAATTCAATAAGAAGAACATATCTCACTGGCTGAAGCAGAACCTTGTTAAATACGTGGAAAAATGAACTCCAGTTTCTCCAGAGGGACATAGTTGTGATTATAAAGAAATGCCCAAGCAAAAAAATCATATCTTTGATATAATGTTTTCAGCCTGGAAAAGAAAATAAATTATACACAATCCTTACAAACATATGTATCTTGGGAATATGCATTTTCCAAATCTCTAAGCTTAAAGAGCATGTCCTTGGGCAGCCATTCTGCAGCTTATGCAATCTCTACAGAATGTATTAATATACTTATCTATGACAGGCATCCTAATAGATTTGTAAGTGTATATTTACCTTTAACTGTAAGCTAAACAGGATGAAGTGCTGGTGTGGATCATTCACACTGTTTAATTCTTGGTTTGGTCTCTGTTATCAGTTTGACCTTGGCCAACTGGTTAGGTCTCAAAAATTCCACAGAAAAAGTGTGGAAATTAGTGCAGATCAGAGATCATCCCTTCTAGGTACATTGAATATGCTATACACAAATGTCTTAGTGAGGTAAGAGAATTTGGCTGCATGAGCATGAGTCATAGTGTGCCAGATGATCTTAGGGATGGAGAATGGCATCTTATCCATTATATGCACCAGTATAAATGAAACTTCTGTCTATTTATTTAAATTGAGACTTGGAGCCTTTTTAGTGAGATCTGATACTGTACTTTTAATTTAGACAGGTAGTCCTTAACAAGTATTATTGATTACATAAGCACATTCAGTTTCTCCTTCAGTTGAACTTTAAAGTCATTCTTTAAAGCAGAGTAATTACATGCCCTTTTTTGAGAGCTAGCAAATATCTATTAATTCAGCAGTATGTGTATATTGATCTTCTGATCTTACCGTGTTCTTTTTATTGTCCTTTAACGGAATTCTTCCACATACATTAGTGCTCATGAGAAAGCAGAAGAGAGATTTATGTTACCTAAGTAATTTAGATGCCTATATTTAAAGATTAAGACTCCACATAAAGATATGACATCATTGCCATAAAAAATTGCCCTGTAATCTATCTGTGGATTTTATCATAAAGTACAGGATAATATAGGTGTGCTTACCTAAACATTTATTTCTCTTTAAGAAGGAATAACTACAGATGCAGCATATTCTCCATATAAATAGTTAATACAACATAAAGATAGAAAATCTTCTTTAAATATTTAGATTTATGAACATGTTTAGGTGGAAATTACTGTGCTCTAGCATAGAAGCAGTTACTATGCATTTTCCTCAACATATACTTAAACAATCTCTAATTTAAGAAAGTAGATATGAATTATTCTGTGCTTTAGGATGTATTTTATGACAGGTGATTGGCAGGTTGAGTTCTGCCCAAAGTCTGCAAGCAAGCTGAAGTATTCATTGTAACAGATCTGTGGACCGTATCCCTTGAAGGACAGGCAGAAAGATATTTCTCTAACCACAATGTTTTACCATTCCAAGGCATACACTTGGAGGCAGAATGCAGAACTTCTCTGGAAATGCAAAAAAGATGTGGATACAAAGCTCCTTTATGAAAAACAAACAAACAAGCAACAAATAACTAGCATCTTGGTCACTATATTCTCTGAGAGCTATTTCTCTTTCAGGCTGGTACCACTGGCATTTCTAACATCTGAAATAAATGTAGAAGATTGCTTTGACCACTTCTAAACAAGGTGGTGAATACCTATCAGTTCTTGACAATAATATCAACTGCATTGTCTTTAACTCCTTGTATCTTCACCAGAAACATATCCATTCAGGCTACAGAAAGTGCAACTTCACCAGGGTTTACGAAGCTGGGAGGCAAAAGTGCTGGGCTACAGATATGAACAAATGTTGAGGCAGGAGACAGTAGTGAAGATGGAAAGGAAACCCCATTTCATTTTTTCTGCTACATCTTCTGCCCAATACTCAGTACAATCAGCACTGGATTTTGTGTCAGGTAGCTCCAGGAAGTACTTTCAAAATGGTAGTGTTTCATCTCATAAAGTATATGTCCAAAATACAGGTCCTATGGATAACCCTATAAAAGTAAATATTTTCATTAATCATTATAAATAAATAAATAAATAAATCTGATAGTAATCTAAACCTGGGATTTCTGTACTGTTGACAGTTTCAGTGAGATGAGTTACATCCTAACCTAATTTTCATGCTGGGGCTTTTAGTGAGACATCACATCTCTGTGTTATCCCTGTATGCACTCATGCAGCTAAAGCGATTTTTTTATTGCTATGCAAGATTTACAGTTCACTGGAGTTTCTACTGAAAATTAAAATTATCAACAAATTTTATTTTTATTTTTTCCCATCAGTTGATATTTTCATATACTGTTAATATTCTTTCTCACATAATGGTATGCAGCTTTCTCATTAAGGAGACATCTCTCTTACTTTTCACACTAACTAGAGGGCTTGAACATCAGTGTAACAAGACAGAAAATCACTCATAAGACTTTAATGGAGTACTATTAAGGGAATATTCCTCCTACTCTTTGCAATTTCCTTCCAATATTAGAAGTGTTAGAGAAGATAACAAAGTATTTTCTTTGTTTCTATTTTCTTCATGCTTCTTTCAGACTCCTGTTCATGCTTGCTTTAAAGCTTTTCCTGTTTCTAATGCTCAGATCAAAATCACCACTTCTTGTTTGTTTGTTGCTCTGTGAATTTAGAAGAAAACAAATTTGACATACATGCATTTATTTTTTGAAGAAAATATGGTACAGATTTTCCAGAACAGGAACAAAACCAGTGAAGAACTGGTGTGGATTTTAAATCCTGCCACAAGTTTAATTGTGACATTAAAGACTGTGTTTTTCTTTCAGTTTCTTTACTAAGAAACTGAAGAACAGTTCCAAAACTAGATCTAAATGTATTTCTTGGTCAAGGCAACAAGAGAACATTTGATATTTCATTTTTATATATATATACATAATTTAAAAACCCAATAATAATATATAATTTTAGTAGTACATATTTAAAATAATATACATAATATATTTTATAAAATGTATAATGCAATATAGTATCTAATATATATTGTAACATGTAATACGTAATATATAATGTGTAATGCAAAATATATAAAAATATTAATTTTGTATATTCCCAGAAGTGGAATCATAGAATCATAGAAGCACAAAATGGCTGAGGTTGGAAGGGGCCTCGGGAGGTCATGTGGTCCAGCTTCCCTGCTCAAGAAAGCACAACTATAGCAGGCTGTCCAGGACAATGTCCAGACAGTTTTTGAACACTGCTGGCAACACTTTTCCTACTGCAGCCAAGGATACCATTCTCATTCTTTGCCACATGGGTACTTTGCTGGCTCATGTTCAACTTGGTGGCCACCAGAACCCCCAGGTCCTTCTCTGAAAAGCTACTTTCCAGCTGGGTGGCCCCCAGCACATACTGGCTCATGGCACTTTCTTTCACATGCTCTTTCCCAGGTGCAGGACTTTGCACTTCTCCTTGTTGACCTTCCTTGTTGAGGTGTTTGTCATCCCATTTCTCCAGCATATCGAGGTCCCTCTGGATGGCAGCATGACCCTCTGGTCTATCAGCCACTCCTCCCAGTTTTACATCACCAGCAAACTCATTGAGGGCACTCTGCCTCATCATTCAGGTCATTAATGAAGACGTTCAACAGGATTTGAGCTGTGACCCCTGGGGTACACCACCAGTTTCTGGCCTCCATTCTTTAGATAATGATGTCAGGTTCACCTTTCAAGTAAGCAACTATATTGTGGATATATAACTTAAATATTATGTTACAGTGAAATGTGTAAAACTTTGTGCAAATATTGACAGAGGCCATGGAACCTACTAACACCTGAAGTAGGTCCAGACAAAGAGTTGTCAATATGGACTGTCCTCCTCATGGAATGCTACTTTTTGATTTATAAGATATTGCGTGTATAATTATTTTCTAAATATATCTATAATTCTTGAAAGGTTAGTATATTTATGTATTTTATATATAATATCTTATGTGATAGGGACTGTGTATATAATAGCATTGGTTGATTATTTAACAACAATAAGAATATTATTTATTTTTTAGAACTGAAACTCCATATCTAATGATGGATATAGAAACATATCCATCGAAATGTCGTGTGCTGTTTGTAACAAGCTTTGCTAGATCATATGTTACAAATAGAAGATGGGTATTCAGACATACAAGTTTCTAACAATTTCTATAAGGACAATAATTATATTTTTTCATAAAGTGGAGCAAAATATAAATTCTCATTATTTCCAATATTGCAAGGTGAAAAAAAAAGAATTTGTCTTTATTTTTAGTTACTTTCACCAAAAAATAAATTAAAAAAAGAATATTTCCACTTGCAAAAATATCTTCTATATGCTTTAATTTCCTTAGTTCTGTATCTGGCAGTTAAAAACATGTTTATTAGTAAAAATAGCTACGTTTAGATTACCTTTATTCGTGCTGACTAATGCCATTCTTCAAATTGCGGTATTGAGTTCAGAGAGTCTATTTATAAAGTGCTATGCAACACAATCAGGAAAAGAGGAGTCAGATGCATGATGCCTTGTCCACATCAGTGAGTCTAAAGACATGAATTGAAATCCTTACTCTATTGCATTCTATAGGAATTTTGTCTTTGACTTCAGTGAAACCAGAATTTCATCCATTATATATTTATTTCTCTGAATTTTTCAGTCAGACATTTCATTTATTTGCCTGACATCTTTTCATTCACCAAAGTCAAATACTAACTTCATTTGCAACACAGTGAAATTCTTCTGAAGTTCAGAGGATTTTTTCCCTGACAAAACTTCAGTCTTAGGCTGATGTTCAGTAAAGGAGTTTAGCAGGTATTTAGTCAAAGCACCAATTTAGGCTAATTGTTATGTAAGTATTTAGTAGTCTTTAAATTTAAACATGTACTAAAGTGTACACTGAAATAGAGATCCTTTGCTGAATTAGGTCAACGAACAGCAGAAGTAAGTGAGGATCAGAATATTGGAAAGGAGTAAAATTTGGTTTGATGGCACTGTTAGAACAAGTTCCATAGGCTATGAAATAAAAGCATTAGAGCAGTGCACCCACTGAGCATATTAAAAGGGAGTGCTGTCATAGAAAAGGACTGGGTCAGTGGACCAGTGTATGTTTTAGGAAGCTGAAGTCAGGCTGTCAAGATTTTCAGGAAGAGAGATAGAATAGGACAATGGGATGAGAGGAACAAGAGGAAGTAGGGAAGATGACCCCTGGGAGGGGGCCTTGTTCTTTCTTTTTCCCTTCTTTTCGCTAAAATTGTATCCCAAGGCTCTATTCTGTAATCCAGTTCCCACATCCTCTTTTTTTTAAAAAACCCTCCTTCCTGCCCCTGGAAGGGGAAACAGAAGTCCTATGGCACGCACCATCTACAGGAAAGAGGGAAAAGGCAGAACCAGACAAAAGCGAGGGATTCTTGACAGCTATTACTTCTGTTGTCAGAGGTGAAGGGACAAGGAATGTCATTTTATATACCACACAGCTGAGTCTGTGGCAACAGCAAAAATAGTTGGTCAAATATGAGGAAAGGGCCCTTGATGGAAAGGCTTATCACCACCTCCTCTGACACTAACAAAGGAAGAAGTCTACTGCACTAAGTAGCTACCTTCTTTGTTTACACCTTTGAACCAAACCCAAGGAAACTAATTCTGTATTAAATACTCTTCTGCGTCACAGCTCTAGCTGAAATTTTCCTTGTCTGTATGGAAAAGCCTAGAGAACTATAATGGTCCTATGCTTTCTTATTTTTGTTCTTGACTATGATTTTTTTTTCTCTTCAATTTCAGCCTCTTATTTTATGGCTAAGATTTCTAAAATTGCATTTAATTAATCAGTAGGAAAAAATACTACATAAACATAAAAATTGTCAGCCCATAAAAAGAAAACATATCAACTATTCTAGTAATGCAGTAGGGAGTTTTGTAAGAGAAGATTTCTTAATATAACAAGAAAGCTTTATACATATTTTATGCTGAAGGTATCTCAAGAAATAAACATAACAAATATCAGTAATTTTTGTAGATTTTTATGTACATTTTTTGCCTAAGCTGCTGCTAAAACAGCCATGTGCAACTTCTTTGAATGTTAGCAATTCTCTCAACCTTTTCAATTTAATGAATAAAAGTTAAAATTCGTAATAACTTATGTATGAATGCAATTAGAGAAGTTACATTAATAATATATGAGAGTCATTTTTTATGAATAGAGTTCAGAAGTGATAATTAGGGGAAGTACCAAAAATGCTATAATAATTTTCACACTGCAATTATTTAGCCATTCCAAAGCATACACACTTTAAAACTGGTCCATCTTATGAAAAATTTTAGTGTGTAAAAGTGAAACTGAATTGAAAGGATTATGTTTAAACTTAGGAACTGAAAAGTTCATGGATGCTGAAATAGTTGCTAATTAAACATAGAATCTTGGAATAATATAGCCTGAGAGTGACTTCTGGAGGTCATATGGTTAAACTGGTTCCTCAAAGAAGGACCAATTTAGGTGAGGTCGCTCTGGGCTTTGTCCAATTGAGTTTCTAATAGCTCCAACAGTAGAGAATCCACAACTTTTGTCGGCAACCTGTTTCAAAGTTTGACTATACTCACTATGGATTTTTTTTCTTCTAAATTCTGGTCAGAATATCCTCTTTTGAAAATTGTCATGTACTTAAGCACAGTGTACTGCTGCAGGTGCAGAAGCACTCATGATATCTCATTCTTAAACATTTACACAAAATAGCACAGATTGGTCCTTCAAAACATAACTCCTGGGAGCATAAAATTTTGGAAGTACTACTGCTTTATAACTTGAATTGACCATGTAAGAGCTCTTTCTTGTCTTCTCTATGTCTTGACATAGTTCGCATTTCATGTCTGGAAAATTTTCATACTATTTCAAAAGAATTGAAAACCTAGCCAATGCCACAAGTAGGTGTTTCAGTTCTTTATGCTCCCTGCCCAGAAAAGTTTTACTTTCAAGAAAATATTCTTGTTTGCTGTTCTATATGCAAATTTCAGGTAACTTTTTTCCTCTTCATTTGCTTCTCTCTTCCTTCTCCAGAAATAAAAATATTGAAATCGTCTTACTTAAAAGTGGAAAAGTTTTTTCTCTTTTTCTTTTCTTCTTTTTTCTTTTCCTTTTTCCTTTTCCCTTTTCTTCTTCTCTTCTCTTCTCTTCTCTTCTCTTCTCTTCTCTTCTCTTCTCTTCTTTCAACCTTGTCTTGATCCTTAAGAAGGCAGCTAATCTTGGAGAACATTTACAGGCACAGGAGGACCAAGAAAATCATCAGGAGTAATCAGCATGGACTCACCAAAGGGAAGTCATGCTTGACTGATTTGATAAAATTCTATGATGAACTGATTGGCTTGGTAGGTGCGGGAAGAGCAGTGGATATTGCCTATCTAGACTTTGGTAACGCTTTCGACAGTCTGCCGTAAGATCCCTATAGAGAAGATGTTGATGTACAGGCTGCATGAGCAGACAGTGAGGTGGACTGAAAACTGGCTGAATGGCAGGCCCAGAGGGTGGTGATCAGTGGTGAGATGACTAGTTAGAAGCCAGAAACTGGTGGTTTCTGTGTTTCTGTGACCCAGGGGTCACAGCTCAAATCCTGTTGAACGTCTTCATTAATGACCTGAATGATGAGGCAGAGTGCCCTCAATGAGTTTGCTGGTGATGTAAAACTGGGAGGAGTGGCTGATAGACCAGAGGGTCATGCTGCCATCCAGAGGGACCTCGATATGCTGGAGAAATGGGATGACAAACACCTCAACAAGGAAGGTCAACAAGGAGAAGTGCAAAGTCCTGCACCTGGGAAAGAGCATGTGAAAGAAAGTGCCATGAGCCAGTATGTGCTGGGGGCCACCCAGCTGGAAAGTAGCTTTTCAGAGAAGGACCTGGGGGTTCTGGTGGCCACCAAGTTGAACATGAGCCAGCAAAGTACCCATGTGGCAAAGAATGAGAATGGTATCCTTGGCTGCAGTAGGAAAAGTGTTACCAGCAGGTCAAGGAATGTGATCCTTTCCCCCTACTCAGCTATGGTGAGACCACACCTGGAGTACTGTGTCCAGTTCTGGACTCCCCACTACAAAAGAGATAGGTGGACCTACTGGAGAGGGTCTATCCAAGATGCAGGAAAATAATTAAGGGACTGGATTATCTCTCCTATGAGGAGATGCTGAAAGAGCTCTGACTATTTACCCTGGAGATGAGAAGACTCAGAAGGGATCTCATCAATGTATATGAATACCTGAAGAGAGTGTGCAAAGAGGATGGAGTCAAGATGTTTTCAGTGCTTCCCAGTGATAGGATCAGAGGCAATGGATATGGACTGAAACATAAGAGATTGTGTCTGAATATCAGGAAACACTTTTTCACTGTGAGGGCGAGCACTGGCACAGGTTGCCTGGGGAGGTTGTGGCGTTTCCATCCTTGGAGATACTCAAAAGCTGTCTGGACATGGTTCTAGACAGCCTGTTCTAGGTGAACATTCTTGGTAGGGCAGTTGGACCAAATGATCATTAGAGGTCCCTTCCAAACTCAAGCATTCTGTGATTCTTTGGAGCTAACTATACATAATTGGTATAGGATAATGTTGAATGAGCTCACATTTAATTCCTGTAACTAGGCATTTAGTTCAAAATTTCCGAAGTATAAATTGTCTTAATCAAGCCTTTTTTTTTTTTTCCAAATGGAAAACCAATGCAAATATCCCAAATCAGTTTGTTTTAAAGGTTGAATGCAAAATATTTTTTTCAAATGTAACATAAAATCAGTAAGAAACAAAAAGGCAGAGGGAAAAGGAGGAAATTATTTTAGCAATTTGTACAAGGGCATTTAATGAAATGAAATGCATTACATAGAGTGTAAGACAGAACTTACTAATTATTAAAACAAGTATCTAATTTGCTTGATGAATCTTTGTAAATTAACTGTCTGCAACACATATAATTCAAAGCTGCTGTTACTCATTTTTACAACTTGGGTAGTATTGGGTATTTGGGGTTGTATATTGTGTTATGTACCAGTTTGCATGTTTAGATGATATTAACAAAATACCCCTCTGACACCTAGTATCACCTTTCAATTATCATCTTAGCATTGAGTCTAGAACTGACTTTTCAGCATTGTAATGTTTCATTATTAAGCAGGAGTCATCAAAATGATCATTTTGTTTACTGATAGGCTGTTAACTACATTTTCAAATACCATCAATCTGAAAAAGCATATTAATAAAAGTCAGAAGTCAGATAGGAATTCCCATATCTCTTTTATTCTGGAAAAGATAATTAAATATGCAAGCAAAGAATGTACCAGCAAATGCATACAGTTACACGAAAACCTCAATAGGAATTGGTTATCCTACATCCATTAGTTTTACACTCAACATTTGATGCCTTTGGTGTTTTAAAGATTCTAATCTTAATTCTTATAACTTAGACATTCTCAACCAAGTACAATAGCACTGTGTTATGAATAGTATATTTTATCTCTTATGAGACACTACTCACAAGACCTAATTCTGCTCACAGCAAGACTCTGCTACCCTACTGAGCTCAACATATTTGTATCGTTTTCAGTGAATACAAACTTTGGCCTGTGTTTTCTGAACATGAACCAAAACGTTATCTGAGACAAGTATAACAGAAATCAGGGGGTTTTGGTTTTGGTTTTGGTTTTGGTTTTTCCTGTAAGCATGACTACAGTGGTTTTTACTACCTCTAATATTCAGCCTGATACATTAACCATCAGAGCACCTTGAATATGGAAAATCCCTTGTCACTGCTCAAATGAATGTTTAAGTAGAGAAGATGGGTGTCAATAAAATAGGTAAAGACCAAACCCTAAGGATAATTTTATAGAAAATGCTGCTTATTTAATTTCATTGAAATATGGAAGATGAGTCCAAAACTCATCAGATCCAGAATTATTAATTCTTTATATAATTCATCCCTGGTAAGACCTCTACTGAAAATGGGTGGCTCTAATAGGTTTTGTAATAATTTTTTCTGTGTGTGTATGTGGATGTATCTTTGTCTTCTCTCTGATAGAATGATTGCATCACACTGCTGAAATCAGGAGGAATTTGAGACCTATATGAACCCAAAGCAAAAAGAGTTGCCTTCTTTAAAGCTCTGAATTAAGCACACTGCTTTCCTGAGAAAAACACCATCTAAATCTTTTGAAATTGTTCACTAGTGCCATCCAAGCACTAAACAAAATTAAAACAATAATTAACATAATATTAGATGCACTATTACAAAAAATCTGTTTTGGAAAACCATAAACTGTGGAGATGTACTCTCTCTGAGCACGTACAGATGATACCATGAAAGAAAAAATGAATTTGAAACTACATATATCTTTTTCTTGTACACTTATACTAAATTTAAAAGCATTTCTGCTTTGCCAGATGGAAATATTACCTTGTGTTGAATCTATTGCACTGAAGTGTAGATTCCAAAATTATTGATAGCTCCACAGACTTTTTTTTCCCCAAAATTATGATCTTTAGACATGACTTTAACAGAAGATAGAAAAAACCCCAAACCCCTGCTTTATTAATTTTTCCTATTATGCTTCTCATTGCTGTACTGAGAGCCAGTATTAAAATACTCCAGTGTATTTTACTTCTTTCCAGTACAGCTTTTCCAGATTGTTTCTTAACAATTTAAAACGATAAAACTTCTGCCTATAGAGAAACTGTTAGAAAGCATAAAAGAGCCAGGAAACTACAACAGCTATTAATGCAACTTTTTTTTTATAAATGTCCTTTTGGAAGAGAGAAGCCAGAAAATATGAAAATTTTCTGGTATGGTGGACTTACATTTTCCACTTCCACTTTCAATTCTCCTCCATTTCCTCATGCAAATGTTGGCCAAAGAGGGACTGAGGTTAATCTTACACAGTTTTTCCAGTTGGTATCTCCTTTTTCCCACTAGTTAAATACCTCCATGAATACTTAGCATCATTTGTACATAACCTCAATAAAGATCATGGCAGACTGCAGCTGGTAACATCTGTTACATTGCTCTTGGGAATCTATAGAAAATAATAAAATATACACTGACCTATTCTTTCATTTGCTACCAAAGAAATTCAGGAGTCCAAAGAAAAACCCAAGGTCCAGTACCATTATGTAAAGTCCAAGAAGCCAGGACATGTATTGTGCATTTGTGATTAAACCTTTACACATAACAAAAGAGAGGCTCTCTGAGTTTTAAAAATGTATAACAAAGTACTGCCCATAAATTTTACCTTTGTTTTCTATTCAGACATTAACCTGGCATTGAGAAATATTTATGTGCAAAGCTGTCCTTCAGAGTAAGCTTGTTAGCTTTATAGCTATTTCTTTCTGATATAATAATATTTTAACTTTGCATGTACGGATGTTCTCAGTTTCCATCATTTTACCATCCTCTCCAACTTACTTCTCTATTTTTTCATTTATTAACGTAATCTATTAATTTGTAAAAATTATGTAACTGGTTTTTGATATTCTTTGTGTGTGTGTATATGTATACATGTTCATACATCACCAGAAAATTTCACAGAATCACAGAATGGTTGAGGCTGTAAGGGACCTTTAGGGGGTCATCTGGTCCAATCCCCCTGTTCTAGCAGTATCATTCACAGCAGGCTGCTGAAGGACAAGGTTCAGACAGCTTTTGAATAGCTGTTGAAGAGTTGGCAGGCTTGTTGGGTTTTTTTGTTTCCACCCCATAACTAAATTTCATGAAGAAGAAAAAAATTATTCAAAACTCTACATAGATCAAAATTTTAGAGTCCCAAAGCAGTGAAAATCCTCTTAGTTTTAGATTTCTGTGATTTAATAAATTGTCAGGTCTGATCAAAATAATGAAGTAATAGCAATTTAACTGTTCTCAATGTAATTTCTTATACATCGTTATGCTTTTGTAAGTGAAAATCTTCTTTTATTGTTAACTTAGTCCCATTGACTAATTCATATTTCCTGGGTAGTTATAAGTAATTTACAAATTTGCCTGCCAAGGAAAATGAATATGATGAACCATTTTGTCTTCATTCAACATCTTAAGTAATCAGAATTAGCTAATTAAAAATTGACATAACAAGGTAATAAATAAACAAGACTTAAATGACAATCAAATTGAGGTTTGGAAAAAAAATATTTGCTAAATGGTCTTTAAAAAATTTACTGTCATGGTTCATGAACAACAACAAAATTTCATTAATTTTAATCTTGAAGTCTGTAGGAAGTTATGCTGAATTTCTTATAGTACAGCAGTGTAAAATTTGGTTAAATGCCACTTTCTTTTGTCGAATGCTATATACTCTGCATAGGATAAAATAATACCTATTTCACAAGTCAATGGATAGTAAACACCAGCTTGAACATCTTTGTTAACTAGAGAAATAAATATTATTCAAACTTTCAGATGGAGAGCTCAATTTTTATTTTATTTTATAATACACTTTTAAAAATTCTGTTATTTTTTCTAAAAGTAGAAAAGGAAAGATTGCAAAGGAAAAGAGGCACAATATGTACCTGTTTAGTGAGTTAAAGACCTATTGGCTTTGTATTGCATGGGTGATATTCAGATCAGGTTGATGTATCAGATCAAAAAAATTTCTTTTGAGGCTGGTCTAAAATAAAAGAGTTGGTGAATAGAATAGAATAGAATAGAATAGAATAGAATAGAATAGAATAGAACAGAATAGAATAGAATAGAATTGGAACGGAATGGAATGGAATGGAATGGAATGGAATGGAATAGAATAGAATAGAATAGAATAGAATAGAATAGAATAGAATAGAATAGAATAGAATTCTATTTATCTTCAGAGTCAATGAACAGAAACAGCCCTTCCCTATCCCTTATGATAGTGTGTTAGATCCTAAAATGAGAACTATGGGCTAGGAGAGGCAGAATGAAACATTCTCTGGATGTGTGTGTCAGTTGTAATTGTAAACATCACAGGAATTCTCAATATGTAAAATTAGCTACCAGAATAAAAACAGCAACCTAAGACAAAGCAACAACAGCAAATTTCTTCTAATATTCATTTTATGAATTACATTTATGACATTATTTCTGTAGTATTAAGAAAATATAAACTCATTCTTTGTGTCTTCTGCAATCAGATGATTTTATTAGGGATTAATTCAAAATCTGTGCTTTGTTTTAAACCCACAGAAAATGTAATGAACCAAAATATTTGCACAAGTCATTAAAGAGTCCAAGCAATAGAGCCTTTGATCATCATGCACTCAGCAAGCTTATGCTGCTTAATATGGTGTTAGTTTGTTTCCTTCCTCAGTTATTTTTTCGACTGAGGAACTACAACTATTTATGAACTCATGATGCTTGATGTCTTATAGCGTCTTGAGAAATGAAGTACAGAGTTTTTAATTCCATGTCATGATTATATATATGTATATATGTTTATACAGTACAGAACATTAAGTTTTATATCCATTAGCCAAATTCAGAGAATACCCAACTACATAACCTGTTCCTCTACATGGGTGCCATGAGTATTAAAATGCTACAACAGAAATATCACAACAATAATTTGGATGCTTCTTCGATGAATGTATTTCCAGTTCCTTCTTTCGACCTTTGTCATGGTTTTGGCTGGGATAGAGTTAATTTTCTTCACTGTAGCTGGTATAGTGCTGCGTTTTGGACTTAGGATGAAAATAATGTTGATAATACACTGATGTTTTAGTTGTTGCTAGGTAGTGCTTAACACTAGTCAAGGACTTTTCCAGCTTCCTATGCTCTACCAGGTGCACAAGAAGCCAGGAGGAGAGGGGGCACAGCCAAGAGAGCTGATCCGAATTGGCCAAAGGGATATTCCATATCATGTGACGTCATGCCCAGTGTATTAACTGGGGGGAGTTGGGCAGGGGAGGCAGCGATCGCGGCTCGGGGACTGGCGGTGTCGGTCAGCGGGTGGTGAGCAGTTGTAGCACTTGTTGTTTGTTTGTTTTTTTTCCACCTCCCCAGGTTTTGCATCTCTCTATCTCTCATTATTTTCCTTTTCATTGTATTATTATTGTTTATTGTTGTTACTGTTACTGTTACTATTACTATTACTATTGCTATTGCTATTACTATTTCTATCACTGTTTTATTTTACTTATGAAGCTGTTCTTATCTCAACCCACATGTTTTCTTACTTTTGCTCTTCCACTCTCTCTCCCATCCCACTGGGGTGGTTAGAGTGCACGAGCGACTGTGTGGTGTTTAATTGCTAACTGGGGCTAAGTCACGACAACCCTGAATAAGAATTTTATTTAGCCTGATCAACTATGGAGAATTATTTTTGAGGATAAATACGTCACAGTTTTTAAATGGAAATATTTCAGTTCACTAGGATGCCTCCTAACAAAGGCCAAGCATCTGCTCAGAGGAATCCCAACAAAGTCACAAATTTGTCTTCTAAATCAGGTGCTTAATAAAAAATAAAAATAAAAAAGACAAAGAAAGAAAAGAAAAAGGCAAAAATGAAAAGAAGCAGTAGCATATGCACAAGTTTTCTTGTATCAGAAGATACGATACTTGCACAAGCTGTCTAGGACAGAGTATCCAGTCTTCAATTTCAACTGTTCTAATATGCTGACAGTGCTACTGAGGAAATAGCAAAAACATGAATTCTTTAACACTAATAAAACCCAGGATGATTTACTAGAGTATTAAGGAACTTCTGGTTTTGATCTGTATTATGGAAGCTTGTGAAAGTGATTAACTTTGCCCACTGGTTCCTTTCAATGGTAAATACAAACGCACAGCAGAAGTAAAGCAAAAAAAAAAAAAAAAAAACCAAACAAACAATCAACAAAAAAAAACCCCTGAATTTTCATGCATTGCATCCTAAATGTATTGCTTGTGCTGGGAATCATATCTACTGGTTCTGCCAATAGGAGATGGAACCTGAGATGTATGAGAGCAGCAAGGCACAGGGAGTGTAACAGGGAATATAGAAGTTGTAAACTACCTAGTTAGACTATAGATAAACAGGATAAACATAGCTGTCTGTCCCATTGTGTCAGTCAACAGTTCTCAGTACAGCTGACTGCAAAGTAATGCAACTACACTAAAGATCTAAAAAGAGTAGACAGCACCATGGATGTTACAATACACCTTCAGAGAAATCCTAGAAAATTAATGGGTTTCTGTTGTAATGGACAACTGTGCAAGGTCCTGTATGAGTCAGTCTCACTGGTCCTTTTTTGTGACTAATAAGAGAATTTTTATGATGTTATGTAGATTTCAAAGCTACATGCATTCTGGCGGATTTTTTTTTCCCCTTTTCTTTCTGCTTTGGTCACCTAAGTCGCTTCAATGCCACAGATTTTCCAGAGTTGATATGATTGTCTGAAAAATAACTCCTCTTCTGAGGCATACTACTCTTCTGAGAATACCAGGTTGCTCTATTTTTTGAGTATATTCGTATTTACTGTTGCTGAAAATAGTAGGCAGAACTAATTATTTGAAGATGCTGCTACTTGGTTTCCTATGACCAGGCTCAGCCCTTTTTTTCTTTATAGACTATTTCTTACCTGGTGATAGGCTTTCCTGCTTATTTGCCTGCATGGTGAGCTGAAAGAGAGGTCTTCATATCAGTGAATGCTGTCTGAAGGTTAGTCTTAAATATAAGCTACTTACACTTACATCAGTAAGCTAGTAAGCCCGCTGTCAGTTCATAATCAATGAAGAGTTGTATGTCGAGCAGGTGACTTATCTCACCTGTCTGGAGAACTTTATGAGGTTGCAATGATCTTCTTTAAAGGCTTTACATTTTTTTTTCTTTTTTTTTTAGTCTAAATAGAACATATGGTGACTGATTTTTTTATGCATAGTTTAGGGAAAGTAAATGCTATTTACAGTTATGCAAATCTAAAGAGATCTAAGGGCTTATAGAGTAGGCAAACACCAGAAATTAGAGATACTGGAAGAAGAGGACCACAGAAGATATAAGCTATCATAATAACGACACATCTTCCTGGCTATGATTATTTTGTTTTCTTGTAGATCTTTACTTAAGATAAAAATCCGAAACTTTGGGGGAAAAAAAAAAGAAAAAAGAAACTGCCTTTCAGTAGGAAAAGCTTTCAGCAAAATTTTAAAATTTGAACTTCTAAGCAAGGTGAGTTGTTCATTTTCAAAGACTTCTCTTTGTTTCTTTGCTAAAAACTTTCCTCATACTCAAGATGTTAGCTTCATATTTGCAGTAGGCTCATTATCAGGAAAGAAAGCACATCTATCATTTCTTTACTGGTTACTGCACCATAAGGAATTCTTTGCTATGATATCTTTTCTGTCATTTTGTTACCCTTGTGTTTTCTTTGGTTTGTGCACAATACATAAAAATGAGATTTCAGTTCAACTTGAGATATGAAATATACTGTTATATAGGAATATATATCTCTGTCTCTTTAGTGTTTTTTCACAGGAGCTTCTGGGGAGCCAGTTATTAAAAAATTTATGGGTTTGGCTTCAGTTATTGAACTACTGCTAAATCAAAGGTATTCTGTCTATTCTGCGATGACAGTGGCATCCTCTGTGCCATGTTCCTCTTATTGCACCTTGATGACTGTACTAAAGTAAATCCCAAAATGTGAATTTGTAACTAGCAAAACAGGAAGCTAATGACAATGCAGACAAAGGAATTCTGCTTATAGTTGGTTTGTTTTCCTTACATGATATTAAAGCTGACCTTGCCTCATTTCTTATTTCTGTTGTTGTTTGGTAAGAATATTTATTTTCTTCATATGTGACCTGTTAGTAATAATAATAGCAATAACAACAACTTTTGAAAGATAATGCTTACCAGGAGACGAGGTAAGTGGTATATATAATCTTATTAATTAAAAAAAATACCAAAGATAAGGACAACCTAGAAATAGGCAGGTCTGTAAACCATTTACATCTTAGGCACCTGGTTTAGAATGAGATTAACAACCTCTGGGTTCTTCAGTCACTTATTTCTTTCCATTATAAAGGGTGCTGACTAGCCATATTTGATAAATATCTTAGGTTTATTCGTTTAAGGGGTACTAAACCTATGAAAATGTTGAAGGACAACAGAGCAGAATAAAGGGAGCCAAGTCTGATGCAGTCTTTTCCAACTGACTATAAATTGGATTGGATATTAGGAAAAATTTCTGTATGGAAAGAGTGGTCAGTCATTGGAACAGGCTGCACAGAGAGGTGGTGAAGTCAACATCCCTGGAGGCGTTCAAAAATCATGTAGATGTGGCACTTCGGGACACAGTTTAGGAGGCCTGGTGCTGTTGGGTTGACGGTTGGACTAGATGATCGTACACGTCTTTTCTAACCTCAATGATTTTGTCATTCTATGAAAGACTGGTCTCTGAAACAAAATTTTCCACAAAAATTCCCGTTTTTTTTTTTTTTTTTGGAAGGAAAATTAATTGGTTCATTTAATAAAAACGAAACAAAACAAAGCAAAATTCACCAAAAAAATAAAAAAACCAAACCAAACAAACACACCTCCTGCAAAACTAGGAGATATTCATATTCATTGTCAAAATCAGAGGATCAGGAAATAAAAGCAAAATAGGGAGATATGTTTTCTGACATTGCAATCCAGATCACAGAAGTTAGGCATCTGCTTCCACTAGCTGTTTAGAAAAGTATTAGGCAAAAAAATCTTCCTTCAGTTGGCATCCAGACTGACCGTTCTCCTGAGGACAAGGGTAATAGCCCTGCATATGCATATACATAGAAATATACACACATGTATACACACGTGTATGTGTACGTGTGTGTGAGTGGGTACATACACTTTTTTATTAATCTGAATGATGACAACATTTTCACAGAAAGTAGAAAACCTGGATTTTTTGTTTGACGTTTACTGACTTTTCCTTCATATATGGTAAAGGTAGGCAGTTTCACCAAAGCCAGAAATACATAGGATCTTAGGGTACATGCCTATCTCCCCACCATTGGGCATATCTACATGGTTTTGAAACCATGTTTTTTTATATAATCAGGAAGTTTACAAGATAAACAGCAAAGTGCAAAGGGATTTTAGCACCTTCAGGATTAGGCAATGCCAGCACATATGGGGGTTGGACCGTTGTCAGAGCAGCAGCTGGAATGCGGGCAGCTGAATTCTAGCTTAAGTGGAATCTATTTGGACTAATAAAGCAGGACACTTGGAAGACAGTAAGAGAGGTAAGATATCTAATGGAAAGCTAATGAACAGAAAGTTTTTATTCTCTGGAAATACGCTAGTCTAACAAAACAGTAATATTTCACAGGAATATTGGCTTACCTGGCTATTTCAAGAGAATCCAGACATTTTATTTAGGAAACCTGATCTCATGTTGCTAATTTATCTACCTAGAAAGCTATAAAAGACTTCTCTACTGATGAAGTCTGGCTGAAACCAACATTTCTGCACTTTCAAGTCCATGCAGACAGTCTGAAAGCCTGACTTGTGATGGAGCTTCACAATGACTTCATCCCCCTCTTTTCAGAAGATAGGCTAAAAAGCCCATTCTAGTTCCCTTGTATGAAATCGGGAGGATTCCTCTTGCTGATACACCTTTTCCCACATCCAAGCTTTTCTGACTGCCTGTTGTGAGACAGGAGGAATGATACCAGTTCACAAAGCTTTCTGAAAGAAACGTAATACAAATATTTTCTGGTTTGTTTATTTTTCCAAAGAGAATTACTGAACTTATCTATCAATAGGAGATTTTACAATTTGTGGTATTTTTGTTAGTGTAGAAGCAAGACTCTGGACATTTTTTAATTCACTGGGAAACGGGGCTTCTGGAGATTGACCAGGATTATTGTGTTTGCTTTTGTCCCCAGCTGTTGGTACGCAGATACCTAAGAAAAAGTCAGTAACCATGCAGTTCTTGATGACTAAATGTAAAAATTAAAAGTAACAGCGAAGTAGTACAGGTGTTTGCCACAGCATTGCTAATGTTATACCAGGTCATCCTCTCAGAGCCTATAGATATGTGACTGTTACATTCTATGAACATGAAAATATCCAGACTCTGACAGAAGTTCAGAATCTCTCTCTCTTCTTGCTTTTCTATGGAGTAATTCTTTAAGTGACAAGTCTTCACTGAGCTTTGACAACTTTTATCAGGCCATATGCTACTACTTGGAAATATCTCCTGACTTCTAATATGTACATATTTATTTTCTCAAGCAGTATTCCATTTTATGAGCTCCATTTTAGACTTAAGAACATGTTTTCAAATCGATGGCATTGTAATTTAGCTTATTATAAGTTAAATGTTAATAATTATATAATTTA
>WEKW01003635.1:21030-45231 GCA_013389905.1 Sula dactylatra | reverse complement strand
AAATTTTAAAATTTTTCATTTAAGCTAAAATTATATTTAAAAATTAAGACATGAAAGTATGGATTGTGTTTGTATTTGCACAAAGAGAACCAATTCAGATTACATGACAATCTCAAATTTTGCATTGTGCTTCTGGGGTTCAACCTTATAATATTTTATTTTTAACAAAGACATTTATATCTCTTTCTATTTGAAAAAATTGGAATGTCTTAATTCCTGCTGCATAGCCCCTGTGCATGTACTATTTTCCTTTAAAATTCTCCCTATAATGTATATGTTTTACTTGCTTCTTTCCCCCTAAATCCTTTCCTTTTATTGTGGTGAGCCTTAGAATTCTCTCCTCTCATCTTCTTTCCTACCTGTGGGGTATTTCTTCTCCAGCTGTGTTCTCCATACTCACTGGAGTGCTGAATCTGTGACGAGATAATACAGATAAGAGCAAAGGAACCGTCCAGCTAGGCAGAAATCTAGGCAGCAAGGACTGGATCAGTGGCTGCTTTTCAGCATAAGGGGTTTCATACTGGTGCTTTAGAGGGTGAATATAGTCCCTTGCACAACTCTCGGCATTCTCTGCCAGGTCTTTGTCCCTTTCTTCCCACCACACTCACCATATGAACCTTTTCAAAAGGATTACACTTTAAACATTTCAAGATTATGGAATGATTTAGATAGCAGTTGCTGTCAGAGTAATTTTATCACCTTTTCATGTGTAAGGAAGTCCAAATTCCACCTTTGCCTCTTTGAAATGGTTAAAAGGTTAGAAATGATTCCTGATTAACTCTTCCATTGAGGGGTTATTCTTGGCCATAGGAAGATGTCAGCTAATCCGATAGGTGGGCTGTACTAAGAATGTCATCCCACTGCATGTTAGATTTTTTATCCCACTTTCACAGTTCCTTTCCAGGTATCAAACTGATTTTCTTTGATTATATCTTGCTGTGCTTGACATGTAAATCTACATGAGATGATTTGTGCCATACTGCAACAAGTCTAGGTCCTCAATAAGCCATAAGATATGATGAAAAATCAAGTACATATCTCAGGTAGCTATATAGTAAACTCTTAATTCATACTGCAATGAAGTAACCATCAAAGTGATCAGAAAGTTACCTTTATTTTCTCTATCCCCTTTCTGTACCCATTAGTTGCAAAAGAGAGGGAGTATTATTTGCTAGTTCACAAGAGCAGAGAATAATCAAGCAAAAATTATTAAAGCAAAGTCATTGACTCATTAAGGACAAAAATGCACATTGACCTTTGAATTTTAATTAATTTCGTACTTTTTTTCCATTGCTATCAAATTCATATCTGCCTCCTGCCCTTAAAACGAAGACCCTGAGTTTTCTCAAGGAAAACTACATCCTTCTGTGTCTGGAAAGATCATGGAGCAGAACCTCCTAGAAGCTGTGTTAAGGCACATGGAGGACAGGGAGGTGATTCAAGGCAGACAACATGGCTTCATCAAGGGCAAGTCCTGCCTGACCAACCTAGTGGCCTTCTATGATAGAATGACTACATCAGTGGACAAGGGAAGAGTTACGGATGTCGTCTATCTGGACTTTTGTAAAGCCTTTGACAGAGTCCCCGCACAGCATCCTTCTTTCTAAACTGGAGAGATACAGATTTGGTAGAGACTGTTTGGTGGATAAGGAATTGGTTGGATGGTAACATCCAGAGGGTAGTGATCAATGACTCGATGTCCAGATGGAGTAAGTGACAAGTGATGTAGCTCAAGGGTCCTTACTGGGACCAGTGTTGTTTAATATTTTCATCAATGACATAGTGAGATCATGTGCACCCTCAGCAAGTTTCCAGATGACACCAAGCTGAGTGGTGCAGTTGACATGCCAGAAGGATGGGACGTCATCCAAAGAGATGCTGATAAGCAGGAGAGGTGTGCCTGTGAGAACTTCATGATGTTCAACAAGGCCAAGTACAAAGTCCTGCACCTGGGTCTGGGCAATGCCCAATATCAATACAGGCTGGGGGATGAAGGGATTGAAAGCAGCCCTGCCAAGATGGACTTGGGGGTACTGGTGGATGAAAAGGTGGAAATGACCCAGCAGTGTGTGCTCGCAGACCAGAAGGCCAACTGTATCTTGGGCTACATCAAAAAAAGCGTGGCCAACAGGTCGAGGGAGGTGATTCTGCTCCTCTACTCTACTCTGGTGAGACCCCACCTGCAGCGCTGCGTCCAATTCTGGAGCCCTCAGCACAGGAAGGACATGGAACTTTTGGAGCAGGTCCAGAGGAGGGCCACAAAAATGATCTGAGGGCTGGAGCACCTCTCCTATGAGAACAGGCTGAGAGAGTTGGGGTTGTTCAGCCTGGAGAAGAGAAGGCTGTGGGGAGACCTTATTGCAGCCTTTCAGTACTTAAAGGGGGACTATAAAGAAGATGGGGATCATCTCTTTAGCAAGGCTTATTGTGACAGAACAAGGGACAATGGTTTTGAACTAAAGGAGGGTAGATTTAGACTGCATATAAGGGAGAAATTTTTTACAATGATAGTGGTCAAACACTGGAACAGGTTGCCCAGAGAGGTAGTGGAGGCCTCATGCCTGGAAACATCTATAGTCATGTTGGACAGGGCTCTGAGCAACCTGATCTAGCTGAAGATGTCCCTGCTCATTGCAGGGGCATTGGACATAGATGATTCTATCAAAAACAGTGGTAGAATAAGCCTGAAAAAAATTAAACAGGGCACACTGAACTACTGCAGAGGTGGCAAATCCTCCTGGATTCATGTGTAATATATACACCTGCAGCAAAGAACCCATACAAATATACAAATCACCTCTGGGCGGCACACCCTAGGAGACAGGCTCGCTGGCTATAAGAGATACAGCTAAAGGTTGACGAAATGCATTTTTCCGTGGGGAAAATATTGTTTCCAAAACATTTTCCCACTGGGAGAAGCACTGGGAATAACCAAGACAATAAAATCCTTGAATGAAAGAAGTAACCTCAGAATGGATGCCAAAGCGTGAAGTATGAAAATTTGAAATAATTGAAAAAAAGTTTTGGATCGTGTGCAAGCCCTATTTTCCAGGGCATATGTAGCCAGTCAACAGCTGGGGAACAGGTAAGCTGTCACATACAAGATCATTCTAGAGGTTCTTGCAACACCTTTTGCAGATGCCCAATGCAAGAGAAGAACCTGATACAACATAGGGAAACTGAATCTGTCATCCAATTTGCTCTGGCAAAATATTTTATGTTTTTCACACTCTGAAGTATCACATTTCACTTTTATGGTAACTTCAACTGAGTAACCTTTGAATCTCTTTTTCTTCATAAATCTTTGGTAGCTAAACTCTACAGTGACTAGATAACATAGGACTTTACCAGTAATTAATCTAAACTGATATATAACTTTTGGTGCAACCTCATTTCAGGGGAGGCATATAGGTATGTGTAAAGATCTATAGAACAGCCTGTTCTTCACACAGAACTATGAAAAACAGTTAGAGATTGTCTTAACAACTGAAAATAAGACTCTCTTTAGTCTTTTAAATTTTTCCTGTACTGTAGCTACAATAAAACTGTGGGTTCAGAAATGTTCCCTGTCAAAATTTTTCACTCTTACTATATTTGATAACAAACATTTAACATTTCCTTCTATCTGTTTTGATTTTTTTAAAAAATTTTATGGAAAGTTCCTTCATTCTTGTATAATCATAAGATTATGGGATAATTCAGGACCTCAAAATGTCTCTAGTCCAACTTTCTGCTCAAAGAAGGATGAGTTCAGAGGTCAGACCAAGTGGCTCAGGACTTTATCCAGTTGGGTCTTGAAAACCTCCAGTGACTGAGAGAGACTGCACAACCTCTCTAGGCAGCCTGTTCCTCAGTGCCTTCTTGGTGAAGAAATTTGGTGATAACTTTCTGATACAGGTGTTGGAGGAGTGAATGAGGGGACTTGTGCTGTTGGACCTCACACTTGCAAACAAGGAAGAACTGGTCAGGGAAGTGAAGATCAGGGTCATCCTTGGCTGTAGTGGTCATGAGGTAGTGGAATTCAGGATCCTGAGAGCATAGAACAAAGCAAAGAGAAGGACCACAATCCTGGACTTGAAAAGAGCAGATTCTGGCTTGTTTAAGACTCTGCTTACAGATACCACATGGGAGATGGTCCAGAAGAGCTTTTGATTTTCAAGAATCACCTCCTCCAAGCTCAACAATGGTTTATCCCAAAGACCAAGAAATCAAGCAGAGGTGGCAGGAGACCAACATGGATTAATAAGAAGATCCTGATTAGACTCAAATACAAAAAAGAACAAAAAAGAAAGAGGTGGAAGCAGGGACAGGTGGACCAGCAGGACTTTAGAGACAATGTGCAAGTGATCGGAAAGTGGTTAGAAAACCCAAAGCCCACTTGGTGTTGAATGTGGTGAGGACTGTGAAGGGCAGCAAGAAGGAATTCTGTATCTATACCAGTAGGAAAAATAAGACTAGAGAACATGTGGGCCCACTGCTGAATGAGGCAGAGGAACTGTTGCCAACAGACATGCAAAAAGCCAGAGTACTCAATGCCTTCTTCACCTCTGTCTTTACTATTTAGATTTGCCTTCAGGAACCACAAGCCCCTGAGACCTGTGAAGACTCATTCTAAGTGGAGAAAATATTTGAATTAATTTGACATACACAAAACCATAGCAACCTGATGAAATGTACCCTTGAGTGCTGAGGGACCTGACCAGTGCTGTTACAAGACCACTCTCAATTGTCTTTAAGAAGTCACAGTGACTGTGAAGTGGTTCGTGAAGATTGGAGGAAAGCAAATGCCACTGCTATCTTCAGAAAGGCAAAAAGAAGCATCCAGGAAACTACGAACTGGTCAGCTTTACCACAATCCCTAGAAATGGGATGCCCCAGATCTGAGCTGAGTATAGCAAGTCAGGCTGACAGATGGGTCCCCTCTGTCCACACAGGAATCTCCCTCTACTAGCACTGACCACGTTCTCTTGATGGAGATGTGTGTTTCAGGTTCTGCTGGTTCTGACACTTTCTCAAACCTGGTTTTCTCCTTCTGGCCTGCTACCAGGGCACTGAAGATACTCTGCAGTTACAGATCTGCAGATGCAGAAAATGAAAATAACAAGTTAGGTACATATGTTCCTTCTACCTTCTCAAGGCCATATAATACTCTTGCACTCTGCCATGTATATTTTTACTTATTACAATAATTCTTGGCTAAACGATATTAACTTTTGAAATTCCATACAATTTTTTTTTCTGGTGCACTCATTATTGTTTCTTTCTAGGTCCTCTGAAGTTTTGACATAGGGTTTTTGGTACTGTCAAATGATTCCAGGTAAAACTTTGTGATTGATTTCTGTAAAAAATAGAATATTTTGGAGGTAATTCTTTCTCCTACTATTTGTTAAAATTTTGTTAATATTTTAGACAGTGTATCTTTATTGAACAAAAGCCTTGTTGGTGAAGAGACTCCTACAGAAGGCTGGAATCATGGTACAGCAAGATAAATGCATGAAATTTTCCATGGAGTCCATGACACCCTCTTGCTTTAATTCCTTTTATTTCCTGCCTTTGTCTGTCTATTGGCTATGCTTATTTTTTGTTTGTTTTCTTGCTTTAGAGGTAAAGAGTTTTTATTTTGCAATTTGAAAGTCTACCCTATCACCTGAAGCTATGGCTTTATCATTCTCTATGGTTCTTTCTCTTACAATGAAGCAGTGTATTTGATATATCGTTTAGCAAATCATCACCATTTCAGAGTTTTCAGTTTACAGGTTAAAACCAAATTGTGAATAGCATAGTGTGTCATATGTCATATCCCTTGCAAAATCTCTATCACGATCAGTGGTTTGATGCATTAGGCGATGGATGACTTTGAGTTATTTTTTGATTGCTTTTTTCCTGGTGGTGAAAAACATCATGTGTAGATGAAAACAGCTTTCTGTTGTTTTTTTTTTTCCCCCATCTCAATAGAAAACAAATTCTTTATACTTCAACAAAGACTAACCAAAAAAAAAGCAAAAAACTCAAGGTCATGAACAGGGAAAATAAAGATTAAAAACTCCAGCATTCAGAATTACTTTCACTCTGTCAAGTGATATTCTGCTTCCCCAAGTTTTTAAGTGATTGTTTCAGTCACTCCATCATGATCTAGAGAGTCCATGGCTACCCCCATTGCCTTTTATCCACTTGAATCCATTTTTCTTTACAAGTACCTTGTTGGTCCTATAGATATGTCTGTGCATCTTTGGAACACCTCCATTATTAAATTATCTACAATCCGTGATCTATTATTAAATAAGCACTGCTTTATTGAAGCCAGAGTCACAGAAACTTATTAGTATAACAGTGTGCTTGTAAAAGGTGACAGATGGGAAAGACAGCTACAAGGACAATGCCAAACCCCACTAACCCACCAGAGATTGAATCCATCAATCAGAAAAGACACAATAAGAGTGCAAAGAGGGAGGAAGAGAAGAGATCTCTCTTGACTTTTATTAGGCTTGTTTCCTAACCTCCTTCATGCTTTTACTTTCGTGTAAAGGGAGGAGGGGTGCACATCACTGTGCTTCTCATGGTAATAACATGTTTGTTTGTATTTTGAACTGTTTCTGAATTGATTCTCCATTTTAACCACAAGCAATTTTCTGCAGCAGTTTAAGTCTTCAGATAATGTCCCAAACCTAATCATTCAATGCATCTGTGCAGATAACTCTTACACCTTGGCAGCATCCTTTAAGTTTCAGTGGGATTTGGCAGCCCTGGTAGCACTCTTGCAGCCTTGAAACCTCGGAGTGAGATTTTATTAAATTTAATAAATTAAAATAGAAGGGCAGAAGTAATAAATGAAATAAACATTAAAGATATCTAAATTACATAAGCGTTCATCAGAAACCATAATTAGTAACACAAAGTCATAACAAGAAATTATTATTCAGTCCCCTTGTTTCTCTTTCTTTCTCTGAGCAGGTTCACTAGAAAAGTGCAGAAGTCACTTTGTTAAAGTACATTTATTAAACTTTTAATTATTCAACTAGAATGAGCTTTTTATTTTCATTCAGGGATTAAATAGAAAATTTATAGCTAATAGCTTCACAAAATGGGAGTAAAGACTACAACTTTACCCTAAGAAGTAAATAATGTCCTCAATATCTGTTAATTTTGATAAAAGTTTAAAATGCTTAGAGGAAGGTCTACTGTGTCACCAATAGAATGGAAAAACTTCAAGCTAGGCCGTTACTATATTTTTTCCTTTCCATGTCTTTGGATTTATCTTTTAATAAGTGAGCATTCACAGATACCTTCTGTGCATGTGATTTATACAAAACCCTTCACACTGTATTATTTTTTGTTGTTATTTTTGAAATGCCACAATTATTTGCAAATACACTGCACCAAAGTTGTGCAAGTTCCTAGGCTTCCTTTTGGGGTTAAAATAATATTTGGGATTCAGAAATCAATTGAAGGCTTCAATCTTAAAGTTTCTGTAGTGAAGGTTAACATACAGGAGATTTATAGAAAGCACTAGGAAGTGGATGAAAAATCTCATTACATTTACCCATATTGGTATTACGTCTATCATACAAAAGTATGGCCTGCAGAAAAATGATTGCCTAAGGGCTACAACAAATCAATGATACAGTTAGATGTTTAATCCCAAATTATCCAGTACTCTTGCTTTCACCTTCAAATCATACCATACTCAGTAGAGTTTGTTGTTTCTAATTTGTGGTGTCTGACACCAGTCAGTAGTCTTTGTGTTAGTTTGGGTCATATGCATACATAGATGTTGTGGTTTAGCTCCAGCCAGCAACTAAGCACCCCCCGCCGCTTGCTCACTCCCCCACTGGCGGGATGGGGGAGAGAATCGGAGGGGTAAAAGTGAGAAAACTCATGGGCTGAGATAAGAAGAGTTTAATAATTAAAATAAAACAATAATAATAAAAACAACAACAAAAATATAATGAAAAGGAAAATAACGAGAGAGAGGCGAAACCTAGGGGGGGTGGGGGAGGGGGAAGAAATAACCAAACCAAACAAAAAGTGCTGCAACTGTTCACCACCCACTCACCCGATGTCACCAGTCCCTGAGCTGCGATCACTCCACCCCCCAGCCAGCTCCCCCAGTTAGTATACTGGGCATGACATCATATGTTATGGAATATCCCTTTGGCCAGTTTGGATCAGTTGACTTGGCTGTGGCCCTTCCTCTCCGGCTTCTTGTGCACTGGCAGAGCATGGTGAGCTGGAGAAGTCCCTGACTAGTGTCAGCACTACATAACAACTAAAACATCAGTGTGCCATCAGCACTATACCAGCTACAGTGAAGAAAATTAACTCTATCCCAACCAAAAGCAGCACAATAGAGAAATGAATATTTAAACAAGTCTGCTACATTGAAGTTTAAAGTACATAGAAGACAGCTGATCCAGTGAGTAGCGAAGACGACAATGCTTCAAGAGCAAGTTACACACTTAGACTTTGAGCATTTGCGGTTGGGAATTAGAAGACTGACTCTGTCATTCATTAACCTCACTGTGTTAAGACTCCTTGGAAGACATGTAATGTGTTGACCAGACTTTGGGTTTCTATACATTTTTTAGATCAGCTTGTCTTGTTTCCTAATCTCTAAGAATACTTGTCAAACTATGATTAATATAATTAGTTTGAGACACTTTTATTTAGACTTGTTTTGATATAATATAAGAATTAGTACTCACTCAGAGACTGATTAAAATCTTTGGATAGTTTAACATTATTTTCAGCAGATAAAAGGACCCATATCAAGTTCCTATGCAGACTGTATTTATTAGACATCACAGAATGTATTTGCTCATGAGTTACACATATCCTAACTGCTGTCACACACAGGGGCTGTCCTAACTTGCTTTGTTTCCTGGAGCCTCCATCATTCACCCTAGTTCTAATAACAGTAAAGTTAGGAAGCATTATTCCCTTCTTCACTTTTAGCTTATTTCCTGTGGAAATGAAGCTTTTGCAGAAATATCTACTAGTGTTGTCACTAATAACTCTCTAATCTTCCAAGCAAATTAAAACCAAATTTGAAGGCAGGACAAAGACCTCAAAAATATTAAGTTTTTATAGGTTTGGTGACAGTCAACAATGTGCTTAGCAGACACATCCTGCTAGTACTCCTTCCGAGAGAAAGTCAAAGAGCTCAGGTCTTATTTTGCTCCGTTTGTGTCAATCAATAACCACCAGTAAATCCAGACCAGCATGAGCAGATAGGACAGGTGTGGTGGGTTGACCTTGGCTGGATGCCAGGTCACCAAACCACCAAGCAGCTCTATCACTCCCCATCCTCGACTGGACAGAAGGAGAGAAAATATAACAAAAGACTTGTGGGTTGAGATAAGGGCAGGGAAAGATCACTCACCAATTACTATCACGGGGCAAAAGAGACTGTACTTGTGGAAATTAATTTAATTTATTATCAATCAAATCAGAGTAGGATAATAAGAAATAAAATCAAATCTTAAAACACCTTCCCGCCACCCCTCCTTTCTTCCCAGGCTCAACTTCACTCCTGATTTTCTCTAAATCCTCCCCCTGAGAATCACAGGGGGAGGGGAATGGAGGTTGCGGTCCATTCATTACACCTTGTCTCTGCCGATCCTTCTTCACACTTTTCCCCTGCTCCAGCATGGGGTCCCTTCCACAGGAGACAGTCCTCCACAAACTTCTCAAATGTGGGTCCTTTTTCACAAGCTGCAATCCTTCAGGAACAGATTGTTCCAGTGTGGGTCCCTCACAGTGTCACAAGTCCTGCCAGCAAATCTCTCCACAGGGCCACAGCTTCTGCCAGGAGCCTGATCCAGCACGAACTTCCCGCGGGGTCACAGCCTCCTTTGGGCATCCACCCGCTCCAGCCTGGGGTCCTCCACAGGCTGCAGGTGGATATCTGCTCCACCGTTAACCTCCATGGGCTGCAGGGGGACAGCCTGCCTCACCATGGTCTTCACCAGGGGCTGCAGGGGAATCTCTGCTCCGGTGCCTGGAGCACCTCCTCCCCCTCCTTCTTCACTGACCTTGGTGTCTGCAGGGTTGTTCCTCTCTCATATTCTCAGTCCTCTCTCCCGGCTGCTGTTGCACAGCAGGTTTTTCTCCCTTCTTAAATATGTTATCCCAGAGGTTCTCCCACTGTTGCTGATTGGCTCAGCTTTGGCCAGCGGTGGGCCCATCTTGGATCCAGCTGGCATTGGCTCTATCGGACATGGGGGAAGCATCTAGCATCTTCTCACAGAAGCCACCCCTGTAGCTTCCCCGCTACCAAAACCTTGTCATGCAAACCCAATACAATAGGTGACCCCAAGCCTCGTGTGTGAAACACAGAACATGGAAGACAGAGTGAAAACATGATATGAGAGTAGGCAGAAGCAGCTGGGGTCCAGAGACAGGAAAGGAAACACCTGTTAGAGTAAAGGAGCTGCTGAGAACATGGAATGACATGGTACTCTGTGAAGGGCATAGGGTATAAAAGGAATCTGAGATTATTACAATGACCACTGTAAGGTAACCCCTAGGTACCTGCAGGAACAGAGTCACAGAGGCTGTAGAAGGCATAGAATACAATTCTATACAGGCCAAACCAGGCTTCATTAATGTGATTTCTGACAGTATAAGCGAGTTTATGTTTTATTAAAAAAAAAAGGTGGCTGGGATTCGGAAGGAGAGAGCCTTTTGCCTTTTTCTGCAAGGTGACCTTTATTTACCTAATTAATTTTGAGGATGCTCAAACCATATCAAGGTATGTTCCTCATTCATATTTAAGCACATTTTTCTGTTTCTTAACAGGTAAAGAAATAGAATAAACACTAGTGAAGACTTTGTATTTCACATGGTGTAGGTTTTTTTGTTATTGCTATTTATTATTTGCACTTTTTAAAACTCTTTTTCTTATGAGCTGTCCAGAAGGCAGTGATTCATGATCTTGGGCCCTTAGCTCTCTTACCCTCTATTGAATGTAATAACTGCCAGATTCCCCCCAAAATACAAATATATTTCATAACATTTACCTTCAGGACTGAAGTATGGTAAGCATGAATCAACAATTAATGTTTTGTACTTTAATCAATGTCATGCTATTATGCAATTAGATTGAAATTAAAAGAAATGTTCAATTTTATGTGAAATTTTACTTTGATAAATGGTCTGTACACATTTGGACAGCTTTACAGCTTTCAAGTTTCACAGCATTTCTGGACATAGCTGTCTATTATATCTTGAGCAGTACAAAGTGTTTATTCTATGGATTACATTGAAATGTTTAGGGGATCTACAAGGAATTTCATTTGTTATTTTATCCTCTGCCCAACAGGCAAACTGCAGAAAGCTTGTAACTTAGAATTGGGCATTTGTAGGAGCTTGAGTCTCTGGCAAACAGCTCACTGCAGCTCTAGTTTAATCAGTGCATTCTTTGGCATTTACTTGCTGCTTTCTTGCCTGAAGGGCAAATGCTATCCTAATGAAGCACACAAGGACAAATGGCTTTTCCAGGCTGTGATTAATTTTCACAAGCTGACTTTAATCACTGGTTAATTAATAGAAGATTTGTTGATTTACAGAAAAGCACAGTGATTATAAACAGTATTATATCGATTTGTTTTTCATGAATTTAATGCAGTAACAAGCTTTTATTTAGAAACTAACTTAATGTGTTCAGATTCCATAGTAGAAAGAATGATAGTCTACTAGAAAAGAGTACAGATCCTATATAGCATGTTGTGTTTGCCTGCTTGGCTGGGTCTTTTTAAAAGCAGAAACTGATATCAATACAACTCTAGTTCAACTTTACCTGTTGCCACCCCCCACCTCCACTTGACAATCAAGATTAAGATATTAGAATTATCTTCTCTGAGATATTATATCTGATAGATAATAGCTTATATATATATGATACATAAATAATATAGAGTAATATTCTCATATATTAGAATATTATAGAAGATATTATAGAATATTACTTTTTGCAATATTCACAAATATTTTAGTTTTTAAAAATAAATGGTTAGTAGTAGTATTTGACTTATATAACAGATACAGCAAAAATCACACAGAGTTCAAATCATAAATCAATTCTCCCTACCACGGTGTATTTTCTACATAATGTTTTTATATCATTATCCCAGCAGCTGGAAATTTTTCAAAGACAAAATTTCACAGGAAGTATTTAACAATATAGGTTAAACTGTTTATTTCTGCATGATATTCTGACAAAATCATCATGTGAATTCTGTAAAATACATGCTAATGGGTTTAGATCTGCTTGATGAGGCACTGCATTGTGATGTAGCAGGGCAAGCCTTAGCAAGAGTCTGTGATTAGTGTCTAAAGGCAAACAAATTTAGACCAAAAGCAAAATACAAACTTTTAAGAGTTATGGGGAAATCAGTCTAGGAGATTGGATGATCTCTCATTCAATTTATTTAATGGAAAAATAGTTGCCAGTCTGGAAGATCTACAGCCACAACTTTGGGAACCCAGTATGAGAACAACATGGGGAATATACTGGCAATGTGCTCTACAGCAGATCGGAACAGAGAAATTTACGGTCTCTTCTGGACGTGAAATCTATGAATCCTGAGGCCCACTGAAGTTGCCTGACAGGTGACACCAGACTTTTTTGGCAGACTCCATTACTTGCTATAATCCAATGAGCATTCTTTATGATATAAATATATTTTGTGATAGTTTAGAATATATTAGACTACTCATTATTATGTTCAACCTTTCTTTTCTGCATAGTACAAAATCCAACAGACATTGATAGAAGTCTTACAGTACGTATAGCACCATAAGTGGGACTTGTTCTTGAAATGGCATTTTTCTTTTGCCTCTTATAAACATTCTCCTTCCACTTTTTGTGATGGTTTAGCCCCAGTCAGCAACTAAGCACCACACAGCCGCTTGCTCACTCCGCCCACCCCAGCGGGATGGGGGAGAGAATTGGAAGAGCAGAAGCAAGAAAACTCATGGGTTGAGATAAGAACAGTTTAATAATTAAAACAAAATAGTAATAGTAATAATGGTAATGATGATGATGATGATAATGATGATAATAATAATGATACTATAATAAAAGGAAAATATCGACAGAGATAAATGAAACCCAGGGGAAGAGGGGAAAAAAAAAACCCAAAGGTGATACAACTGCTCATCACCCGCCAACCAACAACACCAGTTCCTGAGCCATGATCGCTGCCTGCCCCCAGCCAACTCCCCCCAGTTAAAATACTGGGCATGACTTCATATGGTACGGAATATACCTTTGGCGAGTTTGGATCAGCTATCCTGGCTGTGCCCCCTCCTCTCCCGATTTCTTGTGCACCTGGCAGAGCATGGGAAGCTGGAAGAGTCCTTGACTAGTGCAAGTACTACCTAGCAACAACTAAAACATCAGTGTATTATCAACATTATTTTCATACTAAATCCAAAACACAGGACTATACCAACTACAGTGAAGAAAATTAACTCTATCCCAATTAAAACTATGACAGAGTGAGGGAATTGTACAATTACAAGATTTTTAGCTACACAGCTGCTCATGAATTTTTTCTGTATTTTTTTTTTGCTTGTTTGTTTGGGGTTTTTTGTTTGGTTTTTTTTTGGTTTTGCTTTTTTTTTAAGTTGCAGAGAAAGATGTAAATTTGCTAATATTTGGTGTACACAAAATCCCATCCATTTTATGACACCCTTGAAAGTGTCATATTGTATAAGCTGACTACCACGTATTAATGAAAAACAATTATCTAGAGTCAATGTTTGCATGCTGAAATCTGGGATTATTTGGAACAAATTTGACTTTAGTCTTTGACTCTTCAGTCAAAGGGGATAATGCTCACTTAGTGCCATTATACCTGTGATTCTTCTCCACAATAACACTTTTCTACCAATGGCAGCAGCAGGAGGCTGAAAATGCAGTTAACACATACTCTGTAATAATAGCGAATTTGAATAGCCTTAGTTGAGAGGGAAAATTACACTTCCACTGGGTACTATGCACAATTCCATTACATAATTAAGCATCAATTAAAATGCTATTAAAATAAAATGTTATCCTGTTGTCTTTTCAATGACGTTATCTTGGCACTTCGTCTGCCTAATGTCATCAGTTAGCATACTAGACCCAGTGCCATTAAGGTTAATGGACAACATGCTTATATTGTACATTAGTGTGTCATAACATATGTCAAACATGAAAACTTGTTATAATGATGGTGATGGACTCACAAAGGAATACACAAAGAATAAGGAAAATATGTGAACCAACTCCTATCTGAAAGACTGAGTTGACTTTCAGTTAGGTGCTTGATGATTTCAAAGATCCTAAAAGAAAAGGTAAATAAAACTGAAAGTGGAATGAAACTTGAAGAAGTCTGTGTAGAGATATGACAACAGACAAACATATTCATAGCCTAACTTTGTCCTGGAGTCCTCAAGCACACTTCTAAAAGCAAATGGCCAACATTTTGTTACAGTCCTCCATGATAATTCACTGGAAAGACTTTTTTCAACACAGTGGATAGCAAAAATTACAAATGGCCTCCATGTCAATTTCAGAATGTGCAATATACAGCCTAGCTAAGGGTAAATGCTGGACAGCCTACATTTTTTGCATGATCTCAAAAGTAATCTGTGCTTACTGAGTTAACAGCTTGATTCAAATACTGATGGAATAATTATTTAAGAGTATCACAGAAAAAATTCCCTTTTTTCTTTTTTCAAGACCACTTACAACTGAGATAAAAACTGTACTAAGAAGGCACATGCAAGTTTAAAGTCACTGTCACTTCTTCTATTTATGTACATGACATATTGAAAAATAACTTGTTGTCTTACAGCAAGTCAAAAATAAATTTTTACACATTTCTCCAACAGCTATCATCAATCAAAACATAGATCTGTAGTCAAAAGATTAACCTCTTGAAACATTTGTATTTTCTCTATTGTATTAAAAACTTTCAGTATGCAATGGATAGCTCAGCATACTCTTCAGTGAAAAACAATGCAAAAAACATCATACAGACTACTAGCTAAAATAATAATTAAATACCTTATATACAGTGACAATGTTTAACTCTTTAAGAGCTAAAAATATATATGTATGTATTCTTAAATTCCTTGTGTCACAATAAGAAAATCTTTTCTGATAGGGAGTCCAGTAGGTACTGTTACCTGTAAACAGGAGTGTCAGTTTTATTTGCCATATACCACCAACTAAGCAAATCTGCAGAGATTTTTTTTCTTTTTTCTATTTTTTTTTTTTAATGAGTGACTGGAAACTTAATCTATTAGGGAATGATGACTGAGAAGTGTGGATGAGATAAAATTAGATCTGACTATGACTTTCCATTTAAATTAATCTTGAACAGAAAGTTTAAAAAAATGCACAGAAAAGAGTCTATGGTATATTGTTAGGTCCTGCTCCCAATGTGTAAGTGGCAAAATTCCCACTGATTTACCTGGAAATCAGAGGAAAACCTAAATGTTATGTCTGAATTCTAGTTAATTCAGTATTCTCATTGAAATGCCTGATGTTGGACAGGTTTGGGAGACAATCATCTAGTTCCATTGTTGTCCAAAGGAGCTTTTGTTTTTAATCCATTCTTTTTATGTATTCAAAGGGACCTAGAATCCTGTGTCAAAACATCAGTATATTGCTCATTGTGAGTCTCTAGAACTATTCATTAAAGGAGGAAATCAAACAGATATGCAGCTTTTGGGTCACACTGTCTTTAAAGTAAGAGATAACAAATTGCTAAACAAAATTCAGACAAGATATTGTTGAGAGCAACCCTCATTTTCACTTCCCAGACACTGAAGTAAGGAGCTTGATAGGTAAAAGAAAAGGTCAAAATCCTGATTCTACCATTCACTAGTAAAAGTTTCAGGTGGTTTATTTTTTTTCAAAGGTTTTACTTGCAGTAATAAGACTCTCCTTTACTAAATTTAGAAATTGGGAATCCAATCTAGTTGTACAATCAATGAATATATGGGTTGATTTATCTCACACTGAAATCAACATATGAATCGCCTTGTTGAAGTTTCCCTGTGTTACCATCTAGGGAGACAAGACCAACTGTCAAGATGAATTTGATGTCTAACTTTCACATAAGAAAATTAGACAAATCCTACCCTTAGTGTTCTCAGTTAGACGAACTTTCACCTAAGAAACAGATTATTTTAGTATCTGAAATCTTCTATATCCTTGTTAAAATGAATATCTTGCAAGCTGTTAGAGGTTTTGAATTTTTTTTACCAAACAGAAATATAACTTGAACAGGAATATATTTGTAACTGTCAGAACTAAAATAGCCATTGGACATTTACAAAAGACAGTGAGGTTTTGTTTTGATAAAGCCATCCCACAATTACTTTTCAGAACAGAAAAATTAAGATTGTTAATCACTACTACTCAAAGACTTTAGATCTCTTAACATCAATGAGGATATGCTGCTCAGGCTTCATTGTAGTTCAGTCAATGACTCTTTTCTTTCTTCAGGAAAATGTTATGATGTAATGGAGCATCTCTTTTATGAGGAAAGGCTGAGAGACCTGGGTTTGTTCAGCCTGGAGAAAAGACTGAGGGGGGATCTTATCGATGCTTATAAATATGTGAAGGGTGGGTGTAAAGAGGATGGGGCCAGACTCTTTTCAGTGGTGCCCAACACAGGACAAGGGGCAATGGGCAAAAGTTGGAACACAGGATGTTCCAGCTGAATATGAAGAAAAAATTCTTTACTTTGAGGGTGACAGAGCACTGGAACAGGCTACCCAGAGAGGTTGTGGAACCTCCTTCTCTGGCAACATTTAAAACCCATCTGGATGCGGTCCTGTGCACCCTGCTCTAGATGTACCTGCTCAAGCAGGGGGGTTGGATAAGATGATCTCCAGAGGTCCCTTCCAATCCCTAACATTCTGTGATTCTGTAATTCTGTAATATGGATGGCTGAGAAAACACTAATTTGCTTCTAAGTTTTAACCTGCATCAAGAGATCTCTCTGGTAAATAACACCATTCCAGACATAAGGTAGGAAGTATGGATTTTAGGATATTGAATACTCTGAAATATTATTTTAAATTAGAGTTGATGAAGAAAAACCCTGAGAAACAACTGTAAAATACAGAAGAGAGAATTCTCCAACTGGCACATCACAGTTACAGTGATCAGGAACTGCTTTCAATCCTCTGGCAAGTGGAGGAGAAAGAAGAGCTCCCAAATGCTTAGGTAATTATAATTATCTTTTTTAATACATAATCATCTGGAGTTTGTGCCAGGAACCATCCATCACCCATCTGTGGCCATGCACTGAAGTTATCACAGCCTAAAAGCTGGCGTAATATACTACTGGCTGTGTGACAGCTGGTTGGAAGACAGACTGCAGAAAAATCTGTGATCAGAGGATGGAACCTGGGAGTTCAACCTACAAACTTTTCCTAGGCTGTTCTTTAAGTAGCCATGGTAGATCAATTAATTTACTTGTAATGAACTGACTTTCCATTATAAGCTTAGCATTTTCCTAACCATTGTAACCTCTTGGAATTCAAAGCTATGGTCTCTCAGATCACTGATGAAATACAAGTCTAAGTATAATTTTGTTTGTTTATTTAAAGCAACATATTATTACGATTGTCATATTGATCCTATACACTTAAAATGCATCTTTATGTAAAGTACAACATATGCTACCAATTTTATTTTTACCTGTGGTGGGTTGACCTTGGCTCAATGCCAGGTGCTCACCAAGCAGCTCTATCACTCCCCTTCTCAGCATGACAGGGCAGGGAGAAAATAAGATGGAAAAAACCTCGTGGGTCAAGGTAAAGGCAGCTTAATAAAGCAAAAGCAAAGGCCATGCACAGAAGCAAAGGAAAACAAACAATTTTTTTTCTACTTCCCATCAGCAGGTGATGTCCAACCAACTCCTGGGAAGTAGGGCTTCAGTACAGGTAGCGGTTGCTCCGGAAGACAAACGTCGTAAATAACAAATGCCTGTCCTCCTCCTCTTTTCTCTTAGTTTGTGTTGCTGAGCAGACATCATACGTTATGGAATATCCCTTTGGTCAGTTTGGGTCAGCTGTCCTGGTTCTGCCCCCTCCCAATTCTTGCCCACCCCTAGCCTCCTGGTGAGGGGGAATGTTGGAGAGACAGCCTTGATGCTGTGGAGCACTGCTCAGCAATAGCCAAAACACTGGTGTGTTATCAACACCCTTCTAGCTACCAGTACAAAGCATGGCACTATGAGGGCAGCTATGAGGAAAAAGAACTGCATCTCAGTCAGACCCAATACGTTATCAAAAGAGAATTTAGAACTGTGATGAATTCTGAATCCTTGTTCTGCACAAATACATCAGCTATTTGACAGAAATATTTAGACATGGTGAGAAAATAGTCTGATCTTTTGGTGAGCTTGTTTCACACAAACAAGACAGCTTCAGTGAGAAAAGGGAACATTCCAGAAATGTTATCTTCATAGGTTTTGTGACTTCAGTAAAAAATTGGTTACTATGTTTGGCATTCATTATCACTAACTGTAGCCTAAACTCGTCTCTTCCTGGACTTTTTCATTCAGTAGAAAGACATATGTTGCTCCAAGTCAAGACAAAGTAGGAACTGAGCTTTGGGAGATGTGAATTACATTGGTGGTGGAACAACATTCTCCCTGATGGCTGCAGAAAGAGCCAAGGAAGCTGACCGACATCTGCAAATGTTTCTTCTTCACTCTTTGTAGCAAATGATACTTCTCTGTGTAGGTGGGTCTGGGTAGGTGCCAGAACAAACACACAAACTTCACTAGCTGTGGACCACTTGGGGCAATGTCCACAGTCATAAACTGTGCCTTTGATGTCAATTCAGATGCAGAGATTAGCGCTATCTGCAGATATAGATAATGTAGTTCCTTCGCAGGACGGAATTTCAAAGTAGAGGGAACTAGATGGAGCAACGAAACCATGAAACCCACTGAAGTGAAAGGATCAAAGTGAAATAGGAGGGCAGCACACTCTCTTCCAGCATTTTTCTGAGATGTTTTCCTCCATGACTGCTCAGTAAGTGGGCTGTGCCAACAGACAGATATGGGGTCTCAGAGTTGTGGTGTGATCTTGCTCATGTTCATACAACACTCCTGCTATCGCAGTCTGAACTTTTTGAAATTCCGGTTTGAGTTGTCTAACTGGAGCTATTACACTTAGTTAAACTCTGAGCATATAACATATTTTTTGCACCACCTTAGTATCCATAAGATACTTGCCAACAATATAAACATAAAAATATGTTACTTTTCCTTCAAGCAGAAATAATACTTTGGGCCAACATTACACTGATTTACAATGCAAAGCAGATGATCCATTTGAAGTTAGTAGGATGTAAGTCAGCTCAAGATTTTTCAACTTGTCTGCACCATACCTATGAGCAATGACCACTTCTTTAATGTTTTCACCTGCAGAGAACCAAAGCTCACGGACTTGAAGACTGTGAGCTGACACCACAGAAATGTGAATTTCACAACTCTGCTCTGAAAAAAATGTGTCTTGGCAATCTCTCTAGCACAGTTATTCATCCTTTAGTATGTTCATTTTTTTAATCTATCACTTTTAAAGAGCTTTAGGTAAATCAGTTGTGATGACTTTTATTAGTAATGGTTTTATATGAAAAACAGCAAAAGCAGTGTTGCTGTTTTTCTTCATGACAATTTATACCTTATCAACTCCTTCTCCTTTTTTTTTTTTTTCCTGGAAAAATGGGGGTTTATTTATTTGAACTGATGTTAATTTTTCTGTTTATTTATAATGATGGAGATATATATATATATGTAAAAATTTTACAATATAATTACCTCAACTTTCTTAGCTTATATTCCTTCTTCAGTGGAAGGAGGAATTCCTTCTTCTTACCCATCACAGCTAAGGGTATTTTTCTACCTTGATTTGGAAAGGATTTTGTTTTCAGAATCATAAAAATTGCCACATCTTAACAGAAAAACTGACTTCATGTTCAGAAATAGAAAATGAGCAGCGTTCTGTCCAAACACTAATACTGGGATATTTTTGAACAGCAGCTGCAAACACAGAAAGTTAGTCTTTTGTCTAATGTCTGTCAAGACATGTCTGTAGGGAGACATGTCAAGAGACAGGCAATTTACATTTCCTGTATACTGTAGTATCATTAACCTTATTAGTCAGAGGCACAGTTCTTTTTTTTTTTTTTTTTTCCCCCCTGTCTTTTTATAATGATGTCTTTCCATGATTTGTCTTCCTCTTCCTTTTTCTCATGGATGATGGTAGATAAGGATGCCAAAAATCTCGTTTTGAACCTTCATTATTTTCTTAGCAATATCGATTTATCACTCATTTGTCTTTGTAAACAGAGTACCACAGATGTTCCATCACACTAAGAATTTCTTCTTTTCTTCTAGTGTTATCTCCTACTTTGAGAATTGTGTTCAGTTTTAATAACCTCCTCTCAGCAAAGTGGTGCTGCACTATCATTCTATTAAGATCTTATCAGTAGTAATATGAATACTTTTCCAGTATGGAATTAATTTTTTTTGCATTTTTTATTTTCTATTTATATGTATTTTTAATTGTGTTTTGCACTGAGCGGGTGTTATTTAACAGTCCACAATGATTCTTAGGTCAAGTGATTACAGATATTTTAGAATATAACACTGTGAACTACTTCAACTCTTCATTTAGTTGTGGACTTTCCAATTCTTTACAATGAGTTTCTTTCTCATATATTGTCCCATCATCTCTCTTTTTGAGGACATCACAACTCATCTTTCAGATGAATCTGGAATGCCTTATGTCTAAATAAACCAAACAGTATAAGATTCATCAACCTGAAAGACACAAAGGAGGCATTCAGCTTAGATATACAAAGTGATGACTGAAATGGAAAAGTAAATTTTCTTTCTCATTTTTTTGCATTTAAATTTCCCAATTTTAACAGAACTTGGAGACAATTAATTTAAAACCTATGTTGAAGTATTTTCACATTTATTTTTTGCTTTTTCCTAAGCATCTCTTACAGGCTACTTTGGGAACAGGATACAGTTTGACCCTAGAGAACAATTTCTAACCTCTAAAATGGGGAGAAATCTGGCTATAACTTTTTAAAATACAACATTAAATTTTTCTTCCTTTTTCCTTTTAACACTCAAGGTCATAGCACAGAACAGCTTCTTATTTAAAATGTATAACTGGGAAGGCTTATGAAACTTTCGGACAGGTACATCCCGCAATGTCATTAAATAGTATTCTCTTCTGGAAGCATTTTAATTATAATTACACAAATATCAAAAATCAAGGTCGTATGTTGCTGGCAAGAGCAAACTTTATATTTAACACTTCATTCATGGAAGATTTCTAGGAACCTTCCACCAATAAAACTTAATACTTTTAATTATTTTCTCAATTTCAGCATAAAAATACAATAACTTAATATATTTTAGATAATAAAATATCATACATATATATATATGTAAATTATCCACAGGTAAAATAAATAAAGTTCAAAACCACTTTTTGACAGATTTTTTTGGTATCTCTATTAAATTAAAACAAAATCCCAAAACAAAGTCCTTTCTGAAGAAATAAAAAGTACAATGAGAAGCATATGAAAATATGCTTATATACAAACTTAAAGATTTTGTGAGATGTCTACCTACTGCCATGTTGTATTAGGTATAATAATTTAAATAGACTACTGCAATATTGTAATACTTAAATAGATTAATGTAAAGTTTTTACATATTACTGATGTCTGTATAATTAGAACAAAGCTGAATTGTAACATTTAAAATGTAACACGTGTTGGTAATAACTACTTCCAACTGTCTGGATGATTATGGATAAATTGTAATTAACTATAATAATCGTGATTATGAATAAATCATTAACTTTAATAGATTATGTATAATTACGAATAATTTCATTCCATGAGTTAGTTTTATGTATACATGCAACTGCAGATAAAAACAAAGTTCTTCATAGGTTCAAAGATTTCACCTTTGAAATACGTGTCAGTGGTGTATTTTAAATCTTTTGGATAAAGATGGAATCAGTGTGCTTCACTAAATAATTTCTAAGACCTTTTGATTTTCCTGTGAAGTTTTATGACAGTATTACTGTCATGGTTTAGCCCCAGCCGGCAACCAAGCACCACTCAGCCTCTCGCTCACTCCCCCCGGCGGGATGAGGGAGAGAATCAGAAGGGTAAAAGTGAGAAAATTCGGGGGTTGAGATAAAGACAGTTTAATAGGTAAAACAAAACAGTAATAGTAATAGTAATAATAATAATAACAATAATATAATGAAAAGGAAAAGCAAAAGCTGCATGCGCAAGCAAAACAAAACAAGGAATTCCCTCACCACTCCCCATCTGCAGGCAGGTGTTCAGCCACCTTCGGGAAAGCAGGGCTCCATCATGTGTAATGGTTACTTGGGAAGACAAATGTTATGTCTTGGAATGTCCCCCCCTTCCTTCTTCTTCCAACAGCTTTCTACGCTGAGCATGATGTCATATGGTGTGGGATATTTGTTTGGTCAGTTTGGGTCAGCTGTCTTGGCTTTGCCCCATCCCTTCCCGGCTTCTTGTGCCCCTGGCAGAGCATGGGAAGCTAGAAAAGTCCTTGACTAGTGTAGGCACTATTTAGGGACACTTAGCTGCTACTTAACAACAACTAAAACATCAGTGTGCCATCAACATTCTTCTCATACCAAATCCAAAACACACTCTACCAGCTACAGTGAAGAAAACTAACTCTATCCCAGCCAAAACCAGGACAACTACATATAATATGGCTTACTATAACATATAAGTGTGTCAAGTTTGAAGAACCTCTCAGCTTTGAACTTCACAATCAATTAAAAATTGAGTTAAAAATGTTTTAATACAACACTTCTCCTAGACTCCTTTTCCCATCACTACATCACAATAGAAATACTGTCAGAAGTGAAATACATATTTTTTAAGTAGAGAACTAATTATTCAATAACTAATTATTCAATTATAATTCAATTTTAATAGCTTTTCTCAACCAAAATTTGTGAAGCATCACTTACCATAGTAAGTCTTAGAAGTGTGTGGTTTATAATGGAGAACTCAGTTACACAGCATTTATCATCTGAAGAACAACACCCATCATGACTTTCAACATTATTTTTCACTAATGGGATAGTGGTATTGATAAATAATAGGGATAACAAAGATAGCATTCATTTAACCACGTGTACCTATTGTTCTAGTATGTTTCTAAAAATACCCTGCAATATGCTGATGTTATATCTATCACATGGTTTAGTTGCGCTCTGTGTAGAAACAGATATTTATAAGTATGGAAGATTTGTTGATCTTTAGAGTATTCTTTCTAAATTCCAAATTTGATTTGGACCATATAATATCCTCAAATACTCCCCCTTTTCTTGCCCCAATTTCTGAACATGTTCTGTTTCTGCAATGATTTTCAGGAGCAAAGGTCAGGAACAAAGTCCATGTATGCAAGCTTTCAGTTTTCTTACGATTTTCTTTTTTCACCCTTTTTCTGCATATGTACATTATGAATCAGAATCAGTCTTAGCCTCTGTCATTCATTGAATATTAAGCCCAAGAGAAAAGCACGTATTTAGAAAATAATACTGACAAACTGATTTTAGAACAAAATATTGCAAAAGATGACTAAAGTTAATTCATCTGAGATGCAGAACTTTTCATCTCTAATTTGCCAGTCTTAATCCAACCAAGCTCAGCAATATCTCTTTGTCAATACTGTCCGATGAGTGTTTGGTGGCCTAAGAGAAATGAATAAATGGTCTATTTTAGTTGCTTCTATGTAGGTTTTCCTGTTGCAGGAAAATATACTAAAACATCACTTGCAGCCTTTGATGGAAAGATGAAGAGCACTAAGTATTTAGAAAAAGTGATCTGCTGTGGCCCTCTTTGCTGTGGCAAAGTTACATCAGACTTTTAATGAATGATGCCTTGGTAAGAGCAGCTAGGGGGATACTGGGAGAAGGAATAGAATAGCAACATGACAGGAACAAAAAAGGGATAGAGGAAATAGAATAATTCTTTAAAGAAAATTGAGGAATCTAGGAAACAAAAGAAAAAAGTAACAAAATCATGTTCATAAATTGATGTTAACAAAGATATGAGTAACCTCACAAAGATAAGAACAACCTAGCAAAATATTAATACAA
>WEKW01003635.1:867-21015 GCA_013389905.1 Sula dactylatra | reverse complement strand
ATTAATACAAATAATTATATAAAAATGTATTACATATTTATTGTTTTTTATTTTTTTAAATGAATAAAAAGTAATACAAAATTTTAAAACATGAGTATTCACTTAAAAAGAGGCAACTGTTGTGAAATCAATGCTCAAGGAAGTGTAGCTTATGTAAGGTTAAGATCTAAATGATAGAAAGGATTGAACACAATGCAGTCTTCCCAGTCTTTTAAAATGCGAGGTTCAGGTTTGATTATTTTAATAAACTATTCTCAGTTCCTATTTAAATAATGAGAGAAAGATTTTAGCAAAGGAAGGAAAAAGGACATCAAAGTAACTCATATATATATAATAGATAGATATATATATATAACTGGAGAAGTTTTAACCCTGTTAATCTAAGAAATTTACAAAGAATGGAAAACACACAACAAAATTCTTCACTACTTTGATAGTCTGACAGATCTGAATCCGGCTAAGTATCTAGAAAGATGGAGTGAAAAATCACCCTGTATGGAGATTTACTGCAAAGTATTCACTAGGGCACTGTAAGAATCAGTGTTCACTCCCATTGTATTTAGTATGTTCTTTATTAATGACCTGGAAGAAGCCATAGATATACCACACATTAATTACATTTACAGATAATGCTTCTGAATAATCAATGAATGTTTGCAAATCTCTTTGATAGTGTAGAGCATTATTTTGTACAGGATGCCAAATATTATTACAATATTGCTACAGGAGATGGTGTATATAGGGTAACAATAGAATATTAAAAAATATCCTTGGAGGAATGAAAAAATGTAGACTAAAAGCATGAAAATCAACAACGTCAGAGTTACACATCTACAATATATCTACTCAATATGATGGAGTCGCTCATGAAGCAACAATGTACAAAAAGACCTCAAGGTAAGAGAAAACAACAAAACAGGTGTCAATAGCTTATAAACAGTTGCAGATTTAGAGATGCATGACAGTTGTTGGGATAGCTGAGTGGGCTTTGGTACTCCTGTTGCCTTCCTCCCTTATTAACACTCGTCACTGCAGCAAATGCACCTCTGAGTTCATAAGAAGTTTAGAATTGCAGAGCTGTGCAGACATCTTTCCTTCAAAATATGGCTCTTGAGTAGTAACAGTACAGGTACTAAACTCCATGGAAGGGCAATTACTTACTTATTTGGATATAACCATAATGATTCCCTTACTTAAAAAAAAAAAAAATAATGCTCTGTTGTAACTTTATTAACTTGTCTGAACAATTTCTAATTCAGTGGTTTAGAACTGTTTTTAACTCCTTAAGAGATGCAACACCAAGATTTGAAAGTAATTTCCCAAGGTATACTAATACTCTCAAGGGTCAGTCACTCTACCTCTGGATTTAGACTGAGATCCCTGAATAATTCTGGCTGCGAAAAAATTAATTCATAACTCAGTGAAACTTTTTTTCACCATCCCATTGATCAACATACATGCTGAGGATACCCTAGGCCCAGCTTCCACATCTTTATTAACAGAGAGTTTCTGAACCTAAACATGTGATCTCAAGCATCAAGGTGACCACATATAGGAAAGCTGAAGCTCCATTATTAACACTGCTCCACTTTGTAGAGCATCATTACTATTCATAAAGCTAGAAATTTAGAAGTCTTGTAAAAAGGTTGATTTTTTACCTTCCTGTTAGAACAGTCACACAGGAGTTAGAAGATATGGACTGTATTCTTTAATTAATGATCAAACATCAAAATACGAAATAGCAAAACAAAAAGTAAAAATAACAGACATTCTTATGAAAACCACCTTGTTATTATAAGGTTAAAGGACCTAATTCACATGCACTCATTGGATTACTTTTTCTCTTTTTTGCTTTGTGGAAATAAAAGACTGCAAATTAGTAAGCTAATTAGTAAAAGAAAATTATTTCCTGCTTCTTGTTCTTAAATTTAATACTTAATTTAATACTTAATTCTTACACTTTAATTTCTACTGTTTTATTTTCTTTGTAAAAATTCCCAAAGGGAAGCCAAATACTTTGTTTCAAGTCAAACAACACACCTTGATCTTTTGTTATAAGTACATCTATGCATAAACAAACCACTTCTCTCATCAAAACAAAATAGTTGGAAACAGTTGATTTGGTTTATATTGCACCAACCCTTACATAACTTTTCAACTTCAGCATTCAAAACAGAAGATAAATTCTTTTCCCAGGCCTAATTATGACAAAACCCCCCATTATTCTGAGTAGGTTTCTGTCCTCTTTAAGCTTGTTTTTAATTTTTTTTGTGATTAGTAGAAATCTGAATTGAAAGGAACTATGTTTTCATGGTCCTCAAAATGACCTGAAGGGTTTATGTTACAGAACTGATACAAAGCATCACTGCAGGTCTAGTTATGTATTCATACACACTAGCAGTTTACAGCACCAACTACTGGGCTATTGCACAGGATTGTACTACACTTCCAAGTACTTTAGTAAGATTTTTCTTTCTTCTGTTGTAGCCTCTGACATGTAAATATTTAGTAAAAAAAAAATTCAGCTCCTTATATACTATAACATGTCTTAGCTTAATTGTAGGCAATAGAGTATGGTGATTTGCAAAAACTGATCTTCTGGCACTTGATGTTATTTATGCAATAATACAAAATATATTGCAAGCAGATGTGAAAATGTACCTGTTTACAGGAAGACTAATAAGTGGTTTCTTAGCCATCCTAAAACACCAAGAGTGTTACCAATACCAATCTGTCTCATCTAGGACTAGCTTAGGTCCCTCTATCACACAGTTGTGCTAATTAGCTATATCCATTTGTTGTGGTTTAACGCCATTCGGCGTTTAAGTACCAAAATAGATGGTCTCCCACCTTCCCACCCTGCCCCCCACGGTGGGATGGGGGAGAAAATAGGAAAAAAAAAAAAAAGGTAAAACCCATGGGTTGAGATAAAGAAAATTTAATAGGACAGCAAAGGAAAAGAAAATAGATAATAATGATAAAAGAATATACAGAACAAGTGATGTAAAATGCAATTGCTCACCACCCACTGACTGATGCCCAGGCCATCCCTGAACAACGATGGCTGCCCCTCGGCCAACTCCCCCCCAGATTATATCCTGAACATGACGTCATATGGTATGAAATATCTCTTTAGCCAGTTTGGATCAGCTGTCCTGGCTATGCTCCTTCCCAGCTTCTTGTGCACCTGGCAGAGCACGGGAAGCTGAAAAAGTCCTTGACTAGTGTAAGCACTACTTCACAACAACTAAAACTTTAGTGTATTATCAACATTATTCTCATACTAAATCCAAAACACAACATTATACCAGCTACTAGGAAGAAAATTAACTCTATGCCAGCCAAGACAAGGACACCATTTTATGGTATTTCATGGTTAAAGGAAATATTCAGTTGAATATTCTGTTTCACCAACCATAATATATTAAAGGTTAACAGTGGGTGGAATTTTTTTATCAGAGTAGGTCTAGGTAAAAGACTTTTTTACCAGTGTCTAGGTCTGAATTCATTTGCTATCCCCATAAGGCCCTCAAATGTGATGTAGGACCTAAAAGAGACATGTAATTTTTTGGATAGACAACTAGAAGCCACGTGGGACACCTTATATTTTCCTAGATGGTTGTAAGCACCTATGTTCAGACAACTCTATCAGGTTGCTAGAGAGTAGATGCCAGTATATGAATAAGTTATCTGTTGTCCTTAAGTTAAGTGGGGTGAAAGAGATGTCATTGAACTGACCTATGTTGCACATCCACATTAGGACAAGACAAATCACATCCTGCATGCACCTATGTCTCGCCATTATCTTTAGAAGAAATCTATATAACTAGCTCAGCTCAGAGTGTATACTATATAGTCAGAAGTTAAGTGAAAGGAATCCCACTCATCATGATTTTCTGGTATGGTTAGGTTTTTTGAAAGATGTGTTGTTCATAAACCAGCCTGCATAGATTGACACTAAAAGCTTTTTCCTGTTTTGGGAAAAATGAAACAGTAGATTCTTAATACAACATAGCGTCAAACTTTCTATTCTAAACCATCTAGTTAAAAAGGATAATCTGGTTGATCTTCTGAAGAGCTGACTCTCATATTTACATGCTAAATGTTACAGATCTTCCTACTCATACTGAGCAGTAGGATATACACAATATCAGTACATTTAAAAAATCATGGATTGCAAGGTGTATGTTATTGACAGAAAATTACCTTCCTATAACAAATTCCCCATCAATAGAGGGCTTTTGTTCTACTTCAGGCTCAATCAGTGATTAAATTGGCAATCTCCAGACACAGTTCAAGAAGAGGATTACAACAAATATGTTTAAGTATTAGTCTCAATAACACCAGCTCTTCAAATAATGGTTTCAATGAAAACAAATATTTTTAAAAAATAAAAAACAAACAGAAGTATATGAGAATGCTAGAATTAAAGCATCTCAAACCAGACTGAGTTATGACTTTTTCAAAGTTTGACCCTATGCCACGAGGAGAAATATAGGAAATTTAACCAAATCTCCTGACATGGTGTAACCCCAGTAGGCAGCTAAGCACCACAACTACTCACTCCACTCCACCCTCTGTGGGATGGGGGAGAGAATTGCAAGGATAAGAGTGAGAAAACTCGTGGGTTAAGATAAAGACAGTTTAATAATCAAAATAAAAGAGTAATGCTAATCATTATAATAATGACAATAATAATAATAATGATGATAATAATAATAATATAATGAAAAGGAAAATAATGAGAGAGAGAAATGAAATCTGGGGGGTAAAAAAACCAAGTGATGTAACAGCTCACCACCTGCCAACCAACATTGCCAGTCCCCAAGACATGATTGCTGCTTCCCCAGGCCAACTCCTCCCAGTTAATATATTGGGCACGGTATCATATGATATGAAAGATCCCTTTGGCCAATTTGGATCAGCTGACCTGGCTGTGTCCCCTCCCCTCCCAGCTTCTGCACCTGGCAGAGCATGGGAAGCTGGAAGAGTCCTTGACTAGTGCAAGCACTACCTAGCAACAACTAAAAACATCAGTGTGTTATCAATATTATTCTCATACTAAATCCAAAACACAGCACTATACCAGCTACAGTGAAGAAAATGAACTCTATCCCAACTAAAACCATGACACAGGTAAAGCAGAAGTGGTGTGTGCAAGCAAAGCAAAACAAGGAACTCATTCACTCCTTCCCATCGGCAGGCAGGTGTTCAGCCATCTCCAGGAAAGCAGGGCTCCATCACACATAACGATTACAGAGAAGACAAATGGCGTTACTGCAAACGTTCCCCTTCCCTCTTTTTCCCCAGTTTTATTGATGAGCACAACACCATATGGTGTCAGCTGTGGTCAGCTGTCCCAGCTATGTCCCCTCCCAGCTTCTTGTGCCCCACCCCCAGACTACTCACTGGTGGGGTGGGGTGAGAAGCAGAAAAGGCCTTGACTCTGTGTAAGCACTGCTCAGCGGTAACTAAAACATCCCTGTGTTATCAACACAGTTTTCATCACAAATCCACAACATAGCCCCATACAAGCTACTGTGAAGAAATTTAACTCTATCCCAGTCAAAAGTAGTATATCTCCCAATATTTTCTGAAATGTAAATGATACCTGAATTGTCTCCTATTTTGCATTTTTTGTCTCTCTGAGCAGTTGGCAGATGTCAGTGTTGCAGTATAAATGTAATATTACTTAATGTCATGTATCCAATGCATGTCATAAAAATGGTCTAGTATTTTCTCATCTTTATTTCCTTGTATTACATCTGTGTTGTGAGCTGTGGTGGGTTGACTCTGGCCAGGATCCACATGTCCACTTGTTCACTTCCCCTCCAACAGGATGTGGGAGAGAACCAGAAAAGCAAAAAAACGGGTGGGTGAAGTAAAAGATGTTTTATTAAATGAAGGAAAAACTAAATGAAAAAACCAACCCCAAACAAACAAGTGATTCACAGGTAATCACTCACTATTTCCTACAAGTATATTGATGCCCATCCACTCACCGATCAACAGATACTTTTGGAAGACCAAACTCACAGTTTTTATTGCAGAGCGTGATGTCATATGGGACAGACTATCCTTTCAGTCATTCGGGTCAGCTGTTAAGGTTATGTTCCCTCCAGAGATCTTGCCCAGTGGGCTGGGATCAGAGTAAAGAGCAGCAAAAGCTTTGGTGATGTGCAAGCATTGTGCAGCAGTAGCAAGAACACTGGTTTGTTACCAACACTGTTATAGTGTTGTGGTTTAGCCCCAGCCAGCAGCTAAGCATCACACAGCTGTTTGCCCACTCCCCCAGTGGTAGGATGGGGGAGAGAATCAGAAGGGTAAAAGTGAGGAAACTCATGGTTTGGGATAAGAACAGTTTAATAATTAAAAAATCTTGTGTTTCCTTTTTGCTAGTTGGTGGAGACATGGCTGTTATTTTGTTGATCACATCCATTGGGATCTGATGACATCCATCTTGCCATTTTATTCCTAAAGACTGGATCTCCTGTGTAGGTCCCTTGACCTTACTTTGTTTTATGGCAAAACCGGCCTTCAGAAGGATTCGGACTATTTTCTTCCCTTTCTCAAAAACATCTTCTGCTGTGTTGCCCCAAATGATGATGTCATCAATGTATTGTAGATGTTCCGGAGCTCCACCCTGTTCCAGTGCAGTATGGATCAGTCCATGGCAAATGGCTGTGTTTCCATCCCTAGGGCAGTTGATTCCAGGTGTACTGGATGCCCTGCTGCCAGAGTGATTGAGAAAAAGACATTAGCAATATCAATTGTGACATATCGCTTGGCTGCCTTTGACTCCAGTTTGTATTGAAGTTCCAGCATGTCGGGCATGACAGCACTCAGTGGCGGAGTGACTTTGTTCATGCCACGATAGTCTACTGTTAGTCTCCACTCTCCATTAGACTTCTGCACCAGCCATATGGGACTGTTAAAGGGTGAGCAGGTCTTACTGATCATTCCTTGGCTCTCCAGTCAATGAATGAGCTCATGGATGGGAATCAGGGAGTCTCGGTTGGTGCGATATTGCCGCCAGTGCACTGTTGTGGTGGCAATTGGCACCTGTTGTTCTTTGACCTTCAGCAACCCCACAACAGAAGGGTCCTTCAAGAGAGGTAGACAGCTGTTTAATTCCCTCCGTCTCCAAGGCAAAAAGCCCACCTGTTCCCTTTTGGGTCCTATAAATACCGTCTCCTGAGGTAGTCTATGCCAAGGATGCACGGAGCATCTGGACCAGTCACAATGGGGTGCTTTTGCCACTCATTCACGGTTAGGCTCACTTCTGCCACCAATATAGCTCCTGGGATCCCCCTGTCACTCCAGAAATACAAATGTGTTCTGCCCCTACATAGCTTGATTGCATTAGTGTGCACTGCGCACCAGTGTCCACTAGAGCCTTATACTCTGGTGGGTCAGATGTGCCAGGCCATCGGATCCACACAGTCCAGTAAACCCAGTTGTTCCTTTCCTCCACCTGGCTGGAGGCAGGCCCCCTCTAGTCCTGATTGTAGTATTTGCTTCTCACTTCTTGTAAATGTGAATCAAAATCTCTCTATTAAGAGCAGAAATAAAATCAGCGCTTATACCCCTCTGTCTGGGGAAGTGTTCGCTGGAAACTGGAGCAGCAACTTTCCTGGAAGAACCCCCGAGTTATTGTTTTTCCTTGCAACTTGTGTACCTGTGCTTCTAAGGTCGAGGTAGGTTTTCCATCCCACTTCATCATGTCCTCTCCATGGTCACACAGGTAAAACCATAGAGTGTCCTGTGGTGTGTATCCTTGCCTTTGAGCAAAAGGCCACTTACTCGTATTGACTGAGACACTAGCCCGTAGAGGTGGGGAGTAGGACATACCTTCTTTGAGTTGCTGAAACTCCCAGGGCAGTTTCTCCACAGCTGAGATGAGGGAGGAAAAGACACGTGCTTCCTAATACCAGAGTCTGTCAATCACATCCCCCACCGTTGGTGCCTCATCAACTTTCCAGGCCAGTATCGCCAATGAGTTTACATGGGATGATGGTGTGTTCCATACAAACTTCCGCCACATGGGTTGTGTGCACTGGGCTTCATCTAGATCTTTGGGTGACTGTTCATCATCCAGGTCACCATAAATCACCTCAAGCACAGCTAATTCCCTCAGGTACTGGATACCTTACTCCATGCTGGTCCATTTTCCTGGGCGATATGTAACATATTCCTTGAAGGGATACCTTTCTTTCACTCCGGACAGGAGTAGCCTCCAGAGGCTGAGGGTTTGTGCCCCTTTTCCAATCACTTTGTTAATGCCCCCTTCCCCAAAAAGGGATCCAGTTTGGCTTCCTTCCCCTCTAATTCCAGGCTACTGGCCACATTAACCCAGCATCGGAGCAGCCAGAGAAAAATGCGCTCATCTAGACAACAGCCAGCTGAAATCTTTTCGCATAACTCGCAGCTCACTCAAGGATAGGGATTGGGTGGTTTCCATTTCATTTATGAGCTCTTCCTCTTCCTCTCCTCATGATGACTGTGTTCTCCACCAACTCTTTCTAAATGAGTTGTCTTTTGCTTCCAAGATTTCTTCTTCTGTATAGGGATGATTGATACCAGCTCAGGTTGATTCTCTGGTTCAGCTGCCGCACCTGTTGTGGGGGTTTGAGTGGCTGCAGTGCTTGTCCTGGGGGTTTGAGTGGCCACAGTGCCTGTCACTGGGGTTGGAGTAGCTGCAGTGCCTGTTGCTTTGTCTTCAGATCCAGAGACTTTCTCTTCCCCTTGGGGTACTGAATAGTGTTGAAGAGGGCTTGGTAGGCATTGGACAGGCCCCAGTACATTGCAGTGATTTGTGTCTCTCTGGAGTTGCCAGGGTAACAACATACTTTCTCCAAATATTCTACTAGTTTTTCAGGATTGTGCACTTGTTCAGGGGTAATGTTCCAAAACACTGGAGGTGCCCACCATGCTAGGTATTTGCCCATACCTTGCCACTTATAACTATCAAGCCTTGGGGCAGATCTCTGAATGATATTCTTAAATTGCTTGCTAACCTTAGACAAAACCAAAACAATACGCCCAAGAACTACCAATAAGTAGATCTTAACTACCTAAGGATGTTCAAGATACAGAAAAGCTGTTGTAATGAAGGAGGAGACATCATAGAGGAAGGTAGTGAAGATGCCATTCTGTATTTCTTCCATATAAAATTTCTCAGAGGAGGTGGTATAATTGTAATTGTCTCCATGAGGTGGTACCCAAAGTACAGTAATGGCTTCAATACAAAACCTACATACTTGATAAAGCTGAAAGCCAGTGTTTGAATAATGAATCTCCTAGGCAAAACATCACTAATTACTGCAGAGTGCAGCAGACTATACAAACCAACACCAATCTTTAACATGTACTGAAAAATAAGAGCATGGTGTAGATCGGATAAAATAATATTGAGAACAGCTGACTCAATGCTGTGCCTAGCAACTGTTATTATCTCAAACCCTTCGACCCCCACATTGGGTGCCAAAAGAGACTGCCATGGTTTAGCCCCAGCCGGCAACTAAGCACCACCCAGCCACTTGCTCACTCCTCCACTGGCAGGATGAGGGAGAGAATCAGAAGGGTAAAAGTGAGAAAACTCATGGGCTGAGATAAGAACAGTTTAATAATTAAAATAAACCAATAATATTAATAATAATAACAACAACAATATAATGAAAAGGAAAATAAGGAGAGACAGATGAAACCCGGAGGATGGAGGGGGAATAAACAACCAAAACAAACAACAAATGCTGCAACTGTTCACCACCCACTGACCAGATGCCATCAGTCCCTGAGCTGTGATGGCTGCTTTCCCCAGGGAATTCCCCCCAGTTAATATACTGGTCATGACATCATAGATACGGAATATCCCACTGGCCAGTTTGGGTCAGCTGACTTGGCTGTGCCCCCTCCCCTCCCGGGTTCTTGTGCACTGGCAGAGCATGGGGAGCTGGAGAAGTCCCTGACTAGTGTCGGCACTACTGAGCGACACTTAGCCGCTATGTAACAGCTAAAACATCAGTGTGCCATCAGCACTATACCAGCTACAGTGAAGAAAATTAACTCTATTCCAGCCAAACCCAGCACATTTAGTAACAAATCTAAAACACAGTACTGTATGCACTGCTAAGAAGAAAGTTAACTCCATCTCAGCCACCTTGCCTACAGGAGCACGGTACAGATGCTGCAGTTTCATGCAGAATTGTCATGGCAAATAATATTTAATAAATTAGTTACTTCATCACAGATATTTTTCTCTTGAATGTTATGAAGGCTTCTTCAGGACACTACTTCCTGTTACATGACAGTATTTTATTTTTGGAAAAACTCATTCCCGTTCTGGTAGTAGTAGATCCTGGTAGACATTTGGATTTCCTAAATTCTACTAGTCACTTAGTGTGGTGCACTTCCGATTCTTTTCTTAAGAAATGCTAAGATGTAACATAAACTCCCACAGATGAAGGTATCTTTATATTGCTTTAGCAGCAACATTCTAGTAAGATTTCTCAAGCCATAAGTCCAGTGTCTGCACTGAAGGCCTGTTTTACCTGTGTTTTCCACCAGTTGTGTTTACAGTTAAACAGACATCTCAGCTTAAGTCTTCACAGAATATGTCACAGAGGCAAAACAAAGTGGTTGGAGTGAAGACTTAAAATGCAGAAACAAGGACATGAGGAGAATTAATTTTCCAGTTCTCTTGCTGAAGGAAAACTTAGGCGGGAGCAAGGAAGGAGAGAAAAAAACCCACAAAACCCAGCATTTTATTCTAATACAACTTTTTTTTCTCTTTTTTTATTCTTCCTGAAATAACAGTCCTGACAGGTATCATTATGGAATCAGTGAAATATTTTTCTTGCAATTATTTAAGGGAAATAAGGCAAAGAAAATGAAAGAATACACCCAATTCTTTCAGCTGGGATATCCCCCTGCTGCCCAGCTGTCCAATATTTAAAGCATTTCACCATGATGTGTCAGACCCCAGCCTGACATGTCATAGCCTTAGTTGCCACTTTTTACATAATTTAAATTATTATTTAATGATCTTGGGAGAATGACTCTAAACCAGCGGTCTTGACACATACCAGAAAGACAAGAAATCCAGGTTTGATCAGTAGAAAGAGTTTTAAATTATTTTCCACCTTTTTCAAGAGTGCTGAATTTAACAAGAAAAATATATTTTTATTTTTTTCCCCAGTCATGGTTGTTAGAGATGTTTTTGGCATTTAACTTCTTTTTTAAGCTGGAGACAGATCATGGACATGATCTTTTTTCATTAGACTTTCACTTCAGAGATTTCTAGCGTTTCCAGATTCTAGTCTTCTATATCAATAAGAACTTATACATTTTAATGTGACACAGAACCCTTCACAGTTACCTCTTACCCAATGTTTAAAGCACTCCTTAAGGGAAAAAGCACAGTAGATTTTAGATTCAAAACTATTCAGCTAGAGAAGAGTACTGTATCAGTTTCAATCTCCAGAAAAAGTATGTTCAGTTTGTGGATCTAGATTTAAAAAGAAACAGTGAATTTTAATGCATTGGTCATGATTTCTTTGAGACAAAAAATATTTTGGTTAAAAAAACTGATAAAGAAATAGTTTAGGTGTGATTAGTCAAATATTTTTATTATTTGATAGATGACAATGGCAAAACTACTGATTTGGGCATGGAATTTTACATTTATTCGGGATAGCTCCTTACAGAATCCTTCCTTTGAACAGAGAAAAATTCTGGAAAAGTGAGTGTTTATCACTTTTCTTTGACTGAATTCCCTTCTTGCACTTATGGGATTTAAGTATTTTTTCCTCTGTGAGCTATATCTATGTTCAGATATGCTCATATGAAAAAGTGTTAAGGAATACAAAGGGCAAGACTGCAGTATATCCTTTTTTTTTCAGAGGAAAACAGATTTTTGTTTTTCTTTTTTAAATGATTGCTTTTGTACAGGATTTTGTTTAAAAGCAAAATAGTGTTAAATTTAGAACATTATCAGTTTTGGACTAAAAATGAATAAAATTTATTTCAGTTTTATTTTAGTTATTTTAGTCAGTGTTATTTTTAGTTTGTCAGGTAAATATAATATAATTGTATCTTTACATTCATTTTATGTATCTCTTTCTTTTATATTCTTTAATATAGGTACTTGATTAGGCATTTTAATAATTGTCTATGGTTCCTTTCCTTCTGCTGGTATCTTCTAACTTCTTTTGTGTTTTATTTTCAACTCTTTGCTCTTTCTGCTGTACCATTCAAATTATTCCACTTACAAAGAAGCACAGGTCAGACCTAATGAGTTGACACTTTGCTGAGCTTAAGGTACACCATGTATAAAGTTTAATACTTTGTCAAATAAATATAAATATAACCTTAAGTTAGTGACTGTATTTGGTAAACATAAACATCTCTATTTTTACATCTCAAATTGTATGAACCCAAACATGGGTAAAAAATTAAAACTGAAGTAATAACTAGTTTTCTTACTTGCAAAAATCAGTCTTTTGTGAAAGATATTTTCACCAATTTGTACTGAATTGCAGAATGAAGCAATGAAACTAATTTAGGACAGCATACGTGTAGGTTTAACCAACAAGAAAACAGAAGAATATGGTGAGTGAAAATTTGAAAAGCATTTGTTCTTACACAGCAACATCTTGTTTTCCTTCCATCTTTTATTCCCGAAATGTTTTCATTTTTGCCCCTTTTTTCCTTCCATTGGCAAGCATACTCTTGACAATTCAAGAAAAAGAAAGGAAGAAAAGGTAGACAATTTATTTCTCTTTCACTTTCCATAAATTCTTTTTCCACTGTCTTGAGATACACATGGATGTTTTAGATCCGTGTGTTCTTCCTTATAATTTTCCTTCAGGCTTCTGGTGACATGATAAAATTGGTAATTTAGTCTTTTTCTGCATCAGTAGTTCTGTCTTTGTTAGCTAAGTCAAGTTTTTCTTGTCACATGGAAATCCTTGTACCCAATTTCACAACATAAAGCATCAGTAAGAAGAATAAAATTGCAAATGATATGCCTGTAATTTCAGCAACTTTTCAAGATTTTACTATAATAAAGTACCATTAAGAAAGTGTCAGAAGTATCTTTATCAACAATGTCAGAAAGAGAATTTTGCACAGATGCAGCTCTCCCTAGCTACAGTAAGCAGAGAAACAGTCTGTATCAGAAACGCAGAGAACTGTTCCTCTTTTAAGTATAACTGTACAGGCAGATATATCATCATTTCCTCAGTTTAAGAAGCCAAAAGATGCCTTTCAATGTTACTTTAAAAAGAGATGGGGTGAGGAAAATATTTTTTCATTTTTGCAAAGCCCTGGATTCTATTCTCTTCAGAGTTATAATATTGTTCTGCCTAAAAGAATTCTGTGTTCAAAACAAAAAGTAAGCTTTTAGAACTTAATACTTATTTTGTAAAAAATACAAATTCCTGTGCTGCTTCACCAGTTCAAGTCCTGTAAAATATGTGTTCTATAAGGAACATTTTGCAGAAGACAAAAGGGCTATCCATGGTTGCCTTAGGGCTGACTCTCTGTATAATGCCCTGAACTAGTCAAGAAGAAACCATGAAAAGGTGAGGAAAAATTTAAATTTGGAGACTCACTACCTGATTGACTTAAGCTCTGTTGAATTTTAGCAGACATTACTGTTGAAAACAATTCAGTCCATCACTATAGATATGCATGTCTATCTTCAGACAAATGGTTGGTATGTAAGTGAGCAGTTCCTCTCCTTTTCTGCTCTTACAGTGAAGTCAGGGATCTGTTATTTCAAAGCATAGTATTTCAATATACTGTGATAATGTATCATGACTCTACAAAGCACATAGAGAAGTAACTTCTCCTATGAACAAGATGACAAGCTACATTTGTGGTATGCAGACTCACTCTTCTCTGCTGCTGTAGAATATAATTAGGAAACTATGTTTTCCCAAACTCTATAATACCTTCTGCTGTATTTCCTATTCTAAACAACATATATTTCTGTTGTTAATCAACAGAATTTTGGGAGCAATTAAAAACTAAATTAAAGAGTTTGCAGAAAATAAAATATTTAAAGGTAAGAATTACAGGATAGTTTGAGGTACAGCTGAGAACAAAAGGCTTAGTTTTCGGTATGCTCATTTTTATCTGAATTGTACTTTAAAAGAGGGGAGTCAATACACCAGAAAAATCTGATTGGAGCCCATGCAACTTTTACCTGTTTTTTCAGTCATTTCTCTGCTGAATTTCTTTGTTGAATAATCAGGAAAAAAAAAATCTTGTAAAAAGGAGTGCAATCTATCTACATGTGACATTTTGAACAATAATAGAATACATAGCTTTTGTAGAAGAATAAGGCAGACATTGTCATATTGGACACTTAAAGCTATTCATAGGAGGAAATTATCTGGATCACAAATGTCTTCATTGAAATTTCTCTACCATATGATGGAAAGCTGCTTCCCAGGTAGTTTGGCTGGCTGAATCAGATGTGACCAAATCAGTTCTTCTCTAAAAATGCTTTCTAATAAAGGCAAGAGGCTAGAATGAACTGAACTTCTTTTAAAACAATTTGGCTTCATTCAGAGAGACTTCTAAATTCAGTCATCACTATAAACTCCAGATAAGAGTATGAATTTTAACAAATGTTTTAATAAAATATACCACAGTAATATAAATAGAACAATGAATATTTCCTTATAATCTACAGGAAGTGTGTCTGAGACACTAATTAGGTCACAAGTTCTGGAGATATTCTAGGATCTTGTTAAAGTCCTCCACAGCTGCTGGGAGTGCAATGAAAGGTCTCCATTAACCAGTATGAAAAATATTTAAAATCAACAGTCATAGACAGACCCAAGGTTCTACCCAAGCTTCTGATTGTACTCTAAATGTATCTTAAAGACATGACAGTGAAATACCTTCTCTCTGCCCTTTCAGGAGACACCTTGCAAGATAGAGAGTTTGGGTTCATTTTATTTATCTAAAGAAAGGTGACTAGTGCCATTGGATAAAACTATTGGATAGTACATCCCCTTTTCTCCCTGTACAGCAGCTCCCCGCTCTGGAGCTGCTGCTCCAGAAGGCCGATGATCCCTCATAAGTTCTATACCATACCTACTACTACAGTCTGACCACTTAGTTGAGCCTTTTTATTCTTCTCAAATAGTAATTTCAAATATTAGCAGCTGTGTAAGAGACAATGCCACTAAGAAAGTTAATTGCTGAAACATACAGAATTTGAAATATATATGCTGCCCTTTAGATCTCCTATACACAAAAGCTCTATTGTGTGGTGTCTTGAAAGCATGACACAAAAAATACATGTTCAAGGTTGAAGCTGAAGGGAGAAAAAATATCTGGATTTATTTGTTTGTAATTTTTAAAGAGGCCATGAGCCAGTTTTCATCTCTTAAAATGGTTTTTAAAAAAGTCTTCTTTCTTGTATATCATGCTTTTAAATTCTAAGAGTCCTCCAAAACTCAGACAAAAGTTGTTTGAGAAACATGTTCCCACATAAATTAAAGTGATTTGCCAAAGCAAATAGCTGATCATTTCCAGTGAAAGCAGTGGGCAATAATAAATATTCACTGCCTCTGTAAGAACAGCAGTGTTTGAACTCTGAAAAGCTGTTTTAGATCAGCATTCATTTATTTCTTCCTTACTTCTGAAGCAAAAGTGGAAATAATCTCAGACACAGAAGACATAATGGCAAATTCAGATGGAGCTTTGTTTTAAAGTAATTTAGAGAAACTATGCTGTATTTTCAGTGAAGGAACAGTAAGCATTATTGAGTCTAAAATTCAAGTTCCTATATTTCAGCAGTGAGTTAAAGGATAAATTTTTCTTTCAGTCTGCTGTTCTGTATCTAGTATGAAGACTTACCTAGTAAAGACACAAGGTGCCTAGTATCTCTAGGAATGTGTGAGGCTGAGATATTATTATTATTATTTATAAATTTTAAAAATAATTTTATACAAGTTCCAATATTTATTAGAAATAAAGGTTTGGCTCTCTAAAAGTTCTCCAGAACTTTCTGCCTCTTGATGCACAGAAAAATTTTTACTTCCTTGAACATTAAATGGTTTGCTTACTGCACTGTTTTGATACCAAATTAGATTATGTTAATTGAAAGGAAATGCATTGGACCAGATCCTCAACTTAAGTCAAAAGAACAATTGACAATTAATAACAACTGGAGTTGTAGTTCTTTACTCTGAAGAAATTTATTTTCCCTTTACTTTAAAGTATCTACTGATTAATTTGTACTTTTCAGATGCTGTAGTGGTCATTCTTCTATGTTTCATACCACTTCATCCTCTAATATATTTCACAGACTTCCATCTGTATCAAATTTTTTCCCTTAAAAAAACCAAACATAATATCCTAAGTACTCACAGTATTCTCTGTTTCTAAAATATTGCCTTCCTTAGTCTTTTATAGAAATTGCAAACAAGAGCTTACTGGAAAATTTATTTTCCCACATTTTTACCATTTCTGAAAGGAAAGTTAATATCTCAATTTTATTTGTGTTTCATCTTATTTATTTATTTTTAGTTTTGTCCTGTTCAACACTAGACCACTGCCTTTTTTAATCATTGTTTTCATGAAACATTTTCCTTTCAGTGAACATATGTATCTCCATTATCCTCATCTTGGAGGTCCTCCCAGTTTGGTGTCACCAGCAAACTTTCTGAGGGTACACTGCCCCATCATTCAGGTCATTAATGAAGATGCTGACACCAGCTCTGCAACCAGTAGCTGACATGCAGTACCAGCCCCATTCTCCCCACACCCTCTCCCCTCATCAGCAGGGCTGAGGACAAAACCACTTGGGCTCTCATGTCCCTGACTATTGATCCCAGAGCTCTGTAGTTAATTTGATACTCTCCAGGTTGCCCCTAGCTGTATCGTTGGTGCCCACATGGAAGAACAGCAGGGGATAATAATCAGAGTGTTGGTCAGGCTTCAGTAGTCTCTTCTCAAAATCCTGGCTCCTGCCCCCAGAAAGCAGCAAACTTCTCCTGATGACAAGTCAGGGTGGCAGATGGGTGCCTCCATTCCCCACAGAAGGGAGTCACTACTGCTATCACTTGACATTTCCACCTGAAGCTCCTGTGTGGCTCAGAATCAGTCATCCCAGATGTTTTGCCTGAAAGCACACTCAGATCCTTCACCTCAGCTTTGAGGACAATGAACCTGTTTCATAGGTGCAAGCCTTGAGGCAGAAAAGGAGCCCTCCTCTTGATGCCAGAAGTCACCAGCTTACATCCTTTGCCTTCTTCTGTGTTTCCACATACCAGCCTGCTGTGGACAGACTCTGCCTCTGTCCCCACTGCAGTTGAGGTTCAGGGCTCTGAAGATGCAGGGTCTCTAAGAAGATCCTGCCCATCTCTCTCTCAACTACAGACTGTTCAGTTCCTTCCATAACTCCTCCACTTGGAAAGGGGACCTTGTCTCCATCCTCAGAGAGAGGCCCCAGACACTCCCTGCAGCCTAAGACTCACAGGGCTGTATCCACCATCTGAAGCTCTGTCTGGGTTGAAACCTCTGCCCTAGCAGGGATAGCTGCTCTAACACCTGCTGGAGAACACATGCTGTGATGTATCACCACCACACCTGAGGATGTTTACGCTGATTATGAACTGAGATGAGACAGCTTCTTTGTACCCTGCTGTATGAACTACTGCATCTTTGTAGCTAACAAAGCACTTCGTTAGCTACAGTCTGGGAACTAGGTTCATGGCCTAGCTTTTATATTGGCCTCACCATAGCACCAGTTAAGAGGGTTCTTGACCCTCTCTAATAAGATGTCAGCTAGAACAAAGGTTGGAGACACTCTTGAGTCAAGGGCAGCTGACTGAACCCATTAGAGGCTACTGGAGTTTCCTTGGGTCCACAACTCTGTGGCTCTCATTGTCTTCTCTCTACCTGGTAGCTATGGTCTCAGTCAAGCTTCTGATTTACAAAATCAACAGATGGAGAAGAGATAGTTTTCCTACTGATCTCCTGTTCATAGGCAAATAACTTCACCTTCCTATCATTCTGTTTTCCAGCCACTTATTGTGCATTTCCAGTTTGGTTTGCTTCAGTGATTTCAAGCTTACTGACATAAAGACTTTGTTTGAACAATGTCCTTCCTAAGATTAATTTACTAGATAATTTTTTCTTATATTTTATTAACCTATTTTGTCTTCCACTCTTAACCAAATGACTCATAACAGTCTATTCTGTTCTTGTGTTCCTCTATTGACATCACTTCAGAAAGCATGCCGATTGCGCAGACTGATGGGTTTTACTTTTTTATCAACTGCACAAGATAGATTTACCACTGTTCATGAGTAACTCCCACTGATTTTGCTGTATAAGAATAAATGAACAGGGCATGACTCTTCATCATTTTAATGGTTGTCACATCAGAGCTGAAAGTTTTTTGTTTTGTTTTGTTTTTTATTTTTAAAGATGTCAAAGGCTAAGGGTACAAAAGAATACAGACATTTACATTCCTATTTATTCTGATTTTGGCCAACAATGTCCAAAACTGCCATCTTCAAACCCCTAATTCAATGGCGCTGAATCTTGGAAAAGTCCTTTTTTTATACTGTAGTATTACTGATATCTTTTCTGGGCATGTCAAACAGTGCTTCAATGTAACATTGATAGAGTTTATTGGACCAATACATAACTCATTCCCAGTTTTCTCAGGAACTGCAGACTTAGCATCCTCTACGTTGTCTGAATATCCTGTGTTGCCTGAAAGGTGTAATGAAACTAAGTTCCATGTCAGTGTCACTACTTTTTTTAATTCAAGAACAATATAGTTAGAACTCAAAATTATGATTTAAAAACTTGCTTTCAAATCATTCTTCTGCTTGAATATGTTCTGTTCAGAAAGACAATGTAAGGTTTAAATCCTGTGTATCATTGCTTTCAAAAAAGTAATAGTGAGAAACCCACAGAGCTACTGAAGTAGAAACTAAACCACGAATGTCTTGTCTTCTGAGTGACAGCTCTAATCAGTAAGCTAGAAAGTCACACACATGCATATTCTCTCCCTTGCTTTCTTTCTGTCTTTGGTCCAACAATCTTTGATTGTTGCATGAAAAATGGAACAGTTTCAAAAGAAAGGAGTGAGAATGCCCTTGATCTGTGTATGTGTCCCTCAGGCAGAAAAAGACATTTTAACTGTACCTCATATGAGTATTCGACTAACCACGAAGTGATAAAAATGGGAACAGAGAGGTACCTTCTAAACTAAAGGAATTTTATAATGTTATAAAATACTGTTTAAGTGTTTGAAAGAAAAAAAGGTTTTAAGTATCATGCTTTTGGAAGGAATTCAGAGGTACAAACACTGCAGCAGGAAAGTACTTCTCTGAGGTACACCTTAGACAAATTGAGAGAGAAGTTCATACCTGTGTCCTCAGATATGACCTCTTTGCCTTCAGTGTGCCACCTTCTTCTCATCACCTAATTCCTCCCAAACATTTCTTAGGGAAAAATGTTAAAAACCAAATAAATATTATATTCTTTAAGGATCAGAGTTATAATTTAGGTGTTACAAACACTGCAATATGTAATTTCACTTAAAGATAAAATAGGTAATAGGTATGGTTTGCTGTTACTTTTCCCCTGATTCTAGCTCCTTTTGGAATATTTTAAAGCAGAGATCTAGAGAAGAAACTTGGAATCTGATCAAGTGGGCTGTCAAAAACAGAATTTTAAACCCAAATATTTAATCCAAGTTTTAAGTTGGTCTCATCTTAATTAGATAGTTGTTCTAGAAAGGACTCCTCAATTCAACATGTCATTATTTCTCCTTTTGAACATCACACAATAATTATTTAGTAAAAACCATTAATAAATAATGGATCTGTTACTGTCTTGGCACTATTTCACTTACCTTGGTGGAGGTATTTAATCTAGCATCAATTTGGACATTTCTCTAAAATGTTTCAGTGATAAATTCTAATCAAACTGTTATGAAATATCTCTGAAAATTAAGATGTTATGCACTTTAGTGTCTGTGAAATTAGAAAGTAGATTGGCATCAGTCTAATAAGCATTCAGGATCATAGAGTTACTATGTGGTCTCCATAATTGTCATACTTTCAGTTTATTACTATTTACAGTAATATTTTTCCATTAAGCATGAAG
>WEKW01003634.1:591-13503 GCA_013389905.1 Sula dactylatra | reverse complement strand
CTGCCAGTTGTTCTGCTTCCATTGCTGTAACCACCCCCACAGGGCATTTGCCACCATCCAGGAGTCAGTAGAGAGATAGAGCACTGGCCATTTTTCTCGTTCAGCAACGTCTAAAGCCAGCTGCATGGCCTTTACTTCTGCAAACTGACTCGATTCACCTTCTCCTTCAGCAGTTTCTGCGACTTGTCATGTAGGACTCCATACAGCAGCTTTTCCATCTCCGATGCTTTCCCACCAGACGACAGGACCCATCAGTAAACAGGGCATATTGCTTCTCATTTTCTGGTAGTTTATTATGCAGTGGGGCCTCTTCAGCACGTGTCACCTCCTCCTCTGGCGATATCCCAAAATTCCTGGGCGACTGGGGTTTCCTATTCGAGCCCGTTGGGTGATCAGTGCGACCCATTTACTCCATGTCGCATCAGTTGCATGATGTGTAGAGGGGACCCTCCCTTTGAACATCCAGCCCAGCACCGGCAGTCGGGGTGCAAGGAGGAGCTGTGCTTCAGTGCCAACCACTTCTGAAGCAGCTTAAACCCCTTCCATATGCTGTACATTAAGAGTGATCTCCTGTTCACTGACTCAATGCTCAGATGCTCCCTCTTCCTCTCCTTGGCAATTTTGAGGAGTACAGAGCCTGATGTCAAAATCTGTAACCCTGTGTGTGTTTATCAGCTCTGTGATGGGAACTGCAGCGCTTTTAACACAAAACAGTTGAGAAAATGTTGCTGGCCACAGCCACAAAACCTGCCCTCATCTTTTCCATTATGGTGGTAGAAAAGAAAATTCTTCATGTTGTATTTTCCTATTTAAAGATGAAGGGAAAAGGACTGCCAAGGTGGATGGAATTTAGTCCAACTGGACTAAACACTAGTCTAACACTGGGGTTAGAAAAGCAAAATGCAAATCTTTGAGTGCAGGAATTGCGGCTGTACATAGCCAAGGCCACCACAGCCCTGCATGGGCAAGGGACAGCTTGGGTAACAAACACTAGGCTTCAAGCCTGCCACTGGGTTGCTTGTTGTGCCATTGCTTACCACATATTTTGGAGTCTCTTATTGTAGTCACATCACCCATTAATGTTATGTTCTGCTGAGAAGCTACAGACATCTCTGATCCACATTAAAGACCAGGGTGAGATGTGGAGGAAAGCTGCACTGTGTAAAGGACTTGCTGTTTCTTGAGCATTGCCCTATGTGGACTTGGAACCGGGCAATACTGTAACTTGGAAGTGGTACAAAGGGGAAGAAGCACAAGCAACAACTAGGTAGCAATAGAAATTAGTTTTATTTTGTAAAAAGTTATAAAATGAGTATTGTACAAAAATAAAGTCTGTAGAGAACTTTGATTGATTAACACAAATGACTGAGACATAAATCTCAAGTGAAGTAAAAAACTCCAGAAGTACACTCCTGTTTTCAGTAAGGTCTAAAAAAATTAAAAAAAAATCACAAACTTTACCCTTTTGTATTTTGAACATAGTGATTTGCTTTGGTTGCAGTCTCTTCAAGCTGCACAGAAAATGCTTCAGGGTAAGTTTTCAGCAACCGGGGCCATACCAGGGCCAGCAAAAGCACACCTCTGAGTGCTACACCCAGCTAACTGCCCAGAAGCACAGCTGACCCTTGGCTTAGCAGGCCTTTACTGCCCAAATCATGCCAATGCTTGTGGTGGTGTCAGCTGTACCACCCCTGCTCAATGTGGAGGGTAAGGTGTCCCAGTGGCAGTGCGAGCATGGACCCTGTGGGTGGGCTCTGAGGCTGCCCTCTGTCAGCCCAGGAAAGCAGTGGAGGCCGGGGCTGAATTACATTTCATACACCTGGTACATCTTCCTATGCCTGTTCTGGACTTTTTCTGACTACTAGACCCTTCTTCTGTGATGCCCTGAGGGGCCCAGGGCAAAATGAGTACGGAGGGCCATTGCATGCATGAGATAAAAGGTCGGACTGACCATCATTTTTTGTTTTTCAGTAGGGATTTTTCTTCCTGTTTTTGTGGGAGTTGATGCTTTACTGGTTGTCAGTCATGTCTAATGACCTATACTGCTGCTCCTTCAGGAAAAAAGTCTCCAGAACGAGAGCTTGTGTTAGCAGTCAGGTATGAATGCCTTTGCTGTACAACCTCCCTCATCCTAAGGAAACTCAGACTGTTCTGCTGTGTGAGCATGATCCTGTAATGTTTCAGCAAATTATACAAAACACTTTGGTTATTTAACACAATTGTTTACCTGCAGGCTATATTAAATCCAGGGCTAACTAGTAAGAGGAATTTAACCTCTTCTATATGGAAATACAGAAGGAAAAGCTTAAAAAAATATAACAAGAAATTATAAGGTTAAATGTGATTATTTTCCATTTGTCAATAGTTATATGAGGTCAGTTGGCAAAAAGTGTGAGAAAAAAATGTGGCCACATTTAAAATATGACTAAAATTAGTTTTTATAACAAACTGCTAATGTTGAGACAAGTCCTGCAACCCTCACTTGTGCAGAGCCATTGCTGCTCCTGCACATGTATGACTGCAGAAATTTTCAAAAGTATTAGTGAACAGGAGGAAGGGCTGCAGACATTGGCACTACATTTTGTGAACATAATCAGGATTTTGTTGAAAAATAAAAAAGGTAAAGTAAGTGATTTTTTGCATTCAAGTTAACACTTTCAATCAAAAGCATGGACCGTTGTTCCCAACTTAATTGTCTCTCTGTATCTTCCAAGCACCTTCTAGTTTGGCATCTTTGAAAAGAAACAATAAATAAGGAGACTCATTACTGAACTGTAATAAATAACAATAACTTAAACTCAATAAATATCTTCTGTATATTTATGTCTCTGAATGGATGCATTGCATCAAATAGTCTCTGCTCACTCACAATGACCAAATAGAAATGTAGCTATGCAAGTGACGTTAGTCCTTTGTAAACCAAAAGAAATACGTTTTGTGTAGGCCAGGCTTGTTATTTCTCTTATTATACTAGGAAGAAGTGCTTAAAAACTCGCTTTCATAGGTAGCAGAAGAATGAAATCCTATACTTATTTTGAAGAAACATGAGATGGAAATAACCATACTTAACCAGTAAGTGGAACTGTTTTGCTTTGTATTGATACTGGCCCTAGAGAACTTAAGCCTGGGAATTTTGATATTTGTCCAATATCATCTTACTTACAAGATTAATCTTATTATAGTTTAGAAGTTGTCCTAAGTGCTTAGCAACCGCCCTTCAATGAGCAACAATACAATGTATCTTTCAGTAAAGCTAGAGGGTGCAGGGGATGAGTAAGGTACTCCTAAGCTACTTCTCAGCTAAGCTTCCTGGCATGGATGGGATAACTACAACACAGTGTGGTACAGCAGGGTTGTGCTTTTAAGCAAATTCCTCATGGATCTGAATCTCACTGAGTGGATTGTGTCAAATGGGAAAGGGAGCGTGTGCACCACCCAGCCATCGGCATCTCCACCTGAGCTTTTATTTACTTTCCCATAGGACTTCAAAAGCCTCCATCCTCCTATGCCGACTCGCGCACCCCTCGGGATCCCACAACCCCTCGTTCTGTGTTCTTGGTCCTCTTTTCTCCACTCTGAGCAGATGCTTCCCCAGGAACCTTGGTCCCTCTCTTTGCATCATAGCAGGAATGCAAAACTGGAGCCACCTCCAGTGCGCAGCAGTCAGACACATCCACATCTTTTTGCGGAATGTTTTTTCAGTATGTGGTAAACGAGGTTATCATCCAAAAAGGACAGGTCATCATCAAAGGCTGTGGGTCTGCAACAAGCTTGCCTTACTTTGTCAGTGACTAGTTTTTTCTTTCTGGTTAAATTTTTTAAAATTTTGTCATACGTGGTCTCAGCTGCATCACAAGATCCACTGCAATACCGGAAAATTAGCTCTTCTTTGGTTTCGTATCCCAAGTCCAAGTCAGTCACATTTAAATGTATTTCTGTTAAGACACATCCTCGATTTTTGCCCTTTTGATTCCTCCTTCCCTTTTTGCTGGAATTCTCTATGTTTGTGGGTGCGTTTTGCCGGTTCTTCTCCCGCCTAGAAAAAATCGGAGTCTGTTTATCCAGCGACCTCCTCAGTCTTTTAATGGTGGCTTGAATAAAGTCCACTACTTCATCAAACTGATCTGGATAATCCTCTGGCATATTAGCTGTTTGGGAAAGAGAGAAAAGGCTTTGTCACATGTCAGTTGTCATTAATGGAAGTTTATCCATTCATGGCTCAAAAATGTCAAGACACATGCAAGCTGCCCTGCCCATTACTTCAGAGAGTGTGCCCAGGACCCTCAGAATTCAGGGAGAATTTGGAATTATTTAGATCATCATGGAAACTCATTTGGGGAAAAAGAAATGAGATATGTATGTATCTCTGTAGGTGTCTGCTGATGCTTGGTAGCACTCTGGCACATCTTTCAATATTGAATAAGCCCTGTCAAAATCAAGGGAAAGAAAAGCATGTCATGATATAAATATTAGTTAATGGGTGTATGAAGCTACTGTAGAGAGATTATACAGGCTCTTCCCAGCGAAGCGGTAAAAGGATGAGGTTTCTTTAAAGCCATTTTGTGATTATAATTGTTAATTGTTGTCTTTTCACACCAGCAGTGGTTAGTATTGCCAAAGCTACCTATTGATAAGGTTTTTGGGCAGGACAGAAGGAGGAATTTCCTGGGGTGCCAGGCTGAGCTATTATTCCTGGCCGAATGCCTGCTTTTTAAAATGCTTTTAGGGGATAATTATTATCAGAGCTTTTGAAAAATTTCTCATGGAATTATTTCATATCACAAGACACTGATTAGATTGAGTAGAAATAGGTCAGAATAGAAGTATTATGTTAATTTTCAAGGGAAATTTTATTAATGCATTTTCTTTTTATGAAATTAAAATATCTATTTCATTTTTCATTTGATATATACTCTACCAGAGATAAATTATTCAAGTAAATTAAATGTTGAAGTCAATTAAATGTTTTGATACTAGCAGAATGAACCACTTCAAGGAGAGTGAAATTGAACGTGTTCTGAAACATTCTGAGATTTCAGCTTTTCATCATGATTTGGCATAAAATCACATTTTGAACTGTTTAAGCTTCCCATGGACTAAATCCCTCAATGTGATCTGCTTTAGTGAATACAGTGATTTAATGGAGGGTCAGGCTGTCATGAGCCCATGTGTGGGTGCCCTTATGTTATATTATTAATGATTGTGTCTTAAACATGTAAACAACATTGCATTATTGAGATTTTTTTTCTCATTGTGCCAAAAATCAGGTCTTTAAGGATTTGCATGAAGACCTAAGAGGATGCTTCTTTCTGTACTTAACTCCTAAGTGCCCACCCACATAACAGACCAGTGTCACGCACCTGGCCCTGCATGTAAGGGTGTTCCATCTCCAGAAGGGCCCCTATGAACGTCCCAGGAACTGCAAACACTGGGAAAGGTGATACCTGACACAGTGCGCCTGGCTGGGGATTGTTACCTCCACTGAGCCACGAAGGCTCTCACTCGGTCAGGTGCTGAGATAGGAACAGCTCCTTAGGCAAAGGCTCAGTGTCACATTTCCCTAATAAGCACTATAACAGACAGGAGCCCTGATGGGAGACCAGGCAGCAAATGTACCCAGCCCACACATGGTGGCATGGACTCTGTTAACAGGAGAGAAGAAGACACAAGGCTGCCTCCCATTGCCTAGCGAAGGTGCATCTTTATATCCTCAACAAAAGTACCAAATATGCAGGAGATGGGGGCAGCAGGATGTTAATTCTGTTAGTGCAAAAACCTGCTGAAACACAGTGCATCTGCACTTAAGGAGGAATATGGACCCCACTCCAAAGCAGCCACATCCTAGAAGCCCCCTTCCATGATAAAATAGGGATGGATCAGAAGTATACGGTTTTTCATGGACAGTTCCAGCAAAATAGTGCAGACTGGTAAAAGAGTCTGCAGGCAATCTTGTACCTTCACATAATGAGGGTGACACATGGGAAGCAGGATCCTATAAACTGTAGAGTTTGGGACTGGGAAAAGTGAATTCCACTGTTTTTTACAGGTATCCAATGCTAATAGCAACAATCTCCCAGACCACTGACTGTGAAAAGACATGAAGGAGGGATGGCTGCTACCTATACAGCTATACGAGACCTGAACAAAGCAGGACCTTGCGCCAAGCCCCATAAGCCTGTGAAACCAATGGTAAGTGCACCATTCTTGCACTCCTCTGTCATTAACTCCGTAGCAGGTACCAAAATACCCACTATGAGCCATACCTACTGGAAGGGGGTAGCTTGGATAGATGTGTCCATTGGATGCACCACCTGGCTCTGTTGCAGGACAGGCTGGTCTGCCTACACCATACAGTATTTACTGCCCTACTGAGCAAGGTCCAGGTCAAGGCAACGGGTGGGCTACATTCCTTAAAAGCAAGAAGGGGTAGATACCTTGCTAGACTCAATCAAGCAAGACAATCCACATCGAGCTGGCACAGCCCCCATCACTGAAGTACAACCTTGGCCCTGGCACAGATACAGATGGAGAGGAGTTTGGCAGGAGGCATTTCTTCTTGTTGTTGTGGGACCGGGTGGTTTCTAGGTTCCTTACACATAAGCTAGGTTTCTTAGCTTATAACCCAATAGGGGAAGGATGTGGACCTGAGGAGATGGCTCTAGCTGTGCCATTCCCCACTCTCACCTTCAAATTAACCCCTCATACTACTGTGACTACCGCAGCCCACACCTCTGTCACATATTTCTGGCCCAACCCTTGTAGCAACAGTATGACACAATGAGACATTGGCTGTGGAGAGTGAAATACAACCATCAGGGAAGTATACTAGGGTTTAATGAAATCCATGCAAGGGTCAACCATCAGAAAGGAGCTGGGAGATTGTTACAGAGAAACCCAACCTATACATGGAGACTCCTGTCTGCAACTTTCAGCCTCATATTTCACCCAAATCTGGTATGCCGCCTTTGCAGTGAGGGAAGTAAGTCTCCCCCCACCTAAGAAGGGAGAAACAAAACTGTGGATTACCTGAAGAGATAACAAACCAACTAGGCACATCGGTTTTAAACTGCTTGCAATTCAGGTGCAAAAATGTCACCTACCCCTGCAACAGTGCTATATGCAGGAGTCTACTTTGGTTAAATATTCATCAGACAGTTATAGGGTCCAAGCACTGTCTTGCCCAAGCCAATCCAAGTATGCCCTGAAGGGTAGATAAAGAGGGGGAAAGGCCCATGTTGTGGACCGTGTCCCTGCTCAGAGCCCATGCTGACATCTATCCTGGTTCATGCGTGATAACTGCTCCAACTGCACCAAGGGAGCTAATGTTGCTGAGAGCCTTCTGTGCTGCAAGTATCTTAAGGTGGAGGAAACACACCGTAGATGAGCCCTATGCAACACTGCTAATGCAGGCATGGGGTGTCAACATGCAGAAGGTGGAAGCAGTAGGGGAAAAAGTAGATCAAGTAATTAAGCCAATGGGGTATCCAACTAGAGGAGCCCTACCTACACACATGGACTTGCTGCAACCAGAAGATGGGGTAATTGGCAGCATGGCTGATCCTGCTAATCTCATTGGGGCTCTAACACAAACCATGCAAGAAGTGCTCCAAGCTGTAACCTGGAATGAAGCATGCGTGGCTGATACGTCTAACAGAGACAAGGATCCCTACTCAGCTCATCCCCTATTGCAACATCAGGCCACTTGGGAGATTCACTGGGAGGGATGTCAGCACTATGAGTAAGATGAATGCCAATTTTCTGTCTCCAGGGTGGACTTCCCCTTCAGCCCAGGGGACTGGAAAATATCCCAAACGCATATCCAAATCTGTCCAGAGGACTCCTGCAGTGACCCCCAGTATTTGGAGATTACATCACTTGAGGAGACACAAGGCACATGGGCGATATTAGGGAACCGGTGGGTGGGCACAGAGCTCCCCTCAAGGAAATATGCTGGACCTATCGGCCCTGGTCAGTGTCTGCCCACCTACAACCACACATGCTGTTACGGGACTATATGTGTACACAACATTAACCACAATGGCAGCTGCATTACTGGGCTACCCAGTGAGTCCTTGCAAGTTGTTGCAAGCAACAACACCCTCTACCTGTGGAGCCCCAAACTAGTCATGATCGATGCAACGATGCACTTTTTGGCACATTCCAACTGGACTGCCAATATGCCCCAAGTTTGCTTCCAGAATTTAGCACCGTTCGAGGAACACCTCCAGTCTCCTGCAATCAACCTGCCTAAACACAATCCCAAAAAGATGAGTTTCAACACACACTCAGTGGTGTGGGCCTGTGCTCTTGGTACTGCATCAAGCACAGCTGGACCCAGCAACCACTGAATCATGGACCCAAGCAATGGAGCTCATACTGATCGGATGTGGCTTGGTGCTAATTTCCTGCTGTTTAACAAAGCGTAGTCATTGGTGTGACTACAAACATTCACTGAGTGGCTTTCAGGGGTTTGAAGGAAACCTTGACAGCCAGGAGTGAAGTGAGAGTTGACTTAGTGGCCTATGCCAAGGTGCCAGTCATGACTCAGTAGGGATATTCAGTTATTCAATAAGTATGAGTGCGAAGCCTGAGAGCCTGAAACAAAATGCCGTAAAAAACTCTCGAAGTAGGACCCTGGGCAACCAAATAGAAATGCCAGCATTAACACAAGGTGTGATGGGTTGAAACAAGGCACTAGAGGTAAATGCTAAGGAAGCAACCACCAGACATCATACATGAATAAGCAATAACCACTGACCAAGGACTAAAGACCATAAAAGACTAATGAACAGCAGGGAAGGTGGAGAAGACTGACAGCAGGACCACCTGACAGGCACTTGGTAGATGTGTTCCAGGGATGCCGAGAGACCTTCCCACACCACAGCCACCGCCTGCAGAGCACTTGTTTTGTCTCTGCGCTACGGTAAGTGCTGCTGGGGGTGAAGAGGGTGCTGAGCCGAGCTGCATGGCTAGGGAACACCACCGCACTCATAGGGGTTGCCTTGGCATCAAGTGCTGGTTTATAACCTGAATAAAGCCACTTGATTGAGCCATGATCTGTTTTACTTAGTTACCCCCCTGTCTCAAACACTGTTTAAAAACCATTTATAGTCTCAGAATGAAGGTCAACAGCCTGGCAGCTTTGCTTCTCTAATACTGCATGGACTGCTCTGACTTGACTGTACAGAAGACGGAACTTTCCATGGGGATTTCACATCCCTGGGAAAAGCACATATTATTATCCCTTCTTATAAAATGTACAGTTTGGATGTGTGTATATGTGTGTTGTATTTACACATGCACACGTACAAAGTGCCAGCAGAAAATGCTCAGATACTATGGCAATAAAGGCGGTAAAGATCTTCTCTGAGCAGTGGTCCCTGGTTCCAGTGTGTGAAGGAATTAATTTAAAAATCTGAAGCCACATAGGATAGGATAGGATAGGATAGGATAGGATAGGATAGGATAGGATAGGATAGGATAGGATAGGATAGGATAGGATAGGACAGGATGGGATAGCCCACAACAGCACATGCTCAGTATAGGTTAGTGAAGGTTGGCTCACACATACATGAGTGTGATGCACCTCAAAGCAGGCATTCCCCGAGGGAAAGGACCATACATTCTGGAAATGCAAAATCCTCCCTCAGGGGACATAGGGCCTCTGTGTATCTTGTTCACAGCATGGCAAAAAGGCTCACAGACCCCATCGGTCTTCCACGTCCAGCTGAACCTGGGCTCTTGATCTGCCAGGAGTTTCTCACAGGATCAGAAAATGAATAAAATAGTAAAGAAGGAAAGAACGAAACATCATAGGACTGGTGAACATAGGAATCCAGAAGGGTGACCAGGCTGGGCACAGAGTTGGTCAACACCAAACATCCAAAAATCCAGGATTCAAACAAAAATAAAGAAATGAGACTCATTTAAAAGACATTTAAAGAAAGCCAAGAACATTTGCATTGCCTGCTTGCTGTTTGCTTGCTTTCTGAACCTTTAGGGCATGCTCAGATCATAGTTTTGACCCAACCTTTTGGATTAGGAACACCCCTCTTGAACGCAAACTGAAATTCTCACCTCACTGCTGCTCTCTGGAACCTGAGGCTTTGACCTGCCCATCCCTGAGCACAGTCCCTGTCCCCTGGGCACTGCAAGAGCTGGCAGCGTGTACGGGCGCAGGCTCCTGCAGCCAAACACCCATGGTGCTCCCCACCAACCTCTGCAGAAAGCCATCCCAGAGCTCTGCTTTGGGCACACAGGGAAACATGCCTTCCTCTGGGCATCTTCCCTGCTGCAAACCCCCCAGAGCCTGCCTTTGCTTTTCCAATTAATTAGAGACACTGTATGCCAGCAGGACCAGGATCTGATGGCTGCGCTTTTCAGAAGAATAAATTATACAGTGTTCAGAGAGACTTCTACATAAAATAGGTCTAAATGAATATCCAAACCAAATTCATCACATTCTCAAGAAAACAGTTTCCATTAAGGAAAAATGAGCAATTTATTTCTGTCTGTTCAAATGTGACCACAATTACATTTTGTAAAACTATTCCTCTGATTTCACTAGCAACAGATTTATTTTAAAGCCAAATATTCCCCTGCAGTGGCAGTAACCCAGCATGGTAGAGCAAGAAACCATCAGTTTGTACCTGACCACAAATTGATTTCAGTGGGAAAAGATGGATCTCCAGCTTTTGAGAAAAAAAATCCAGTTACTCATTTTGGTGCCTGGTTACGGATTTAAAAGGCTAACTACAGTCTCTTCTGACCATGCTTTCTATTATGGTTTACAATAAAAGCTTAAATTCTATTAATTGCAAAATAATAATTTATGTAAGTGGGTTTTCCTTTTTTTTTAAATCTCATAAACCTTGACATTTTAAGTTACTGGAAACTGTACTTTAAGGAATAGTTTTCTATACTGATCTTGGGAAAATGTAATTACATCACTGCAGCATAATTTGGCACTTTGCATCTCCTGAGTTAAAGTGATATAATAGAAGTCACATAAGGTATACTAAAAAAGACAAAATTAAATTTTTATTTTACATTGTAGCTTTTACGCATGCATTTGTGGGATTGCATAGCTACTACATCAAAAGTTCAGGTCAAACATTTAATAAAATTACCAGGATATTTCACTTAAGCACAGCTGTCTTTCAGTTGGAAAAGTTCAAACAGCAGTATTCAGACTCTTGCTTAAAGTATGATTTCAAAGTTCAAGGAGGTTAATCCAGCTCATTATAATGATAAGCATTATTTAGAAAATTCAGATCCAGATCTGTGTTAGGATCAAAACAGTTCTGGTACTTTAATCTGGGACCTTCTTAACTAAAATATTTTAATTTCCTTTCTTTCCTGGTTGTTTTATAAGTTTCCTCTAAAGTTATACACACAAAGATATTTCTTCTTAGATCATTTGCTAATGGGAAATATACAATTAATGTGCCTCTAACTGTGACTGCAATGAATCATCCTCATTTTTTGCTGCTTATGCAGATAACTGTGGTATACTATTTATTCATTAATTATTTTTGTATTTAGCTTGCTTTGCAGTCATGTTTTCAGGTACTTATTATAATGGACAATCCCTATGCAAAAACAGAAACTCCTCATCTCACACCACAAAGGTGTACTTTAGGAGACACTCGGAGTAACCTGTTTGTGGAAGTGTGACCTTAGTGAGGTTAAAATTACCAGTGTGATGATCAGTCTGCTTTGTAAAGTAAAAAGTTGTGAACTGTGGTGGGGATAAAACATTTATTTTATTAAAAATGAAATACTTTTCATGAAAAACAAAGCCTATCATGCAGGCATCAAAGCAAAGGCAGGTGTTAAAACTAGTTATACTGAAAAGTTCTCAGGATTTAAACAATTAAAATATCACCTCTCTGAGGCATGACTTTGCTTTCATGCCTTGCATGAAAATCTGTGAGGCTAAGAGTGAAATGGAAACCAGTCAGTTGTGTCCATGAGTAAACAGAGCATCAAACACACCAGGGTCAGCTCATCTTTAAATGTTTAATACAGTTCTGGTTCACTACCTTACTCCCTGCCTCGCCAGCTCCCAGGAAACACTGTATCCTCCCCTCTGATTCAGAGAGCCCTTAGAAATGGAGCCTCTCACCAGTGTCACTTGTCTCTCATCAAGGTAAAGTGCTAAGTAACCTGGAGGATGACTCCGGGGCCATTCCCACCAGTCAGATATGATAAGGCAGCACTGGAAAAAGGCACAGGTTTAACCTACCTGATGTGTTTGTTCCTAACGGAGCAGCCAAGTTTTGTGTTTGCAGCTCACTAGCTAACCCTGCTGCTTCCCATGTGTTGGTCATAATGGCAAATCTGTGGAGTACTTCATATTTTCACACTGCCATGCTTGGCAGTGCCTCCCCTTGTATCCTTTGCCTGCTTTCTCACAGGTATGAAATACTGGTTCCTACCAGGAAAAGAAAGGGGAGAAACAACAGGACCATCATAATTGCTGCCAGTTGGGGGAATGACCTGGTGTCATGGTTTTAGCTGGGATACTTAACTTTCTTCACTGTAGCTAGTATAGTGCTGTGTTTTAGACTTGGTATGAAAATAATGTGATAACACACACACAAGGACTTTTGCAGCTTCCCATGCTCTGCCAGGTGCACAAGAAGCCGGGAGGGGAGGGGATACAACCAAGAGAGCTGATCTGAATTGGCCAAAGGGTATTCCATATCATGTGACGTCATGCCCAGTATGTGAACTGGGGGGAGTTGGCCGGGGGAAGGCGCGATCGCGGCTCGGGGACTGGCGGTGTCGGTCAGCGGGTGGTGAGCGGTTGCAGCTCTTGTGGTTTTTTTTCCCTTTTCCCTTTATTCCCTGGGTTTCATTTTATTCTCTCTCATTATTTCTTTTTATTATATTATTATTATTATCATT
>WEKW01003631.1:1448-29438 GCA_013389905.1 Sula dactylatra | reverse complement strand
CTTCGTTGCTGACTGGGGCTAAACCATAACAGTCCCAAAAACATATTACATAAGGTACAAACTTGTTCCTGATACAGCTATTTTGTACCACAAGCTATTGCTGTCTGTCCTCCAGATAAAGCACTTTTGTAAGCCAACTAATAAACCACCATCATACACAGCAATTCAAGAAACTTCTTTTCACACAGAAATGATTGCTAGTAATAATAGCAAGCCTAGTTAATTGATGTAGCATCTCTGCTTACTTGGATTTTGCAGCAGATGACATTTCTGGTTTGCTAACAAGTTGCAATATTTTTTTTTTTTTATCTTTCAGATGTCTAGACAGCGTGCATCAGTATTGCTATAAAACATAACAGATATGTTCTGAAAGAGCAGGACAGAGACTTTTATATATTGACACATATTCATGTAATAGGATTCTGTTCCACCATTGCGCTTTTCATGACAGGTGGCATAGCTACATCCTGAATTATTGTAGTAATAACAAACTTTCAGTGACATTTGTAAATTCTTAGACAGACTTCTATATAAAAGTCTAGTGCATATTACTGGTGCATATGATTTTTTTTCAGTAAGCTAATAGCTGGAAGACATGCACTGAAAATATCATTCAGTCTTTGGTAAATGAGTGAATTTGGCATTTTCTGACTTGGATTTCCTTACTTATTAATTTTGATTGAAAGGATAATTTTCCCAAATTATACTCTGTGCATTTAGGATTTTCAGCTTCCGGTACATATTGAAATTAATTTTTTATAAGGAATCCAATTGTACTCAATTGAAAAGTCATAAAATCCTCCCAAAAATGCAGCCACAGCCCCCCTAAATGTGCATTCCTAAATTTATTACACTTCAGGATACAATTGTTTCAGGCTCCTCAAGGACTCAGAGCAATTGCTGGCATTTTGAGAAAGCTGTGAATCTCTTTTTTTTTTCCCCATAGGACAAAATACACTTACAGAACCGTGAAATGAGGGCTTGTGAATAAGTGTAATACACACTACAGGGCATTAGTTTGAAAAGCACCTGCCACTGATGGAGTGTCATATCTTTGCTGTCTAATAATGTGTGGTATCTTTGCTGTCTAATAATTTCCACAACTGTTCTGACAGACTTAATCTTCTCACATTTGATACGGGAGCAATATCAGAAAAGATAGGTATCAAGAAATATAACCAATTAAAGAAAACGATATGAAAATGTTCAATTTAGCTGTCTGTCATCTGGCTGATAGCAGTTAATTTACTATCTATGTGTTACAGAGCAGATAACAGCACATCCTGTGCAGTCTGATGCACTTTTGGGGCGGAATCCAAGAGTGTGTCATCACTAAAGAATGCACCCCTTTCAGAACTGCCAACAAGACATGCACCAAAACCGCCTGAACGTGTAAACAAATATGACAGTGTTTTTGCAGAGAACTGAGGGAGGATTCTGGCTGATTACGGCATTGTTTATTAGTAGTGCTGTGTTGAAGTCATGGGTGGAGGTAGTTAGAGTCCAGCTTCTGAGAAATACCTTATTTTTCTTCTTAGGCAAAATTCCCTTGGATCTGTGGAAGTTTGGGTGAAAAAAGTACATAAAGGTAGTTAAAATTAGTTCATATGTCATTGCTGACTATAAATAAAGGCTCTTTTCTCTGGCTGCTTACCTGAGATGAGAAAAGTGAATGTATGTGAATCTCAAAGTGTATTGTTACCTTGAGCATTTTTACTTGGAAGATTTTACAGATGCCATTTACAAAAGTAACTTTTTTTTAAAAGAGATTAGAGTTAAATACAAAACATAAAAAATTTTTTAAGGTAAAAATTGAGAATGTCTATAAAATTATCTATTATTGATAATTGCATTTATGTCCATCTTTCCAAATCTCTACGCACAATACTGCCTCCTACTTTAGCTTCACTGATGCAGTTATCAGCATCTTTTTTGTTGACTAGGAACTGTATTCAGCATGAACATGTAAAATGTTGAAATATATCAATCATCATATCAATTTTGTCTTACCTCTGTAAAGAATATACTTATGCACCCACTCAGATATTAAAATGAATGTTGTGAATTCAGTAATTTTGCAAGAGTCTAAACATAAGCATTACACAGTTTAGAGGTTTCCATTTAGGGAAGTACTTTCTTGCAGCTCTACTCTAAGACAAAACTTCATTTCCAAGAGTAAATGAATAAGACTTATTTAAACAGATTCAGAAAGAGAGGGATGTTTGCACTCTCTCCCTGTCCATTCTCTCACACCTGGAGCAGCGAAGGCAGCCCTCAGCCCTGAAGGGTCATGGAGAAAAACAGCAAAACAACACCCTTCACACAGATGCCATGGCCTCATCCAGACTGCCTGTTCAGAAAAGTCCCTGGTCCAGGCTACCCCTAACTATGTCCAGTCTGTATTTGGGAGAGGGCAACTTGACATTGGCAGTCTATATGTGTAGATGACTGAGGGACAACATTTGCACCCATACTTTGCTTCTGCTTACCTTATCAGTACGTGTGCGGCCAACTTTACTGGATATTACAGGGTAGAGTGATAGCATCAACTCTTACTGCTTTGTTATCATTTGCTATCTTGCACATTCAGAATTTCAGAACATGATGGTTTTTGTATGTCACCTCTCTGGAATGAAAAACAGCTTCTAGATCTCAGTTTGAGGCTGCAGACAGCATGCGAGCAAGATTTAGGTAAAACAGCTTTGCTCAATGGGGAAGCCTTCTGAAACACAAATCTCCTGGCAGTATTCTTTTCATCTCTCAGCTGGTTTCTTTCAGCCCTGTATTTTGCTGTCTTCTTTTCATGTTAACAATAACATTATAGCCAAAAAGTGTTGCTTCCCAAAAATTATAAATAATAGAAGTCACTAAAAGAGCAGTCCCAGACATCTGCTGGTGCTATGGCAATTTGCATATACAGAAGGCAGGCATGTTCAAACCCCAACTTCCTATCAGCATTTACTCAACAAGTCACTGGCACATCTGATATCTTGTCTCCTCCTCCTCATTTTTGCAAGCAACATTTTACAACCACATGCACAGTGAGCTACAAAAAGATCTCTTCCGTAAGACCCCCACTCTGTGCACTGGAGTATGAATTTCCTAATGCTCATCCACATCTCTCCTTCATGGTTCAGAAGACGTATGGCTTTCATGTCGCTTTTTGCCTGGGTACTCGGTTCCAAAATTGCTTAACTATCTTCTCTCTGTGCAGTGTTACTTATTTGATAAGTGTGAAGGGAATGCATTGCTTCCAAACTCCCAGATTTTAATCAATATTGTATTTTGCAAAGGTTATGGTACATTTTATCATCATGGCCTGCTTAAAATGGGAAGATGGCTTAAATAATTATCTCTTTCCCCTTCTTTTCCTTAACCACTTACACTATTATTGTTTTTGTTACTAGATTGCCCGATTTTGTGGATTTTTTTTTCCAACTCTTCTTTCTACACCCCCTCTAAAATGCCCTTTTCACTAAATCTTATCAGCCTCTTTTTTGTCACCACTTTCTCTTACATGTTTAATCATTTCTTATATCTGCTGTAACCTGTTCTTTCAGGCCTTTATCCTTCAGTCTTCAGACCAACCACAGCATCATAGCCAAAAATCTTTGCTTCCTGCTAGTCTGCAACAGCTGTTATGGCTTGTTCTTGAAATCCCCATACTAGTTTCAGTCTTCTTTTAGCTCACTTTCAAAGCTCACCTTCACTCTGACTTGTGATTCAGTTTTCTCTTCTTCTTCTCCTCCTGAGAAACCCTATTCTTCCTGGAGATCTCAGCTGTTAAGCTAGGAAAAGAAGCTTTGGATAATATTGTGGTGCTTATGAGTAATAATGAAGGAGGGTTGCACCCTTTCATAGATGCTCACAGAGAGATACTTCAGGGTCAAACATAGTGAAAAAGGAGGACATTTGCTACTCCAAAGAACGTGCAGTGAAGGCAGAGAGAGGAACATTCATTAATGTGGTGGAATTTTTCCCAGGTTTGCCTGTGCAGGCATCAGCATTTCTGCTTTTTGCATATAGCTTTATTTGTGCATATCTGTAGCTCTTCCCTACTGATCTACAAGGTGTCCTTTTTTTCTGCATGTCTCAGTTTACAGGGTAATTTGAATTTTTGTTTCCACAAACCATGAAGCTTTGCAGGTGTTGAAGGAAACAGTGGTGAAGACAGAAGGTTTGCCAAGCAATCCCAAAGCTTCTGACTATCATGGTAATTAAAACAAAGCCCTGAGGCACACAAAAATTATGGCTAAGTTATAGTTTTGGTATAGCAACTTTTGAAATAAAATACAGAAATAAGGCTCTGAGGAAAGGGAAATATTTCTAAGGTTTCTTAGAAGTTTTAGCAGAAGGTGAACTTAGGGTAAAAGGTGGCTGTCAGAAAGAGATCTTCCTGATTTAAGGTACAGAGCTGTTCAATTTCAAACCTACAATAAAAACAAAAATATCACTGTGAGAAGGTACATAAGGGCTTAATAAATTATGGCTCCAAGTATTAATAATACTGACAACTAATGTGTGTATGTTCATGCATACAGGTACATACATGTGCATATGTATAGATTAATGCTATCCAGACTTGGTCTTGGTTGGTTGATGTCTTACAAAAATGAATTCTGCATTTTTTATACCCAAAATTTCAAATATGGGACCCAAAGGAGACATTGAATCACAGTATGTAAGAAAAATTAGTTTTGTTATTGTGCAGGTTTTACTTCAGTTTTGTTAAGCCCTGCTTAGTTCATATTGCTCTTATGAGGAAATGATTGTTATATCTCTCATTTTGTTGTATTGGAAAATTGGCAGTGCTATCTTCTAATTCATCACTTGTGAGTCAGGGGACAACACATCTTGAACTAAGGGCAAAGGATTATACAGAGTCATAAAAGCAAAATACTGCATCCCTCTGAGCTGAATCAACCTAATAACAGAGGCCTTACACAAACTTTGCAGAAATATACAGAAGAATTAGTGGGTTCTCACAGACATTAAATTGTATAAAAATATTTTTTTTATCTGTTTAGATTTTATTCAGCCAGCTGATGAGTCATGATCAGAAACATCCACTGTGAAAAGGAGGCTTTCTGAGAGGGCAGTACTTGGAGATGGGAAAAATAAATAACTTAGCTATTTTTGACATAAAGTTGCAGTGTGATTACACTCAACTCTGCACAGTGACAATACCAAGATACAGTATGCAGCAATGACACTACTTAAAATTCACAAAGCAATTAAATAATACTTGTATTATCTACAAACAGTACATTGGTAATGTGGTTAATGTTTCACCACAGTCTACATAATTACCCTACTTAAGAGCAAGGGTTTGGTCATCTGCAAAAAACAGTAACATTTGCCAGTTTGTCAAGCCATTGCCCATCACATAATTTCAAAAACTTGAAAGTATCCAAAGTCCCTAAGGGAGGTGAATGTTCAGATGTAGCAAATAGGCCACCTTGAACCTTCTATTTTCTATCTTGGTATGCATGACCAGCTGTTTTGGGGAGTACAGAGCTTACTATACCCTCATCTAGGTGGTATACTAGTGTTGTAAACTACTTGACTATGTGTCATAAGCTACTTATTGTCTGCTGAAATAGATGCCAGTTTCTTAGTGAATATGAATTTTAGCCTTATGTATATTCCAATATTCAATTTTGGTTGTCAATTGTTTAGAGGAAAGAACAACATCTTTCTAAAATATTTATGTTGCAAATCATTAGTAGGTGCTAGAAAATATTAACTGTTATAATGAATGAAGGGTCTGAGATATGAATAGTTATAATTCAAGTTAATGGTGATTATGACTCAGGAAATGTGTATTCCAGGCAAATTATAGGTTCTCTGTTTAATGATGCCTATGACAATAGAAACAATATTATTACTTAGATAGCTCTGGCAAATGTAATAAGAATCTCATGTCTGGCAAAGAAATTGCTCATACTGTTCCTTTTTAGGTGAAGAAAATAAAGCTTAATTCTGTTCTAATTTTGTTTGCTCTCACTTTCTATGCTAAGTGGAAATATAAATTGCAAGACCTGTTTTTTTCCTCTGAACATGTTATTCCATCTCCTACTTCACATTTGTAGGGTGAGTAGAATGAATCCAATAGACTCTCTACCAGCATGCAAAGCAAGGTTCTTTTCTTTTTTTCTCATTCTTTCTCCTTGCCAAGTTGATAGTAAAGAATAGAAATACTTAAAAAAAACACATAACTTTCATTCTACAGCATTATTTCAACAGATCTAGTCATTTACTTGAAACTGAGAAGTTAATTATTTTTTATAATTGGTTATTAACTTAGTTATTTACTTTTCAAATCTTTGATGTTCTTAATAGAGTTTTGGAATTTCTGGTAAAAGCTTTTTTGTCTCCTTCACCCATACTTGATATTCATAGGAATTTTTAACAAACTATGGGACAACAGCATATGCTGACTCCCTGCTGTTCTGTGCATTGCTCCTGTCAGTGGTTTCTGAGCCTCTATTAAGAAATTGCTAAACTTAGCTGGACCTGCAGCTATTAGCAGGGTTTTAGCAACCTCGTTCTTGAAGCTAGCCATTAAATTGAGGAAGATGTTAGTCACTTGGGAGGAATAACAGCCTCTGTGTTCATGTACCTATGTGCCTTGGTGCATAATAAAGCACTTTGCTTATAAAACCCCTCCATACATTTCCTCTCTCTCTCAAGTGCAGGCAAAGCCATCTCTGAGAAGAAACTCTCTAGCCTCCATTAACGCGGTTAAGTCATCCTGTCACTAACGGAAGAGAAACAGTCAAGCAAAGGCCTCTTCTGTTTTGTCACAAAAACACAGGCACTGAGTATGCTGGTAGAAATTACCATAATTGCATACTGCTGAGCCAAGAATAACAAAAAATCTCCATTTTACATCACATTTGACGTTAATATAAGCAGCTCAGGTTTCTGTAGGGATTATACATTATTTAGACTCTGGTAGAAAGCTTGTATTTAAGTAAACAGTAACCACAAGAATGTCAATCAGCTTTGTCATAAAATAGTGTTATAAAAAGTTAAATCAGGAAATTCATTGTGGCTCACTGAGAATGCCAGCCTACTTTTTCATGATTCTCTTGTTAATAAAGTTGTGATCAAATTAATCCTGTGTTCAGCTAACTGTATCATCATGAAAGATCACCAACAAAAGCAAGAAGCAACAGAAGTACCAAATAAAAGGTCATATGCCTTCCAAATATAGATACCTATATGTAAGTATAAGTGTCTCTTAACATGTTGCTCTGAGAACAAAAGTCTGTGCACACATACAAAGAGCACTGGAAGGTCTCTGCAGGATATTTTTCAACACAAAGTCCTATTAATCTAAGACAAAACAGCTGATCATAGAGCTATTTTGTAATGGCCACGTTGCTCAACATAAATTCAACCCTAACTCATCTTTATCAGGATTGAGAGAGTTTCTCACCCTTTTCTGTTTCCCTGCTTCACTCCGATGAGTGTTGGAGAGTTTGGACACGGACAATGATCATAGCAGCTGCACTAGCAAGGGGCTGTCGATGCAAGCATGGGCAAAGCTGCCTAGCAGGAAGGCAGGTGGGAAAAGCATTAGTGTTATGTCCAAGGCTATTAAAAGTGTGGTCTATTAACTCTCCAGGCAGCAAGAAAAGGTTTGATGGTAGAAAGAAGGAGGAAGAACAGGGTTTAGATCTGGCCTGGATCTTATCTTACAGCATTAATGACAAACCATGTTACCCATAGCCTCTTTTTTTGGTACTCTTCTGCTTATTTCTGCAAGGTTCATATTGGTCACGTCTATGCATAAAACATCTTTACTAGTATATTACTTCAGCCTACTGGTTTGCATCCACCGGTTAGACCAGCAAAATCTTAAATTCTCACTCAGCTTACTTCATTCAGGGAAGTCCCTGCAAGCTATCCTGGCAAAAACCACACTGTTGCCAGTGCAAGCTGTGTCAATATTAGAGGAGTTTATTACAAGGCAGAGGCAGGGCTGAGCTTGCTGGTCTTACAGCCACAGATAACTAATGTGAGGGGGGAGTTTCCGCAACATCAGCCAAGGCAAAGGGGAGATGTTAGATCCTCTCTGGCCAATATTTGAACCAATTCACTAGTAAAAGAGCCAAGTCAGCCAGCTGCTCACAGATTAGAATAAACCTGAGCTACTGCCTCTCTGGGACCCAAAGTACCCCTGCAACACTATTATTTATCATAGCTCTTATTTACAGGACCTGGGGACCCATGATTTACAGGTGGTAGAATAATGAGGAGCAGAGAGGATTTGCCACAACCAAGAGATAATTTCTGGTGGCAGACACAGATTTTGTCTGAGCTCTGATAACAGAGGACATAGCTCCTATTAGTATATTCTCCTGGCAGCTAATGAGGCATTCAGAATTATTTCTGCAACACGTGAAAAACACGGGGATATCCCGATTTTAAGGCACTGCTGCAAGAACTCCCTGACAAAAGGAAGTGCCTCTATATCTTACCTTCTGAAGCTCAGGGAAGTTGGAAAAACAAAAGGCAAATTCAGGCAAAAGGCAAAAAAGGCAAAAGTGTCAGGATGCAGTTCTAGTTAGGTCTCTTGCTGAAGCTGGTCCAGAACTGTGCTGTTTTCCCTGTCTGAAATCTGGGTAACGCTCCCTGCAAACCTTTGTTGAACCTAAAACAAAACCCACTAATTTCTGCCAAAGATTTTACTTGCTGGAATAAATGTGCCACAATGCAGGTCTCTAAATGTTCTATTTTAATGTTCTTCTGCTTGGAGTGTGTCCTTTTTTAAAAAATTAGAGATTTTAGTTTTTGAATATAAAATGAAAACCTGTCAAATGTTACTTAAATTACAAATTAGGTACATTGGGTTCAGCAGCACTCAGGAGGCCAAGGTTGCTGTGTGCAACTTCCGAAATTAAACCAGGAAGGAAATCTGCAGTTTAACCCTGAGAGAAAGCAGGACTGTCTCATGTTGTGTCTGGGCCTTGGAAATGAAAATCAGCTGTTACAGGACTGTGCTGAAAAGAAATTAAAACTTACATGTAGACCATTCTCACTAAGAGAGCATCTTTATGCTTCATAGAAAACCTAGTTGTTAAATGCAGAGACTGAAACACTTAGAATCGTAGAATCATAGAATGGTTTGGATTGGAAGGGACTTTTAAAGGTCATCTAGTCCAACCCTCCTGCAGTGAGCAGGGACATCTTCAACTATATCAGGTTGCTCAGAGCCCTGTTCAAATTGACCTTGAATGTTTCCAGGGATGGGGCATCTACCACCTCTCTGGGCAACTTGTTCCAGTGTTTCATCCTCCTCATCATAAGAATTCTCTTCCTCATATGTAGTGTGAAGTGAATCTACCCTCTTTTAGTTTAAAATCATTACCCCTTGTCCTATCGCTACAGGTCCTACTAAAAAGTTTGTCTGCATCTTTCTTATTAGCCCCCTTTAAGTATTGAAAGGCTGCAATGAGGTCTCCCTGGAGCCGTCTCTTTCCAGGCTGAACAACCCCAACTCCTTCAGCCTTTCCTCATAGGACAGGTGTTACATCCTTCTGATTATTTTTGTGACCCTCCTCTGGATCCGCTCCAACAGTTCCATGTCTTCCCAGAGCTTTATGCAGCACTCCAGGTGGGGTCTCACCAGAGCAGAGTAGAGGGGCAGAATCACCTCCCTCGACCTGCTGGCCACGCTTCTTTTGATGCAGCCCAGGATATGGTTGGCGTTCTGGGCTGCAAGTGCACATTGTTGGCTCATGTCCAGCTTTTCATCCACCACTACCCTCAAGTCCTTCTCTGCAGGGCTGCTCTCAAGCTTTTCATCCCCCAGCCTGTATTCATAATAGGGATTGCCCCGATCCACGTGCATGACCTTGCACTTGGTCTTGTTGAACCTCATAAGGTTCATATGGGCCCACTTCTCAAGCTTGTCCAGGTCCCTCTGGACGGCATCCTGTCCCTCAGGCATGTCAACCACACTACTCATCTTGGTGTCGTCTGCAAACTTGCTGAGGGCGCACTTGATCCCTCTGTCTGTCACTGATGAAGACATTAAACAGTACTGGTCCCAGTACAGACCCCTGAGGGACATCACTTGTCACTGATCTCCATCTGGACATTAAGCTGTTGACCAGTAGCCTCTGACTGAGCATCCAACCAATTCCTCATCCACCAAACAGTCCAATTCAGAGAAGGAGGTTATGGGGGACTGTATCAAAGGCCTTACAGAAGTCCAGATAGACAACATCTGTAGCTCTTCCCTTGTCCACTGATGTAGTCACTCCATCACAGAAGGCCTCTAGGTTGGTCAGGCAGGACTTGCCCTTGGTGAAGCCATACTGGCTGTCTCGAATCACCTCTCTGTCCTCCACGTGCCTTAGCATAGCTTCTAGGAGAATCTGTTCCATGATCTTCCCAGGCACAGAGGTGAGGCTGACAGGTCAGTAGTCCCCAGGGTCCTCCTTTCTCCTTTAAAAATGGGTGCAATGTTTCCTTTTTTTGGGTCACCTGGGACTTCACGTGACTGCCATGACTTTTCAAATATCATGGAGAACGGCTTGGCAACTACGTCAGCCAGTTCCCTCAGGACTCTGGGATGCATCTCATCAGGTCCCATATATATGCATGTTCAGGTTCCTCAGGTGGTCACAAACCTGATCTTCTCTTACAGTGGGAGGGACTTCACTTCCCCAGTCCCCACCTTGCGGTCCATATAATTGAGAGGTGTGGGAAGAGAGTTGTCAGTGAAGACTGAGGCAAAAAAGTTATTGAGTATCTCAGCCTTCTCCTTGTCCACTGTTACCAGTTTGCCAGTCTTGCTCATTGTGGGGGTAGGCTTTCTCTGACCTTCCTTTTCTGGCTGACATACCTGTAGAAGCCCTTCTTATTATTCTTTGCATCCCTTGCCCGGTTCAGCTCCAGCTGCACCTTGGCCTTCCTGACCCCATCCCTACACAACTGGGCAGCATCCCTATACTCTTCCCAGGATACCTGTCCCTGCTTCCACTGCCTGTGCATTTCCTTCTCGCCCTTTAGTTTAACCAGCAGGTCTCAAACTCAGCCATGCCGGTGTCTTGCCTTCCTTTCCTGATTTCTTACACCTGGGTATTGAGAGCTCTTGCACTCTGTGGAAAGCATCCTTAAAGATCTGTGAACTCTGTTCTGGTCCCTTGTCCCTGAGGGTAGTTTCCCAGGGGGTCCTATCGACTAACTCCTTGAAGAGCTGAAGACCCTAAAATTCAGGGTCCTGACTTTACTCTTTGCCTGACCCATAACCCTCAGGACTGCAAACTCCACCAGTGCGTGATCACTGCAGTCCAGGCTGCCTCCAATCATGATGTCACCAATCAGCTCACTTGTGTTGGAGACCAATTTCTAGAGCTAAAGAACTCCTTGCTGTTAAAACTATTTTACATGAAATGACCATGTACCTACATATAATTAAAATGATTAATTGCAAGATGGATCATATTATGGTAATGAGTAAAAAAGTTTGGAAGAAATACTGTTATGTAAAAGTATATGTACAGGATTGTCCCAGTATTTCCTAGCAAATTAATATACATTATTTTCATGCAATTACAAGGCAGTTCATATAATATAAACAGTGTAATTTTCATAGCTTATAAATTCTAGTTTCAGCTTTCATTTCACGTTCTGTTATTGCAGCGATTTTTGCAGTATAACATTGTTTTACCCTGAACACAGGGTAAAATTTCTGTTTCTAACAGTAGCTGTTTAATTCTTCATGAGACTATTCTGCAATTATTTTTCAAGCTTTTCATTTCAGAAATGAGACAACTGTCAGTTAATACAAGGGAAGGCTATTCTTTTACTTTGGTGAACAAGAGACTGAAGTAATCAGTCAAGTCACATGGTTTATCAAGACTGCCTTAATATTACTCCTTCATCATCTTATCATTGCTCAATGCTATTTTCCAAAAATTTTCAATTGGAAGATTATGCCAAAGGACTTCTAGAGTTTGCTGTGATTGTGGAGACTATTTTGAGCTGTGTTACTACATTAACAAGTGGTTTTCATGTAATGCATTCACCAATTGTCACCTCCTCCAAAACAATAGACTACAAAACCAGCTGGATCCTTTGTGTTGCTCAAGCTCCATCTTATCGAGGATTTCCTTCCACAAGAGACTCAAGTCGGGTATTTCTCTCATGGACCTTTCATAGCAAAAAATTTCAAGACCTTCAAGGGCTTTCTGGAGATAACATGATCAAGAAATTTCTTTCATCTGGTAACATCTGACATTTTATTTCTCAGATGAAGGGAACATATCCTAAGCTGCCTGTACAGGCTTGATGATGCTCACACAGGGTCTAAACCATTCTGTGTAGAAAGGCCAGGCACAACTGCCTGCTGAAAACTTATTTGAGGTGAATTCCTATTGTGTAGCCATCCTCTTGGTTCCAGAAATCTTGCCCACTTTGTACATGCGTAAAAAGTCTTACCCACTTTCACGTGACTGAGCAAATACATAAAGCTGAAGAAATACTGAGCTGAATGACAGCAAAGAACCACCTAGATGGTACGGTTGGGGAAAAATAAAAGGGCAAGGCATGCACAGCAGGGTCTGCCTCCTTTCAGCTTCCAGCCAGAAGCACTCTCAAGATTTCGAAGGCAGAGACTGCATTGAGAAGAGGCGTTTAATCTCCTTTGAAACTGCTGGGGTCCAGCAGAAGTCTTGTCTCAAGAAGCCCCTCTGTTTGTTTATTCATTAACTGTCTGTAGAATAAACTCCTCAAGACTCATGAGGTCACATCACTCAGCAGGAGATGAGCATTCAAGTAATGTTACTTAAAAGCAATTATTTGACCAAACATAACAGTGAGATTGATCCAAGCACAAGTAGATTTGTATCACCCTGATTGGTAGAGCATAAAATCAGCATATTCATCTATCTTTCTGTGTACCTTCACCTAAAAAAAGTGGAGGTTATCATCTACTGCTGGTGTAGCACAGGCAAAAGACTCTTACACAGCATTTAGCCTCACTGTAATTTTTCTCAAAAGAATATAGAGAATAATTGTGTGAGAAGAAATCTGGGGAGAGTTCACATCTGCTTTTGCAAATAGATTAGCAACAATCATTTTCCTCCTTTCTCAGAATATTATTTTTTCACAGTACATGGCCAATGACTGTGTTATAACTAATGTTCTTTCCTACGGCATATCACATTAAACTGAAATATTTAATTATGAATATGTTTAATATGCCATGAGTTATTGTTCAGTATTTTTTCATAATATTAATTCTTAATTATTCTTTATTCTACATTCCTTCATCATTTTAATTATACATTTTATCTGTGGAAAATAAATCTGTTCCTTTGTGAAGGACAGCCATCATGTGTTCTCACCTTTTCTGTGCTGATGTTTAAAAATTGCAGATTAGCTTGCAAGAGAACAGTACAAACGGTGTCAGCATGCTAATAACAGTAGTGGTTTTCTTAAAGTTTATCCTGTCTGAAAGAATAGCTTCTACTCAAAGTTTCATTAACAACAAGTTTAGCCTTATTTAGACATTTAAAAAGTAATGGTACAATAGTTCAGAGGTGTTACTTAAGAAATTAAAGTGGTTCTGTAGGAGAAAAACCTACTGTTAACTGCACACATAAGTTATTCAGTTAAGAATGAACATTTAGTGACAATGACCAGATGGTATATCTCAGCTACTAATGAACCTTTACCATTTGCTTGGAGCCTAAAATATTGCACTTTAATGTTTAATATTTAATTATAAGCATCTTGGATTTTTAAAGATAGATAAATAATTCAAAGGTTATTGAAAGAACCTTGTACTATAAACTGCCCATAGCTTTTTTTCTAAACACACTTTTTACAATAATATAGTATAAAAAATGCCATGAGAGGATGGGCCAATGTCATTTAAATTGTTGGATTTTCTGGAGACTGGATCCAAAGCTCACTGAAGTCCTTGGAAGTCATCCTAGAACATTCTAAATATTTAGTAACATAAACAATTATTTTGGTTAATAGATCAAGGTAAAAGAATCAGTTAATACTTGCCATTAGATTGCATTTATATTATGCAAATCTAATGTTTATCCATCTGTGAGTAGATGTTATTCGGCATTTAAGCTTATTCAGTAAACCCTTACTTTTCAAATAATTCTTTTCAGATAGTGCAAGGGAGTTAAATGTCAGACAACACACCTGAACATACAGATAAACATGTATAAACTCATATACGTGCACAATCCATTGCTGTGTCTTCAGTGTTTTGGCATACCACAGGACTGCTGTAGTACAAGCCTGAATGAAATGTAACCACAGCATAAGTAAAGACAGCTTAAGTTAATCACTTTATTTCTTTTTGGCTAATGAACTTTCTTGGATAAGGAAGAAAATATTAGTAATTCATCCATCAGAAGAACAATCTCCTGCTTTGCTTCTTTCTCTGTCACTTATAAATACCTCCAATATCTGCAGAAAAGGTTCTTGAAACAGTCTTGTTATTAGAGCCATCTAACCTTAGTTTTTATTGCTAGATTCGTCTTATGCATACCATTGCTTCAGATATGTTGACTTTAAAATTCATGCTCTATTTCCTGATTTTAATGCACATTGATTAAAAAGTTAATATAGCCGTTCCCATTTAGTATGACCTCCTGTAGAGCATACTTCTCCTATCCAGCAGAAAAACTAACTTTCAGTTATATTTGGTTAAACTGTATGTTGCATTGTCAAAACATAATAGCTCTTTGCTTTGTTCTAAAGTCTTTCTTAAAATGATTGCTTTCTTTTAATACCATTTAAGATGTGTATTCTCTCAATGCTATACATGAATAGATAAGCCATTGAATTTTTATCAGTTATTAATGATAATTGTCCACAAAGTTTAAATAACTTCTAAGAATTCCCACCTCTCCTGTTAATTATTTGTACACTTCGAGGCCAAATAACCATCTCTCTTGCAACTCTACTACTCAGAAGTTTTCTACCTGATTGCTTCTATGTTAAAGGAACTCCTTAGTAAAAGAAAAAATAGCCGGGTGACAACTGTCTGTCATATAAAGCAACTGATGTTTCCCTTTTGACTGAAACTTCCTGACTTGTGGACTGAATTTCATTCACAGTTCCTGTGACTGGAGCTTTCTGGGTTGTTGGGTTTTTTTTTATGACTAAGCTCACCTGGGAAGTGTTAGATTGAAAAGCACATATTCTGCTAAAAACTATACTACATTTCTTACCTGGGTTTTCATGGTTTTAAAAAGGGCTTTTAAATTACCTGTGGGTTTAAAAGGGGAATTAAGCCTACATTTAATCATCTGTTGTTTGGTTGTTAATCTTGCAGATATTCTGTTTTAATTTCTGGTGGTCATCATGTATAATTTAGTGTGCCTTGCTCCTGAGTCAGTAACATAGATTTACTAACCACTGCATTATACAACTTGTATCACATTTAATTAGGAAATACTGTCAGTTTGTTAGCACAGTGTTTTATATAACCAGCATGGCACATATGAGTTCCTCTTTGAGAACCCACCTAGAAACATTTTATCTGATATTACAAAATTGATGACTGCAATGTGACGAGCAAGAGTCATTAAAAGGCTGTAGATTTCAAAGCTGTAGATACAGTCACACTGCATGGCATGAAATTTATGTTCTGGAAGTTCTGAAACATAAACGTATACTTTCTCTAAGATCATTATAGTATTTTTCTTCCCATTTTTTGATTATTAGCTGTCGCAGCTACGAAAGATCTATTAATCTCTAAGACGGGAAATAAGAGGAGAAAAATCCAGGTCAATGTTTGATGAAGGGAAGATTTTGTGCTGGTGCAGGATGAGACAAGAAAACATATTCTTTGTAGAAGCTAAATAGATGATTTCAAAATTTTTCCAAAGCAGGATTTTTTTTTTTAAATTGGTCCAGACATGAGAACCTATAACTATACTTAATTGTATACCTTATCACAGATAAGTGATAAAGTTGTCAGACAGTGAATACTGTGGTCCTGACCCAGCAAAGATTAATCATGTATATCTGCCTGGGCTGTGAGTTAAAAGTCTATATAGTCAGTGTCATTTATTTTAACGAGACATCTGTGGGTTTAACATCAAGGTAAACCTGTTGATAGGATTGTTAAGGTCCATAGAGTTATCCCCAGCTTCAAGCAAAGTATGTGCTTAATGAGCTGGTTGAATCAGATTCTACATCTGAAATTTGGTATGAAATTGAACCTGTTTATACCCAAATAAACATCTTGTTTATCTCAGCGTCTTTTGAGGTTTTATGTACATGTTAAAATTATTACATTTAGAGATTATTGTATTTTGGGGACATAAGAAAACTTGGCCTTGTGTAGAAGAAAGAATAAGGTAAACAACACTTTTAAACAAAGATTCCTTCAATTAGAAATGGCCATTTTAACATGACAGATTTTTATTTACAGGGAAGATCCAATTTTAACAAAATTTTTTATATTTTCTTCCAAAAATTTTTTTCCTTTCAGGAAGAAATATGCTATCATCATATTGCAGCTCTGTTTTCAGTTTAATATGAGTATTTCACTATTTATTTTTTTTTATCTTTTCTTAAAGCCATTGTTACTGCCGTCATGCAAGAATGTGAGTCTATTTTTTTAAACCTACAATTCATTCCTTGCAGTGGGAATGAAAATCTTAGAAGCACTAATTTTAAATCCAAAAAAAGGGAGATAACAAGAAGCAGCTTTGTTTCTCTGGGGCTGTGCCATGGAGGTGCCAGCATGGCCTCCTGTGCAGCAATGTGCATGCTTGAGAAAGGGCAGGGGAAGGAGATGGGCCCAGCAGAAACAGTGAAGAAAAAGGAATAAGAAAGGAGTAAGAACTAGGCAAGGTGCAAGACTTAGGAGCTAATAAATGGAGATGGTGCTTTAAACATTGCACTTTCTTCTCTCATGACTGCAAGGGAAATCATCAATTTAACAGGTATGATGATAGCTAGTATGGAGTGACTATTCTAACAACTGTGCTGTGTGCTTGAGCATACCCAAGGCAGAACACGTATCTCCTGGAAGCCTAAGCAGTCTTAGCATGAGATAGCGGAGCCATTAAAAATGTCACCATACAAGCTGACAGCTGGATAACAGCTTTACAGCCAAACAGGCAGAGCTGGCTCAAGGCTTCACAGAAATTGTGGAAAGATATAAAGGTTTCACATCCTGACAAAAAGCAAGGGAAAATCCAGTACTTCTGAGAATTTTTACCAAAGTAAATTGATTTCTTTCAAAAAAGCTTTCCTTTTAAATAAGGCTGGACCCCAGACGGAAAACTAACTCATCACTGGGTATTCTGAAATATGCAAGTCGCTTCAAATATCTGCACCCACGTTATTACTATAGGGCTGGTTAGAAAATTACCAGTGTTATCCTTTCTCTTGCTGGGAAAACCCCATACAAACTAAACCTACGTGGTAAGTTTCCTACCAGGGATATGCTCAAGTCCCCCAATACAGCACAAGCATTAATATAAATATTTATTTGTTTCCCAGTAGTTGAAGATGAGAGCTTTTTCAGTAAAGTACTGAGCCTTTCCTGCAACTTAAGTGTTCTCTGGACATAATAAAATTGATTCAGTTTCAAACTTTCATTTCACAGCATTGCATTTTAATTTAAACACAGTTTTATCTGTTATGCTGCTCTGTTCAAAGTCAAATAATGCTTGTTAAGAATGACCAAATTTCTGCTTCTTTTCATAGAACTTTGTACGTTTGTAATTAGGATATATATATGAATATTATAAAATATAAAATTATTCATTACAATTATGTTATTTACTTCTACTTATTAAAGTCAGTATAACTTTGTGGTTAATAAAACAGCAAGGAGAACAAGACACCTCTTCCGAAGCAGTTAGGAATGCATTGATAAACTATCATAGTTAATAGTTAAAATTTACTCTTAATTCAGAATTTTTACATTCCACAATAGGCCAAATTAACAGGCCATCCCAATTCACAGGAATGACCAGTGGAGAAGGTTGTATGAGGAGACCATTAGAAACAGCCCACAATCACAACAACCTGTGTGTGTTCCTCCAAGCTGATGACCACCAAATAGCTTCAAGGTCAGTTCACATTTGTAATCAAATGCCTTTCCAAAGAAAGAAAAAAAAGCCTATGTCCATCGCTAACAGGATTAAAGTTGGGTGAGGTAACCAGGCTTCTTCAAGGAAAGAACTGTAACTCTTACAAAGGTGAAATCAAGCTGTAAAGAAGCTTAGTAGAGTGTGACTGGGAAGCATGTAATAGAGGACAAAAGCATTTTAAGTTACATCTTGGTTGTAGCTTACCTTTAAATTTGCATTTCTTGGTCTGGTTTTCCTCTAATGCTTTTTATAATGGAAACTGCAAGAAAACACCAAAGGCAGGAACCTTTCATTTCAATATAACCAAATCTCTTCTCATATGCCAGGAGGGATTTTATATTTTGTGCATTCTTGAGGCTGTTTGTATTTTCAAGTCTTCACATGTTTTGATTTGTGAAAGCTTTTATAGATAGCAAAGTCTGTGATGCTCTGAAAGGACCTAATGTTTACCATTGTAACATGGTTCAGAAAAGGAAGATACTAGGAGAAAAATAGTTTTGGATCAGGAGAAACTTTATGTTGGAACAATACTGCTTCACCTTATTTTTATCTTTTTTCATAAATTAATAGGTACTTTTAAATTTAAAGTAGTTTTAAAATTAATAATTGAATAACATCAATAACATCAGCACTCTTTCCACTGTTTTCCTATGAAATGAAGATCTGGGAAAATCTAACTCACTCCATGAAGCATTTCCTTCTTAACAGATTTACTTTTTATAAAAACAAGCATATGGAGTTATATCAAAAAAGCCATTTGGCTCAATATCCTGTCTTGGACAGTGATTGGTATGCTTAGGGAGGTATACAGGAGATGAAGAATGCATAAAGGGTAATATTTCCCCTGGTATGCCATCTCAGTTTCCAGCAATTAGGTAACGACTTCCTGAGCTGGAGATCGCATCTGGACCATCATTCTTCACCACGACTATTCCAACTACCACTCAAGAAGTTGTCTGGTCCATTTCTATTCAATCACGTTGCTTTTAGCATACAGGATTTGGTGCTATGGAAATAAAAATAATTTGTGGCCTCATACAACTTTCTACTAATAAGAAAAAGATTACAAAAGCAAAACAATTCTTCCAGTTCATGCACTGTTTCATGAAATCATGAAGAAACAGCACTATATAAAAATAAGGGAGCCTATGAAAAGGGAGGCTGAAAGGAGGAGCTAAGAAAATTGAATTCTCACAGGTGGTGCGCATATTGCATTGCAATAAGAAAAGCTTAAATAAGGATGAAAACAAGACAGAATGGCAAAGAAAGGAGTTTGCTAGAAACAGGAAAACATCTTTCAAATTGCTGAAATCCTGCATATTCAAATTAATATAACAAAGAGGATGACAGAAACTCAGGCATATCAAATGAAAAGCAAAATAAGGCAGACTAAACCTGAATTTAAAACTAATAACTAGCAAATAAAATAAAAACGAATACTAAATCCCTTAAACACATCAGGAGAAGAAACCCACACATTTTTAGTAGGGATGACTGATGATCAGGATATAATGCTGTGCAAATTCTTTGCCTTGGCATTCACTGTGGAAATAAAAGAAATTCCCCCTCTGCAACCTCCTTCTTAGAGTGAACTCAGCAAAGGGTCTGCCTGAAACTGAAGTGATTGTAAGAGGGGCCATGGAACAAACTGACAAAATTAACATCAAAAACATCACCAGGCATGGATCATGTGCCCCTCAGAGCTCTAAGAGATCTCAAGGATGAAACAGCTAAATTAATAACAACACTATTTAACTTCTGCTTAGGAGTCCCGTGACACCTGAGGACTGGAGCATGGCAAATGTGGTATCAGACGTTTTTTAAAAGCTCCAGCAGGACCAAGAAACCTCCAAGTCTGACTTCTTTACTGGGGAAATTAGTACAAGTGTAAACCAATTGTAGAATTAGAGGGTAACTTGAGAAATATGGCCTGCCTGGGAAAAGCTAGCTCGGCTTCTGTAAGGTGAATATTTACCACTTTGTTGATCAGTATTCTTACATACGAAAACTACAGTTGTCATTTGTTTTTATCCTTAAAAACAGGCCAGAAGAAAATAGACAGAAGCAAAATAAATTGAAATATATTTTTGGCATCTAAGAATTAGAAAAAGAAATATATTTCTCCTCATGAAATATATATTCTTATATATTTGTCTATTTTAATGGAATTCCCTTTTTCAAAGTTCATAGAAAAGTAAAGTTTCCAGTGGTAGGATTTTTTTCCCCCAGAGGTCAGATTCTTTTCTTTCCCAGAACCAGCACACCAGGATATAACCTCATGAAGTACAAGGAGAAATGCCAAGTCTGGCTCCTACTTGAAAGCAGCTCAGCAGAAAAGTACCTGGGTGTCCTGGTGGACACCAGGTTGAACATGAGCCAGCAGTGTGTCCTTTCTGAAGAAGAGGCTAGTGGTATCCTTGGCTGCATTAGACAAATTGCCAGCAGGTCGAGGGAGGTGATCCTACTCCTCTAATCAGCACTGGTGAGGTCCTCACCTAGAGTGCTGTGTCAGTTCTGGGCTGCTTGGTACAAGAGACACATGGACATACTGGAAAAGTCCAGCGAAGGGCCACTAAGACTATTAAGGGTCTCAGGAACCTCACATGTAAGAAAAGGCTGAGAGAGTTGGGACTGCTCAGCCTGGAGAAGAGAAGGCTCAGGGGGATCTTATCAGTGTATATAAATATGTGAAAGGAGTGTGCAAGGAGGACAGAGCCAGGCTCTTTTCAGTGGTGTCCAGTGACAGGACCAGAGGCAATGGACACAAATGGAAACACAGGAGGTTCCCTTTGAACATCAGGAAACGCTTCTTTACCATGAGGATGACTGAGCACTGGCACAGATTGTCCAGGGAGGTTGTGGAGTCTCCAACCTTGGAGATATTCAAAAGCCATTTGAACGCGGTCCTGAGCAACTGGCTCTAGGTGGTCCTGCTTGATCAGGAGGTTGGACCAGAAAACCTGCAGAGGTCCCTTCCAACCTCAGCCATTCTCTGCTTCTCTGATATCCTTAATGCAAGAAGAGGAGAATGGAGAAGACACAGAGGGTCAATTTCCTTCCCGATCTACAAAATGCCCCAATCCTGGCTAAACTGGTATAGTTTCAGGGCCAGTCTACTTTTGAGCCATTATGAGAGACACCTCCATTCTTTGAAGATCACCAGGCCAGCTTTGGACTGGCATTGTTTTCTTTCACCCTTTCGCTTCTCTGCTGATTATTCTCTCCCCGTCCTGGCCAGCATGAGCAGAGCCATCCTGGCTTCACTTGTGCTGAGATGCCTCAGTCTCACAGCTGGGGCCAGGGTGAGAGACTTCCCAATACTTTGGGGTCAGCAATTCCTCACTATTTCCCCTATAATTTTTCTCAATTAAAAGTTAGGATTCTTATTTTATTGAAGTCTCCTGACTCTACGTGGGTTGCACAGGTCACACATATTTTTTCCCTGCTCCTCTATACTCACTGGTTTCCTGTAAGATTAAATTTGCAGGAGAAAACTGTCAGTGTGTGATTTTAAAGCATGGAAAATTTATGCTATTGCCCTGCAATTGTACCAATCCACTTCCTTTCTCTGATCAATCAGCCACTAGACACCTACTACTTACTTACTTACATTCTTTATTCCTTTATTTAAATAGACAATCTTTATGTTTATTTCACATTTAAAAACAAATTTACAAAGAAAAGGCAGCTCTAGGTGTGAGTTTGGGGGGATTTGGGGGTTTATCCAGGAAAGTGGACTTGAGCTGTTGCAATTACACCTTATAGTTAGTTTAATTGCCTCAGCTTTAAGAATAGAGTAACTATTCTGCATTTCTGTTCTCCTGGAGTGTTCAGCTGCTACAGCTATTCTGCCTCCAGTCTACAGCAGCCTTCCAGCTGAACTAGGCTGTCCAAGAGGAAATAGCTTGAAAGGATTTATAATTAGGCTCTGTTTGGCCAATTAATAAAATGTTTTGTTTCTAACTTCTTTAAAGCTCTCTTTTTTCAGAAACAACCTTCTTGCAACTGTCTAACTATGATTTTGAACATTTCAGGCCTGGATCCCATTGCTTTATTCTGAACAGACTTGTACCTCTCTGTGCCTCAGCTAGGGCTGGGGACAGCTGTACTATGCTGCCGAAACACCTTCCTTCTTCATAGATGTTATCTGGAGCAAGTTCCAGCAATAAAAAGCAACAGCAAAGATCTGCAGCAGAACAGAGTTGCTGTAAAGGGGCATCAGACCCCAGGACCTAATGGGTGGGAAGCCAGGCTGAGGGGTAGTGTCTGCAGATCGTGGTGAAGCAAGAAAGGGAAGAATTTTATATAGGGTTTCCACAGCCTTTCAACAAGATTTCCCCCTAAGAAATAGTAGGATATGGAGATGGACAGAGTCCCGTGAAGATTCATTGATCCCTGGATTGAAAACTTAATAATACCATGACACTTACTATGAAGATGCCCTTTTTATATCAACTGGTGTTGTCAATTGCTAAACACTAGCATTCTCTTTAAAGGACTGTACGTGCAGAGAAATTTTCTTTTTTACAAACTATCTTTCCACTCTTCAAAGTGTTTTTTTTTTTTACCCAAGTAAACTGTGCATGCCTTACTATAGCTGAATGCCACAGTTTAGAGAAGCTCTGTGCTGGACTTGGCAACTTTTGCTTTGGCAAAAAAGGTAGTTGCCTGCTCAGTCTGCAGTGGGAGTATACTGAGTCCAGTTAATGAATGGAGAGGCTCCCTGGGAGGAAAGCCAGAAGAAGTGATGGTTTTGCATTAGGACATCTCATAAATTCAGCATTTTGAGCAACAGTGTCTGAGAGAGAGTGAGCCCTTTTCTCAGTGGGTAGGGGCACATTCAGAGAGAGAAGGGATTTCAGCAAAGATTTTTGTTGCTTTGCTGGGCTGACTAACCTTACCAGTTCACACTGAATATTATCATCTTATTATTCACAGTAGTCAGCATGTTATTGCTGACTTTCTTTCACACACTCGTAACTAGCATACTGGTCCCAGGTTTCACAAACACTGTAAGCTTTCTCTCAACTTTAGCATATCAAGTGCAGAGACTTTCTTTGGCCTAATCCAAAAGGAGGCCATTAATACAGTTGTTTTGATCAATGATACAATAACTTCATTTCCCTTATCTAATCCTGAAAAAGGGAGATCAGACAGACTATACAATCAACTTCAGGGACAATTTAGTGCTGCTAGAGAATGCAGGCAGGATTTTTATAACCAAGATTTTAAGATCTAGTTTTGGTAATAATTTTATGTCCTTCTGAAGGCTCACGTTGCCAAAAGCTCAGGGAATCCTGCATTTTATTTAGCTCTGTTGATAATCATAACACTCAAAAGCTCAAGGGGACCATACTCTCTTACCGCCTCTGCCATCCTGGAACGTGTCGGTGGTTTCTCCCTTACCTCTGTTTCCCATAAAACACAGGCTGCTAAAACAATTTTGGTTAGTCCTTCTCTTATTCTTCACCAGCATAACTTCATTTAACTGAAATTTCCTGTAGTGGTCGTTAAGCTTTACGAAACATTATAAAATAGCCATGTGGATTCCAAAGAGCAGATGGAAGGTTCTTCCGGGCTTGGGCTTATGCCCGAGGCAAGTGATTGTACTTGGGGCTAGAGTCAGCTCAGTTCTCCTCTTCTCTGAGCCATGATGACCTTGGGCAAGACTGGTCTTCAAGGCCACTTATAGAACTTGAATACTAATACTGCCTCTTCAAGGGTAGTGAATTTTAATTAAACCTGATGAAACTCTGGGAAATGTTAAGTAATGGTCTGTGAAGTACAAATATGCAGGAAAAAGTATACAAAGGAAGAAAGAACTGCAAGATGTGTGATTAGTGGCACAGCATCCTAAAGGTATTCTCATAATCAGATCAGTCCCATACAAAGTAACACAATTTTAAAGGGTTTTTTCACAAATGATAAATCTACATAAGTAACATTTGTTGGAACTCTTTGTCCACAATCTTATAACTAACATAACCATCTCAATATAATAGAAGTTTAAAACTTCTTCACTGTATGCCTGATGAATGGTGTGTAATTAATCACAAGTAAAAACTCCAGCCTGAAGAGTAGAACCATAAAATGCAAAATCAGAAAGTGTGAGGAACTACCAAAAAGCTGCAAATTTAAAACTAACAACTAAATTAGAATTGTGGATGCAAACCCCCAGGTTTTTTAATTAAAGGGTCTAATTTGGTTAGAGGGTAAGGTGAACCAGATGATCATTTTTGATCATTATAAGACAGATTACAGTAATGGGATTCAATAACAGTTCTGCTGAAAGCAAGGAAAAGACTTTTATAAATGACTCCAAAGTTGTTTTTGTATGATCCACTACTGTGTTTGCATACAGATATAAGCAGACTTAGTTTTGTCCTGTTATTGTTCTGCCGCAAAGCAGCCACCAGTGGATTTACATAAGCAACTTCTGCTGCAGGCAACTTCAGTAATTCTGCCTAAGGAAAATAGAAGCAGAAAAGTTGGCTGATCTGACTCATTTAATAGAAGCAATTATACAGCATCCACAGCACAAACCTGCAGCATCAAGTTTTAGAATATCATCATATCTTTACAGAAAACTAACGTGAAGAACGGTGACAGGTTCAGTGCCAAAGGACACAGAATCATAGAATGGTTTGGGTTGGAAGGGACCTTTAAATTTCATCTAGTCCAACACCCCTGCAATGAGCAGGGACATCAACCTCTCTGGGCAACCTGTTCCAGTGTTTCACCATTCTCATTGTAAAAAATTTCTTCCTCGTATGTAGTGTGAAGTGAATCTACCCTCTTTTAGTTTAAAACCATTACCCCTTGTCCTATCGCTACAGGCCCTACTAAAAAGTTTGTCTGCATCTTTCTTATTAGCCCCCTTTAAGTATTGAAAGGCTGCAATCAGGTGTCCCTGGAGCCTTCTCTTTCCAGGCTGAACAACCCCAACTCCTTCAGCCTTTCCTCATATGACAGGTGTTACATCCTTCTGATTATTTTTGTGGTCCTCCTTTGGACCCACTCCAACAGTTTCATGTCTTTCTTGTGCTAAGGACTCCAAAGCTGGACACAGCACTCCAGGTGGGGTCTCACCAGAGCAGAGTAGAGGGGCAGAATCACCTCCCTCAACCTGCTGGCCACGCTTCTTTTGATGCAGCCCAGGATATGGTTGGCTCATGTCCACCTTTTCATCCACCAACACCCCCAAGTCCTTTTCCGCAGGACTGCTCTCAACCCCTTCATCCCCAAGCCTGTATTCATAACAGGGGTTGCCCTGACCCAGGAGTAGGACATGAGCAGGTATAAAGTGGGATACTCGGTTGTGCAAGTTACAATGGTTTGTCTGCAGGTAAGTAAGTCTGTTGAAGATATCTAGAAAGACAGATTTACATATTTTTTAATACTGTTCTTCTTAAAGAACTTATATTTGCAGACATCCAAAAATCTTCAGTAAATCCTTTAATAGGCTTACTTTAGTTAATCTTTTTTGTAGACCTCTGAAGTCAAGGTTCACTTCATCAAACAAAACAAAATTGACTACTGTACCTAGAAATAGTTTATTTATAGATTCCAAAATCAGTCTTCCCAAAAATTTTTAAAATATTTGAAGGAGAATCTTTTATTCTAGAAACATTACAATAAATATTACTTTAAACATTATGACAATTGATATTGTTTCTAGCTCCAGAGATTTAGACAACGGAGCACTTCTAAATCATTTTTTTGTTTTGTTTTTGAGCAGTTTTTCCTTCCTATATTGAAGATTTATATTGAGCTATCTAATTTGATAACACTTCATAGTTCATTATGTAATTATCTACTTTGAGATCTTTAATATCTTATTTCCTTGAGGAAGAATTTAGATTTTACAGATGACTTACCACTTTTCATTGAGAAAAAATAAGTCTTTCCTTCTTGGGTTACTGTTACTTACTATACCTATGTTCTTATTTTTCTTAAATGAATCTGTTTTCTATTCTAAACATAGAATAACACTGGAAGGTCTGTACAATAGATTAAGTAGGATTAGCCTGGTGAGACAAATACGGAGTACACAAATAATTAATCAGTCATTACTGCATTTGTGAATTTTGTTCTTGTCTTTTAGTTTTGTCAACTGTAAAACCTTGCCTAATAAAGCACAGTTGTCTGGTTGTCTCCCCAGCAAGGAGTATCACAAGCGGACACCCCCCACACTCCTATAAGGGACCAGGAGATAATTCAGTTGTTCAACAGGCAATGTGGCTCCATACAGGCATAACCATATCCTTAACTCCTCCTTTGAGCACCGTAGTGCTTCACATGAGAACTTTGAAATTTTATTAGCCCCAAGTTTTCGACCCACACTTCCTCTCATGTCTGGATGGCATGTCAATTCAGTATCCACAAGACAGCAACACATCACATCCAGAGCAGGCTTGCCAAACTTCAGGGCATAAATACTGTCAGCAGTCTATTTCCATTCCTTGGATTTTGGGAGGGAACACAAGGAAAAGTGATTACCTCACCTGTGCACCAGACTTAGTGCACCGTCTAACCCATTATATCTGAGTTTTAGAGAGTTTTGGAAATTTGAGGCTTGAAGTATATCGTTACATTGAAAATAAAACCAAGCCTGAGAGGAATGAGCCAGAAAAAGTATGAATTCCTTAAACAGTTATTGATAGATTCCTTGAAAATAGCCAGGAAAAGTCCATAATGGTTATATGTAGGCTGGTAAGATATAAAAACTGGTAGAATGAAAAATTTCAAAAGTATTTTATTCCAATTACTGAGTAGGGACATCATAGGAAAATGCATTTTTTCAAAAGATATGTTCTTGCTTTCTAATAATGGACAGAGCAGTAATTGCTTTTTTGTAAGATCTTGTAGGTTCCACCTAAGAGGATCTGGTCATTGGTATGCCAGGTCATTGGTATGGCAGTGAGAGGATTATCATAGTTAATGCATCCCCAAGTCCTCCATGAAGATGCATTAGCTTTTATTCTTCGTAAGAGTATGAATTAAAGTTTAACATTTACGATTTTTAAAATTGCACTTTATATTTCACGGCAAATCACCTTCAGGCATCTATTCAATCATGTTAATTTACTCACATGTTCTAGATGTTTCCAGCAATTCCATAGTGGTAGGGCAGGTGGTGGTTGGTTTATTTCTTTTTTGCAACGTGATTTATTTTTACCAGGGGTATTCCTGAATACTATATATGTCTGGCTTTTTCTTACTTTAATACCCTATATATATATATATGTATTTTTGTGTAAAACCATTAATTTATGGCCATTCAACCATCTAGTAACTTCAGCAGTGACTGTATAACCACAGATGGAGATACGGCATGAGCCTTCTTGTAAGAGCACTATCTTTTGGGCTATGTTCTGTATTTTGCGTGTCCACTTTGGTAGAACTTAGGAGTGAATCATACTTTGACTTGTGACTATTTGCAAGTCTATGTAGTACTTAGTGCAATCCAGTCCCATAAGGAGAAATCTACTTTCTATGGAGAAACATGGCTGGAGTTTTTGTATATGTGTAGGATTTGCCACATACCAGTCACAACTGAAAATCCAAAGGTCTCAGTTACAACTGAGTGTTGACACTGCTGCTCTCTGGAATTAGTCAGGAACTGCATCTGAGCAGATGTTAAAGTTGTTTCCTCAATATTTTAGTATTATCTAAATAGCATATTAGTGTTATATTGAGAATAATAATGTTGCTGTCATAAATAAATCCTGTATTGGATCCAAAGAACTGCATATCACCTAACAATAGCAACTGACTTTATCTTATTTACTTTATATAGTATGTATAGACTTTTTCCTAGGGTAACTAAACCACAGATTGGATTCCTCTAGGTGTGAACACTAAATGCAACTTGTTTTATTTCACT
>WEKW01003630.1:493473-504169 GCA_013389905.1 Sula dactylatra | reverse complement strand
GTTGGGTTGTCAGTTGGACTTGAGGATCTTAGAGGTCTTTTACAACCTTAATGATTTTATGATTCTATGATTCTCCTGGTCTCCCAGAACTCCTGTCCTGACAGCATATGGCAACGATGGCAAGCAACAAGATGGAGAACGAGGAGAGGAAGAGATTAATTAGAAAACAAATTAGGAAGTCTTTAAGGTTGTTATCTGTCCCTTTAGATATATCATCAAGGACACAGGTCGTTTTGTGGAAAGGGGCAGGGAACGTGTACCTTTGACAGGTGGTAACTGAGCTGTGATACCTCCACTTCTTTTCACTGATGTGATATGCTGGGAACATGTTATAATTCCAGCATGACAGAAAGTTTGGGGAACTGTAAAAGGGAAATTTTAAGTAGAAAAGAATTGCTGAATCTCCCAGGGGGAGGTAAGCCTTGGGTTCAGTCCTTTCCTGCGAACACATCAACTAGAGTTCCCCCTCATCTGCTCAAGTTTCAATTAACTTACCTTCCAAAAAAGAGAGATGTTCTGCCATTGAGAGTCCATGTCCTGCTGCCGGTACCAGATGTCCAGGAGCCCGGTCGGCACTGGTGTGGAAGGAAAAGATGAGCAGTATTACAGGCTGTATTTTGAAGCAAACAAGCGTGACATTGGATAGGTGAAGGAGGTAAAAATCCTGAGACAATTAAAATTTAAGATTTCAAATGGCCCTGAAATGATGCAATATGTAATAGCCTGTATTTGCTGTTGCAGTTGGCGTTAGCTGCGTTGATGACTGCCCACATGATGGTACTCATGAAACAAACAAGCCATAAATCCAAGAGAGGGTTTTGCTCTGCTGGTGACTTTATCCTGCACTTGGTAATCGGGATGGCTCCCAAGGAAGCCTACACATCAGAGTAACAGTATTAGCTCTCGACTTTGCTTAAAGGTCAAGGCTAGTTAAGGTCCTTGGGGTTGGCTACGCCAATCCTAAAACAACGTACAGCTTCAGGTGACAGGGTTTGTAGGATCTGCAGGATTTCACTGTCTGGCTCTAGGCAATAAATGTCTTTAACAGCTAGCTGGGTAGGACCTTGTCAGAGGTCCCCTCTTTCTTCTTTCTCCTTATAGTCACAGGGTGTCTGGAAACCTGTGATGTTTTGAATAAACCTTCCAAAATAACACTAAAGCAAACTTCTGGCTGCAGAAACTGGTGAACAATGTGCTCCAACAGTTCAGAACTACATAAAGACACACAAAGAAAGCCAATATGACCAAAGGTAACAAAGTTCGGTTCCTCAATGTCCCTCACCAAAATAAACCCATCAAATTAAAATAATGATTGCTACTAATAGCCTAAGCAGCAGGCAGCTGTTGGACAATCCCAGCTAGAATGGGGCTGCCTGCTATTTGCTAAATTCAAAGACAGAAAAAGTCCTCAGTGCCAGCTATGTTAAGAGCTATTTGTCCTGTATTAACTGCAAATAGTGACTGGAATAGAAACAAGAAGCAGGACCGACAGAAGGAATAAAACCAGAGCACGCTCACTATGAGTGAGGGAGGAAGTGGCAAGCTCACAGCAGGAAAAAGTAAAATATGGGATTGCATCTGTTGGACTCCAGCCCAGATTTTAAAGTTCATTTTACATGTGAACCACACAAATTAGCTGGGGAAAAAAAAAAAGCTCACTTATGAACAGTGCTTGCAAAAGCATGTTTTGTGGCAGCTCAGAGAAACAGGAAAAAACTTAGCTCTTTGAAAAGGTATACTCCTGAATTTGCAAAACGCCGAAGTCGTGTAGAACTTCAGCTCCTTCAAAGAAGGGCAACCCTGATGTACCCAGAGCTTCTCGCCTGCAACCTCCCCTTGCTGTCACCTAGTCTGAGAACAGAAAATGCTCCTTGATTAGCTGAAAAGATTCTCAGTTTATGGCATCGGCTGGATAGAGGGGTCATGACCACAAATGCCATAGCAAGCCAGGGTGCATTGAGAAGGTTGAGAAAACTGTTGAGAGGAAGGTGGGGGAGGGAAGGAACAGTTCACACCTTCTGCATCAATCAATGCTTCTTACAGAAACGGATGCTGTCAGTAGTGGTAAATAGCATGAATAATAATGGCACTAGGCTGAAGAGCTTATAGTAATTCACAAAAAAGAGCAATGAAAGCCAAGTAGGAGATGAAAGAAGGGAATGCCAAAGCAGCTGACACATCTTTGTTGAAACACAAACTCCTGAGAAGATTTCTTCTCTTGGAAGAACTGAAAGATTTGCAGAATGAGAGTTGTTCGTGCAGCTCATGGTGAAGTCAGGCAGGCAGGTGTGTAAGCCTGTGGTCAGCCAATATTAGAGTTGGCAGAAACTAATAGGATTGCCCTCAGGTTGGTGCTGTGTGTCGCTGGAGCCTGCTGTGCCATCCTCTGGAGCAGAAACACTCTTTGTTCACCTAATTCCTGGTGGGATCTCTCTCTCCCGAACACCTGGCCGGGTTCTGCTCTGCTGAAGCTACCTAGGTCTCCAGCGATTCCATGGCATGGTGGAGGAGGCCACCTGGGGAGGCTCCAAATGAAATAGTTTCTCTGCTTGGGAACAGATGACGTGGCAAAATTAAACTGTTCTGTTAAAACCTGCCAGCATCAGCAGAACTGAGAGAGTCCAGGCAGTTTCCTGGCCAATTCAGCCAACTGCTCAGCAAATTGTTGGGCGAGCTCAAGGACCCAGAGGGTGTCACCCAAACTGTGGTTCATCAGCACCAGAGAGTGACATAGCAGTCATCCTGACCTGAGTACAGGGTTGTTGCAGGAGTTCAGTAAAATGCTTAGGTATGAACCAATACAGAATATTTTTCTTTCTCCAGCTAAACTGCATAACTGTCTCTGTTTTTTTTCCAGATGTGCCACTATGGCTCTGGGCAACATGGAGAAAATTTCTCCAACCTTCAACAATATGAAAAGAAAATATCCTTCAGACCTTCTCAATGAACTCTCGAAATTCCCGTTTTGCAAGAAACTCGAACAGCTTCATTTTTTGTTCATTAAAAAAGCAATTCTGTTACAATAGTTACTTCCTTGTTGGCTCTGGGTCTGGATCTACAGAGGTTTTGCAAACCAACCAGCAAAAGCCCAGCAGCATTTTGACTTCAATAGCTGAAGTCTCCACTTGTATGCAAAGGTTAGACACGGCTTAGTGCAGGGGATGCCATCTTGTGTTACCTGCTTCTGGAGTCCGGGTTTGGTACACACGCCAGTTACTCCACAGTCCTCGTTCAGGGTGAATTTTACAGCTGACCTGAAACTCGTAGGCTGTATGAGGCTCCAGACCATAAAGGCTGCATTTCTCACTGTTCAAGCTTTCAACCTTTAATGACGATAAAGGACATATAATATTAAACTCACAAGGAAATAAAGGTTGAAGGCAGTGACAGGCTAAATTACTAATGCCCAAAGGAAGCTCAGACAGCCAAAACACATCCTTAAAAAACCATGGAGAAAACCCTGATCTGAGGCAATTTAATAACTCAAAGAGCGATGCAATGAATCGTCAGGTTTGCAGTTCTTCATCAGAAAAATCCCTGGTTTAGTTATGTGAAGATAACAAATTTTCAGTTCATGTTTTTTACTCAACTTCAAGCAATGCATTTCTTTTACCACTTAAAATAAAAGCAAAGACTTCCAATCAACATTAAGGAAAGCACAAACATTTGGAAATTGCATGCCTGTAACCGTGAGCTACTATGAGCAGATATGAACATATTCCAGTGAAGTGGTGGCTCAAACATAACCTCTGATTCTTCAGTGCATTGTATGGACACTTGATATAAGGGGAACTATTAATGCACACACTGTTTTACAGGATCAGTGTTTTACCTTCATTCAGTTTTAGACCAATGATCGTTTTTGACCAGTAGGCAATAGTTTTTCTTCAACATGGTGTAAAGAGCAGAAAAAGGCAAAATTGGATAAAGTGATTCTAGTAAGAAATAACGATATTAAAGCAACCTGCAAGGATCATACTTCCTTTATTCAGGGGACAATTACCATGCTCCAGGTGTGCCTGGTAAGTGGACGATATCTCAGCCTGCAATGCTGTGCTTGTGCTTCACTGTGCCAAAAAAAGGTGCAGTTGGTTGCAGAAGAATTTTCACATTCCACTAGAAAGTTGGGAGGATGTGGTTTCACTAGCAGCAAAAACAGAAAGAAGCAAACAGTGCTTAGGTACACAGCACAGCTCAGAATGGGGAGTTACGTGGAAAATAGAATTACTGGTTTAGACTGGATGGATGCTTTCTCTGAGGGGTTTAAACAAGAAAGTGCTCAAAATGTTTTCACGTCTTTCTGAAGGGCTGGGACTAACTGAAAGGCGGTAAGTAATGCATTTACCTATGTCTATTAACATGAACACGAGCGGCTGTGAAAAAGCACTTCCTAGCTCATTGGCAGCGGCAACCACAATGGTGTAAGTAGAGTCAAAATTCAACTTGCTCAGAGCAAGTGAGCCAAACGTCTTATTCAGACTTTCTTCTGCAACACATATGACATCCGTTCCATTCGATAGCCTGGAACAGAAGGACAACTCTTGGTTAATACTTTCCTGTACGCCACGAAAGCTAAACCCTGGGTGCATTGGGGCACGGCTCTTGTCCCCGTACAGTTGTGCTGCTCTGGGTCCCTTGGGGCTGCAGCTCTTTCAGCAGTTTCCCTGCAGGTCAGCTTTCCAGGGAAGACCACTGCACTGAAAGCCAAGAAGGTCACCTGCTTCTTGAAAGCTCTACTTTATCTGCTTAATTACAGTGGTTACAGTAAATACTCCTCTAGGTAAACTGGGAGTAAAGGTGTTACGCTGCTTTTTGTTTTTAATTGCAGACAAAGGAAATACTTCTGGATTTCCACTGAGCTGCAAGTATGTGAGTACGTTCCTTTTAATAGTGTAATGGTTACCTGATACCGGTTACCTAATATTTCTCTATGAATGAGCATAGGTGTTAGTACACAGAATTTGGAGGGCTCTAGGGAACCTTTGCTCCTTCCTGACAGTTTGCTGCAGAAGTCTCCACAATCTTTTTCAGGGAAGGCTCAGCCAAACCAGAGAGAACCAAAATACAGGTCGGGTCTAAAACGGGAAGCAAAAATAACACATTTCCAAGCAAGGTCCCTCTCCATCTCCTTAGCTAAATTCCAGGACAGTGAGCAGCTCTGATTGCAGGTTTTCTGGTGCGGGCACTGCTAACCACAGAATCACTAAATAGAGGAGATCCACCATGGGAAAGCAGCAGGTTTGAGCGGCTGTTTTCAGACCACTTCCCGTACTAACCTTCCATTTCTGAAAAGGACCCATGTCTTGGCATACCCTCTTTACCTGCTGAACCCAGAAGGAGCCAAAGTGCTGTGGTGCAGCACACACAAATGTGAACAGAAAAGGGGTTTTAACTGCTCCAGTTGGCTTCTGTGATCATGGCAGCCTTGGATTGACTTCTTCATAAACCTCCTTTTCGTGTGCTTTGTTAAGGATAAATCTTCAATAAACGGTGTAAAAATAAAAAAAAATCTAAGATACAATTATAGTTATTAAAGAACCTACATCCCCACGTTACTTACTGTATTACATATGTAGTGTTGATGTATGTGAGCCTTCCTTTATCCCAGGTGCAGGTGGGATGACCATCTGTCCCATACTGGATACATGACACATTTCTTGGCTCATCTGGAGGATCTTAAACAGATATTCTTATCAGTCTTCATTAAAGATGTTGATAGAAGACATTTTAAGAAATGTGAGGTTTGTGTTTATTTTTTTTTAAGAGTTTATGAACAAGTAAGTGAAAAATATTCAGGCTGATAATCTTTATAAGTGAAAATAGCTGAGTCTATGATCTCTGCAGCCTGTTGAGACCTCTGACACTTGAATGAAACCCCAGTGACTTTACAAGGGTGCCAGGTGAATAAAAGTGCTTAACAGCTTTCCGGAGCGGGGACCACAAGTTTTGCATTAGCTCATCAGGGTAGAAGAAAATCTAAACTTTGCTTAGAACTTTTCTTGCGAGTCCCCTGTGCCCTGGAGAGTCTGAGGAGTGTCAGGGGTAGAACAGGAGGGAGTATATTTGCTCTGAGCAGGCAGTTTTATTTAACATCTCTCCGATTATGAATAACAAAGTTGCACAGTCCCATCCAGGAATATTTTAAATACAAAGAGCCACTAAAAGACAGCACCTTTTCTGGAAAAGGACACCCACTGCTAGTTTCTAACACATGTCTCAGGTACCACAGGAAATGTTTAAGAACAAGGAATAATTAAATTCTCCTTACTTCCAGATTCTATATCGATTCCACAAATGAGTTTTTTCATGTATTCACAAACTGTTTTGCACGTAAACATGTGTTTGCCATATGTATGGACTAGAAACTTGGTGCTTACTGAACTGCCATAATTGCTAATTAGTTCAGAGTTGTTAAAGAAAATAGCTGTTCTGCACTGGTCAGTGTATCGCAGGGGGTTCAGCTGGCACGAGAGGGTGATACTGGTTCCAGGCTGGACATGAGAAGCAGTGTTAGCAGTCATATTCCCTTTGTCACATATTTCTGCAGTGCCACGGGGAAGTCTGGTAGGAGTCACGGTCCCTTTACTGCATGCTTCTGCAACAGAATGGGAAAACAAACCTTTAACATGGATACATCACTCAGATTGTACAACATGCTGCGCTCGAGGAAGAGAGTCTCCCCAGATTTATAATACAAGAATTCCTGCCCCTGCATGGTAACTTATGGGATATTGCTGTCCCCAGCCTTCACTGGTCTGACTAATTATGTATCAGAAATCAAGGGCTAGCTACCAGACATCAAGTGAAAAAGCACACCAGGCAAAACCTATCGGAACTCTTTTTTCATTGCGATTGAAGGAAATATCTGTGTTTCAGGAAAGTGGTGGCAGGCATGTCTCTATTGAAGACACAAGAAACATTTTCAGTGACTTGTAGAGACCTCCCCTGGCATGTCATTTTCTTTTCAAAGTGGCACAGGACGCAGACGGGGGACAGGCAATCCTGCACTCAGCGTACAAGGGCATGCACTTGCTGGCAGACTCCAGGATGCTTGTGCTGGGGGCAAATAAGCTAAGCAACAGCAGAAGATAGGGACAAATGCTGGAGCACCATTTATCCTTGAGTTCTGAAAGTCTTTGTGGAAGATAACTGTAAAGATGCTTTCTCGTCTACCTTGAACTAAACCAGATAACCTCCTTGCATAACTTATTAACAACTATTTGCTATATACTACATACACTAATGGAACAGGCTTGCAGCACCAATTATGCATAAACATATGACCAAGCTGCCAATGCCTGAGCATATATGATTCTATATTTGCCTCTTTTGCTGAGAGCCAAGGCTGTACCCCTGCCTGTGGTCACTCCCAACCGTGCAGCCAGTGTGCACAGCCCCGCCAGACCAGACACTGCTGCCCACAGCCTGCCCAGACTATCGAGGACAAGTTACATTGCCACGGAGAGCGGGATGACACTCAGTAGTAGCAACAGATCGAGGAGTTCTTAAGGAAATTACAGTATAAACCTAATCAAGCATCAATTTTTGCTCTTTCTAATAAGAAAGTTGTTTACTAGCATGCCACACAGAAGCTGGAAAAAACCTAATTAGCCCGAGTGCTTCTTTTAAGTGATAATTGCTATGTAGGAAAAAAAAAATCTTACCTGCTGTGAAGTGCACCAACAACCAAACTGCTGCGGGCACGATCCATGCAAATAGCATTTTGCTCCCTATAGAAAAATGAATACCTTTTACCAGTTCCTAAAAAGCAGGAAAATCACTTACAGATATTTGTATTTTACTCTTTTACAACTTCAGAAAATCCAGAATGCTTATTTCATGAGACCTTTCTAATTAACATTCTCTGCTAACACCGCTAAGCTGTGACTCCTGAGACCCTAGCAGCAGCTGATTTTTAGATGGTTCACCCTGGAGACAGGCACAAGAGCTAGGGGAATGGAAGAATTATGGCTACTTTAAAACACTGTGCTTTCAAAACAGACAACTCTGTGCTTTAGAAAAATACATATTTGCTCCCTTTGCCCCCAAAGACCCCCTGAAAGCCCAGAACCAAAACTCTTACTGTGAAGGACAGCAAGACAAACCATCTGTACTCCTCATGCTGTTTCTCTCCAAGATACGGTTTGCATGCCATGCTCCAGCACAGCTCACACTCTCCTGAAATCCTGCACCCTCTTTTGGATGGAGCAGCCCCATTTATGCACACCATGAGGATCCTCATGCGCTCTTCAGCAGGTCTGTGTTCAGACTTTATACAGATGACCCCAAATCCAAGTGAATTGATCTCATCCCCAATGACTAACATGGTCTCAAGATTCCCAGACCTGAGTATAACTGATAAAATTTTGCCTAAGACCTTGGGAACTAGCAGTCTTACAATTTCGTCAGACTACTTTCCAAAAGGAAAGCCATCCCACACAGCTTATTTATGACTCTTAACTCTACCCTAACAGAAAAAGCTGCAGGCACACGCAGTAAGCACAGTTAACAACACAACCAAACAAAACAGCTTTGAAGTGCTGTAAACTCCATGGGATCGCTCAAAAATTCTCTTCAAATGCAAACCTATGTTTACTACATAAAACCCACACTCCAGTACTGGAAGGTATGAATACAAACATTTTACACCAATTATTCAAGGTCAAGCTGAACTAAGCTCAATACTTTCCTATACATTTTGCAACCAGCATTAACAACTATTTCCTTTTTTACCCTTCCCTTGCAGAACTACAGGAGCAGTGAGAATATATTAGATACTTCAGAAGTGAATACACCAACAAGCACTTTCTATAACTCCCAACCTGTCACAGAGATGCAGCTATTTTAATAACCTGACGCCGTATTGGAAACAAACCACTGTAAAGTGAAACTTTAAATCCTGACTGCTTTTCATACCATCTTGAACAAAGGGGCACTTCCATGGGGATGCATTGCACACTATAGTCTTTGCTACATGTATATTAATATAAAAAACAATAAAAAAAGATATTTCAGGCTGTTTTTATATAATGAGATGGGATGCATTCCGCGTTTTTTAAGTGAACCGATATCTGACGTGAATGTGAAATACATAAGATTTGCCAAAATGCATATTAACACTTTATTTAAATCCAGGTGTTCTTCAGACTGAAATGTTAAGCCTTGCCACAGTGCCTCAGCTTTACACAGACACTTCACGCAGTGCCTTCCGTAGGTGATTAGTAACTGCAAGGATGAGCAATCACAGCACCCAAGTTCTTCAAGTAAATGCTCTGCCTTCCAATAAACTGAAATTGCCTAGTGGCTGTGTAAACATCCTTCAGACAGCTTGCTTTCTGACAGCTAAACTGTACCCAAAATACTTGAGTCGAAAGACAAAAATAGTCTCGCTTCAAATAATTTTAATGAGTGGTTTACTTAGGTAAGTGCTAGACAATTTATGCAGCATCATATGAGTGCAGCAGAGCATATAAACTGTGATCAGAGTAAAATATGAGAAAATAATGAGAAATAACCTTCAGCTTAGAGCAAAGACATATGGAAAGCTTTTTTTTTTTTAAGAAGAAAAAATCTCCAGATTCCACATCAATAAGGGAAAATAGCATTGCTGGGCATAGGTTAAAGAAAATATAAAGGACATTGTCCTGGTAAGTACAAGGTAGAGGAAGTACATAATGTGTCCACAGAGTGTGAGGTCATGCATGTTTATGCATACTTATCTCTGTGAAATCTCAGTTGAAAACACAAGGGCTACAGACTGTATATTTTGTTTACCTATGGGTTCACCATAATGGCATTGGCTGTTTACAGCAGTCAACTCAAGTTCTCAAATGGAATCACTTGTAAAGCACAGAAGTTCTGCAGTTTGCTTTTAACTAACTTCTAATGCTCTTGCCCCCACTTCTCCCTAAAATGCTCCCCACAAAGCAAGTGTCTGTTCTAAGGGTCTTATATAGAACCTGCAGGAACAACCGACCAACGCTGGTGGAAAGAGGAGCATTTCTCATTGTCACACTTCACCCAGAAAAAAAATGCTGTTTGTACTGAAACTGTGCTGTTGCTTACATATCGCTAATATCACTGGCTGCATTTTTAGGGAAACTTTCCACCACTGGCAGGCTCGTGGGTACCACTCAGGCTGCCCAGGCTGCTGCAGGCCCAGTGGGGACGGCAGCACCCTGTGCTGTCCGGCTGGGGAGCCATAGCCTTGGTGCCATCCCACCTGAGCTCAGCGACTTTTCACCAGAGCTACCAAGCATGAGGTGTTTAATAAGACCTCACCGTATGAAGGAAAGGGATGGCATTATTTCCAAAGGATGGTCTTTCAGCGCTGTGCTCCCTTAGGAGGCTCTGTCCCAGGGGGCAGTGAGCGTCCCGGGGCAGGCAGGCAGCTCCCAGGGCAGGCAGTGGGCATGCTGGGGCAGGCAGCGAGCATCCGGGGGCAGGCAGCGAGCATCCCCAGGGCAGGCAGTGGGCATGCTGGGGCAGGCAGCGAGCATCCCGGGGCAGGCAGCGAGCATCCCCGGGGCAGGCAGTGGGCATGCTGGGGCAGGCAGCGAGCATCCCGGGGCAGGCAGCGAGCATCCCCGGGGCAGGCAGTGGGCATGCTGGGGCAGGCAGCGAGCATCCCGGGGCGGGCAGGCAGCATGCCGGGGCAAGCAGCGAGCATGCCGGGGCAAGCAGCGAGCATCCTGGG
>WEKW01003630.1:461876-493117 GCA_013389905.1 Sula dactylatra | reverse complement strand
CCGCTCCCCCGGCAGCGGGGGGCCGCCCGGGCCGGGCAACACGGGCGGGGGGTGCTTCGCGGGGGTCTTTTCCGTGCGCCGGCAGTTTTTCAGCCGGCCCCGTGCGAGCAGCTGATTGCAGGCAGGGGCAAACGAAAGAGCGGCAGAAAGGCAGCGGCTGGCTGCAGGGGCATGGCTGCCAGCTCCCCGCAGGCTGCCCGGCCCCGGGGTTCTCTCGCTGGGAAGGAAACGCACAGGAAATTTCAACGACAGAAAGCCTGGGTATGAGAAAAGGATGAGATTACCAGAAAAAGTTTGTGAAACTCCAAGTGTAACTCTCACCACCTGCGTGTGATGCCACTTAAACTGGAAAGAACGAGAAGTGCAACTAGAATAAAATAAACCCTAGCCTCCCCTGTTAGGAGAGAGGGGCTTGTCCTGAGCTACATCCACTGCGATTCTTATCTTCTTTGTAATGTGATTCTTGCTTTCGCTCATTTTTTCAGCACTCCCACAAACTAGCGCCGTATTTAAAAGAGCTTTTAATGAAAATGTATCTTGTTACTATTGTTCCTTCTCTTTTCTGGACATCAGTAACATAAACTTGGTTTTCCTGACAGCATCTCCCTGATGTGATTAACTTTCATTAGCTTGAAAATTGTAGCAAAGGTATTTTGGGGGCAGACGTTCAAATGAATGAAAAGGAAGCACAAAGTTTGCAGCTCCAGGAGTCCAGAGTTTTGCATTTGAACCTCCAGTCCACTTCATCTCTCTTCCAAAGCCCAGCGTAACATTTGTACTTCTTTCTAGAGAGCTGACAAAGTTTATAAAAATATCATGTGTAAACGGTGCAAATCTGTACCCTATGAAACCCCAAATATCAACAGTTTCTTTTTAAGTATAAATCTTGTTTCCCCTCTGTCTTCTTTTAGTTCATGCTACATTTTTCTTTTTCACAGTCCTGCTTCCCAGCACAGGCTTGATCTACACTCTGCAAAACCAGGATTCGTGTAAGTTTAAACCAGGACACTGTTAGGAATGTATATGGAATCGAACTGAAAAGCACCTATCCATTACCTTTCATAATATGTTGTTGCTTTCTTTTTTTCTTTTTGTTTTTCTGCTTTTTCATACGGTTCTTTCTTCATTGACTTGTGTTGAGCACAAAGCTCCAGGAGAAAGCATGTAGTGCTTATGAATCGTAAAGAAAACAATGTGTTCCCTGCAGTTGGATGTCTCACCAACACCTCTGCCTTCTGCTTGACTGCACCAGAAGAGCCAAAGCACAAGGTCCTGCTGCAGACGGAGCTGCCGGTGCTGAGAGGACATGGTGCCAAACTCCCTGCTCCACCAGGCAGAGGATGATGTCAAGGAAAGTACGGAGTCATCAGTTCTCTGAGAGGAGGGGGTGTCTGCGATTCTGAAAACAGAGCCTGGGAAAGCACCAGCAGCAGTTGACAGAATAATGTGTGAGGTTTGGTGGTGACAGCGGCCAGCTCCTGGGGAGCGCCTGTACCAAAGCAGAGAAGGGCAAAGAAAGAGGCTGTAACAAACTGCTATTAGTGGTTGTAGCGTAACCCCTTAGGCTCAGGTGAAGTTGTGCTGTCTGAGCACCTGCCTGGTGCAAGCAGGAGATATGCTGTTCCAGTAGCCTGTTTTTCATGGGGTGAAGCCTATGTGATCAAACTGAGCATATGCCAATACACAGCTATAAATGCAAGACGTAAGGCAGCTTGTTGACCATGCACTTCAGGGAATATCAGCTGCCTCGGGTAGAGCTTGCTCGCAGGAGGAGAATTACAAACTGCTGAATTACAAACAGCAGGCCTTTGCTGCCAACAGCAGATGATGGTTGTTACAGCAAGGGAGGCAGGGAGCACTTCTCTCACCCGTGGGACATGAGGTACAAGTGCCTCCCGTTACCTTGCCTTCTTATTTCTGCAGAGCTTCCAGTGAATCAAAGCTGAAAGGAATCTCCATTTGTAGCGGCACTCAATGTACTAAGGTCAGGATGCTTTCTGCTTCAACCCACCCTCAAAACACGGTGAATGCTGGAATAAGGAAAAAGAATAAAGAACGTGGACTTTCCTTACAGATAGTGAAAATAAAATGGATGTAAATGATGTAACGAAGTTTAAATGTATACTGTCCTGGCAATGCATCCTCAGCTTCTGGAAGTGAAAGATGAAATAATTTGTCTGGGATCAAAAATGCACATAAAAAGAGACCTCTAAAGCAAAGCAAAACAAAACAGAAGACCAGGAATGTCTTATTCAGCCATTGTGTCTATTGGCTTTGTAAGGAAAAAAAATGATATCCAAAAATGTAAGAGGTTTCAAATGGTGAAAAGCTGCCTCTTTTCCAAATATTTTAATGAGAATCAGAGAATGTTCAAGTTGATGATGGAAGAAGGCTGGAGCCCAGTCAGTCAAATAGGCGAGTCCTAATGTTAAAAATATTACTGGAGGAAACAGAATTCAAACTCAAAAGTGAAATAGCAGGTGCAGCCCTTACACTCTCTGTTTTTGTCAGGTGATAGGTCTGGAAATAACCTTGAGAGAGAAGAATTGTGAAGGAATGGTGGTGAGTCATCAGCGTCAAAATGATGAGTGGCAGATCACTGGGAGTTGCTTATTGGGGGCTTAAAAACCCATGCAAGAGACTGTAAGTATACCCAGAAATCCTGCTGTGGTTGTCATCAGTGGTCAGTCAGGAAGGAGTAGTGTTTGTTTATGCAATGTATTTCCTCCTTAACATTCTCTAGAGTTCCTGATTTTACCACATCGTCTAGTCCAGCTTAGGAAGAGCTGTTGTGATCGTGTTTGCATCCCTGCTCTTTCAAAGGTATGCCACGATTTTTTGTCTTCAGTTTGTGTTCAACATAATTCCATTTCCTTGTGTCAGCAAAGACAAACAGTTATTAAAAAAAAACACCCAAATATTTCTTCTGCCTGCTTGAAGATGTCAGAGGTTCATAGACTGCTTTCAGACTGGAATCCCTTACCCAGTAGAAGGGTCACTCCTTCCAGCCTGCTCTTTTTTTTATATTTCTCTGAATATCTGTTGGTTTCTTGCTCTGATTTTGGTGATGAGGTTCCAGAAGAGAGTACCGTTTCTAGATCTGATTGTACCAGGGACCACGCAGGCAGAGCTGCGCAACAGTGCTGCACTGAATGAGAGGTCTCTGGCCACGCCATGAGCACTGCCTTGATCTTACCATCAAAACTGCAGTCGCATTTTGTTGCTATTTCATATTTTTTCTGTGTTTTTTATGCAATGCTGCCATCCCTCCGTTATTGGCCACTCTCCCTATGGACAAGAAGGTCTCTGGTTCTTTGGTGCTGATCTTTAGCTGCTCAGTTGATAACGACGGCAGCAGGAAAGAGCCTTCTCAATAGCAGGGCCACCACGAACAGATGAGAACAGGGAGTTCTGGAGCAGACAGAGCCAGCCAGACTGGCAACACCAACATGTGGCACACCAGCCCTCTGCGGCCACCAACCCAGCATGCAGCACCAACGCCAAAGCTTGAGAAGCTCAAAGAAGGTAACACTTATTCAGTGTTGAATATAGTAATAAACAAAACCAAATCACAGATGTTGTTATTTGGAATTATGATCAGTTCTTTCATACAGTTTACTTCACAGGACCGTGACTCTTGTCAGCGCCATTGAAGAGGTGGAACCACTAGACATGGTTGAGGGGACACCACAACTCAGGCTGCTGAACGTCAAACCATGGCCCAAGCACACGCAGCTTTGCTTCCAGGAACTGAGCTTGGTCTGCTCATTCCTGCTGCCTTTCTTGCTTCAGCTTCTTTAAAGACTTTCAGCTGCTCAGCTGTCCGGTTCGTTGGAACCCAGACAGCGAAGTTTTGGTCCAGAGCACTGCAGTAATATTGGAGTTACTGTTGTTACAGCAGTAGAATGGGCAATAATTTGTTGCACATTTGTCTGTCTTCAAAATGGTAGGTAGTCTGTGCGCTGGGTCTCTCAGTTTTACATCTGCTGTGTATGCCAGCGATTCTCACTGAATTTGCCTTAACCCAGCAGGATGAAATCAGTTACTTAGTATGGTAAATGCAATTGCTCTGTCTCCTCTTGAGTGTATAACTGGGCCAAGGAAGGCTGAATTCATGGGGAGAGCATGTGTCCAACAGTGCCACTCTAGAAAATCATATAGATGATGTACGAGACACAGTGTCACCCTGTATCCTGTAAGAGGTTAAGAATTGTGGGTTTTTCCTAATATTCTTGTGGCAAGATTAATTCCTCTCCATTAAAGAAAGACTTGGCTGGTTTGGTAAGTAGCAATCCCGAAATCTCCTTTAACAGATCACTTCTATAGTTTGTTTTCTGTTCATTGTGTTCAATGCTTGCTTTGATCTTTTATTCAAACCCCGCTCTCGTTGCTTTACAAGTGATATTTTCATGGGATTTGACATTCAGTGAAGCTGACATTCAGTGAAGCCAGTCAAGACACAAACCACAGCCTCACTTCGCACATCCTCTTCTACAAAATGCAGGTTTGGTTTCGGTCTCTGCTGCTGTGCCCAGCCCTTCCACCCTGTGAATAACTCCTCATCTTCCCTCTTAAAGAATTAATCCTCCTGAAGGCTAGGGAATGTAAGAGGCTATACCAAATAGCATAATTTTTAATGAATATTCCTACGTTCATTGTGTGGCTGTTTCATCTGCTGTCTTTTTGCCGTTGCCGCATTTTCAGAAGGCTTTTGCTGATCCAGGCATTTATTTGCAGCTTTGCATGCAAGTGTTGGTCACAACCTGGGCTTTGATCTTTTGCCTGTGCATTCAGAAATCCACAGAGGTCTACTGTTGTCATTTAGCTTTGAGAAACATTACAGTTTTTAATCCAATTTTAGTCTCTGCAGCATATTTATCTGCCACAAAATCTTTTCCACAATTTACTGAAAACCAAGTGCTTACAAACCTTTCAGCATGGAGTAGTGTCTGGCAAATGTATATGCAGTGCAAGATTACTCAGAAAACATTTCTATTATCTTCATATTCTTGTACTGTTCCTGTTACCAAACACTACACGGTGCTTTCGGACTTCAGATCCTGAGGTTTTACCAGAGGTAGTAATTGTTACTCTCCAGACTCTGTGGATAAGAAACGGAGGTAAAGTGACTTGGTGAAGGTCATGCAGCCAGTCTGTGACTAAGCTGAGACTAAAGCCCAGCTCTCCTGTGGTTCAGCCCCTAAACCAGAATTAATGCTATGTCCTGCAGAAAGCATGGTAATGGTGGCAGAGCAGCAGCATAAACGATTTAAAATTGTAGCTATTGATGCATATTTAATACGTAATTTATTATGCGTTTTTTATTTATTATTTATTTATTATGCATTTCATTTAATTAATTTTCAAGCACACTTTTTGAAGGGAGACAGCAAGCAACAAGATCCAAAGCGAGTGTGCCTCTTGCTGATCTGCACCATGCTATTGGTAACTCCTCCAGCTGAGCTAGGGCTTACACCTGAGCAAGATCACAAGCTCACACCTGATACACCCTGTACTGATGCAATGGGATAGAGGTAAGAGCAGGCAGTGAATGGCTCTGCTCTTCTTTGAGCATGCTGAAGCTCTGAAGAGACTACACCCAAGTTCTTATTTAATTTGTTCTCTCCTTCCATTTATATTAAAAACCCCTTTTTACTAAGGTTGTGTTAGATCTGTGAATAGCAATGAGACACAGCATCATGGTGTGTCTCTGTGGATCTTCAACTATTGCGCTTTGCTATTTTCAACTATTGCACTTTGCTATTTAATTACATTACGCTTAAATGAGCAGGCAACTGCTGGCTTGCACCAATACTCCTCTCACTGAGCTCTTCTCCAGGCTGGTGAGGGACATCTCCGTGGGCCGCCAGCTGGCTCTGTCTGGGGGACAGGGACACCAGGCTCAAGGGATATGGGGTCACCACTCCCTTACATCAAGGAACATGGGGTCACCACTTCTGCACACCAAAAAACCTGCCTTGTGCAAAGGCCCCCACCCCCCACCCCATAATTTGGACAGTAGCTGCTTTCTCTGTGTTACTCGGTGCGAAAATAAAATGTCTTGTCATAAAATAATTACATACAGCTTTCACTTGCATGGAATAACACACAGATGAGTTTGCAATCTTGTGCAGGCTGAGTGAGAGTTACACAAGAGATCAATGCTTTTTGGTTCATGCTTTCTGTGGGTAGAGACATCACTCAGCATATCCTTCTTTTATGCGCCTCCAAGGTGCATAACTCCATGTTGCAATGAAACTGAACAACCCATGAAACTCATTGCCAAACTGATAAATAACCTGCGGAAATTGCTGGCACAAGATACAGCTGCCAACAATATAATTAAACTTAGAAAAAGGTTTAGAAAATACTAATACCAAGAGTTAGAGAGCATGTAATATTTGAGGGTGGGAGGGAACCCTGAGATGTTAAAATAAATGTACTGAGAGTGACATCATGATTTGATTCAAAACACTGGGCCATCCATATATTCAAGGGTTGTTCACTATGGGGATCTCAGTGTTGGACTTGCATACCTGTAGTTCAATTGCCGTCACTCAGGATGCTGGTTTACATCCCTAAATACTGTGCTTGGTAGAAAGAAGGCACAGGCGGGATGCAAAGGGCTTTCCAAGGGCAAAGCAGGCAAAGACAAACAGCAGCGCAAAGTGCATGTCTGAGGAATAAATACCTGGAACCGACACATGATGTGGCATCAGGATATAGGACTGCTATCAAAATTCCTGCTTTCTTCACACACTGGTCAATTTACTCACCGACGCATTCATTGCCAGAGGTGAGCATCGCAGGTATACATCCCAGACCAAGCCTGTCACCTCTTGTAAACTGTTAGTAGATACAAGCACTGTCCAAATGGGTTAGAAAGGAGGTAGAGGGGGAGCTGTATTCTATATTAGAATAGAATAGTTCAGTTGGAATACATATACACACATATATGTATATTTATACATACATTTGTGCCCTTCTCTTTCCATTTTCTCCAGTAACCAGTCCATATTTACCAGATGCATCCATGCACCCATGTAAAGGAGAAATATTTCTTTCGGTCCACAAGAAATCAGTGGGACCATTGCCACTGATGAAGCATGTGTGCATGGTGAGAACAATGCAGTGTTTCACCCCTGCACCGCTGCGTGCGGAGAGCTGCTGAAGAGGAGAGGAGCTGTGCTCCTCTGGCCACAGATATATTTGCAGGTATCCATCCTGGAGTGAGTTAGCAGGGCTGGAAATTCAACCAGCAGGTACCTGAAATGTAATACCAAGCTTTCAGCCTTGTTTTCTGACAAGACAAACATTTTCACCCATGTGGTTTGGTAGTTCAGGTGATACAGGCAGCGTGAGTCTCAGGATGCGGACACTGAAAAAAATACCTTCCCCATCTCACTTTTGGGCTGCTGATAATACGTGGCTGCTCTTTTACAATTTCCTTCCTGCACAGGCAGCAATCACTAATTTTAGACTCGCTTACATGCAAAAGTCATATTTCTGGCTTGGAAACAGTTTGCTGCTTCTAAAGAAGAATCCTACCCCGTCTTGCCAGGTAACTACTACTCTAAATTTAAGCGACAGATCTCTTGGGTTGTTAAAAGGAAACAAGTACAGTGCACAGCAATGTTGGTTTGAAGGTATCCAGGAGTAACCAACAAAATCGATCCATTTGTACAACAGCTGTTAGAGAAATGCATACAGTGCCTAGCAAAAATTGAAAGAAAGTTTATAATCTACAGGATTAGCAGTTCTACTGCAAAAAGTGATTTCTTAATAATAAAGTGGATAACTCTAGATAGGTAACGAAATATAGGTTAGCATTTACATTAGTTTTGTGACTTTTAAATCTTACAAAAATTTGTCAAGTCTTGCTCTAACTATTTTACAGATTTTGGTTTGGTAATGCACAGTCAGATGATCCTTTTGCCTTTTAATGTGCTGGTGTTAACATCATTCATGCAAGAGACGTTCCCTGTGCTATGCATGGCCAGCTCAGTCACCCAGCACCCTATAAGCTGCACAGGCTCCTCAGTGAACAGGAATCTCACACACCGATATATAGTTCAGAGGCTCTTTGTGCTACTTATTGTAAATGGAGACTCAAAGCTATATGCAAATATGATGGGATTCTTGTGAGCACGCCAAGCCGCTAGCAGGATGTATTTGAGGCTCTGGTCCCTCCTGTTAGCGACGACAGGAGCCATGTGCTCTCTGCTCTTTTGGCTGGATACAAGGTGGGGAAGGCACCACCTGCAGCAGGCTGCTCTGGGTTGTCTCTAAAGGGGTTTTTACATGCAGAACTTCCATGCACTACCGTAGACAGCTCCAAAACAGCACGTGTAAGAGCTGTGCAGAGGCTCAAGGGGCTTGGGAAAGAGCCGGCCCTCAGCTACCCAAGGCAGCGAGCGCAGGGCCCACCTGCCCTCCCCTCCCGCTCGGCGGGAAGCTCTGCAGTGCTCTCACACAGCCCTGGCCGTGCACGGCTGTGCACAGACATGCACAGGGGTGCATGGGTCTGCGGCTCTGGCACCAGCCCCTGTCCCCATGCCAGCCACACGCGGTGTCACCTCCGCCAGCTCCAGACCGAAACCAGACAGTCTCTGCTGGTACATAAGAGGGAGGAGATGAGGAGCAGAAGAGCAAACCATAGGGAGATCATTGAGTGCTCAGGCATTTTACAGAGTATTGTAAGCGTCTTTTATGCTTGTATTCCTTAAAAGCATTTGGAGTGTTTCCTTAAAAAGGTGCGGGTGATCAGTGAATAGATGTGTAATCCACGCTCTCACATTTCCAGGGAGTTTCTGGTTGCTTTAGGAATATTTTGCAAGACCACGTCTGAAGTCCCAGACAACCTTTTAAATGATTTCATGACCGCTCAGCAGGAAGGAGACTCCTGTAGTTCATTTTCTGTGTTTCAGAAAATCCAAATTCCCTGCTGTGAGCCAAATAAACACCGTTTTGCTGTGCCACATTCTGTCTCACACATCAGGGCTGAGGCACTGACAAGCTGCTGTGAGGAGGTGACAAATCCTTCTCCCAAAGTGAAGAATCTGCCCGGTGACCAATTTAGAGGGACTTTAAATCAGCCTGGCAGATGATGAAGACTTGTTCTTACCTGATGTGTTTTTTATTTTTAAATGGGAGGTAAAATGAAATTGGGTTATTCTGTCACACAGAGAAGATTTCATGTTCTTGGTATCCATGTCTGCTGTACAATAGATAAATCCTCCTCGGTGTAGTGTCTCTTCCTTAGGAGTGATTCCAAGACATTTTACATAATTCAGTCAGGGTGTCTAAGGGATCATTTCATCCATCTTAACTGCAATCAGCTCCAGGGATGAAATGCTCCAAATATTTAACAAGAGAATGATTTTGAATAATTATTGAAGCATACTGCATCCTGCAAAAATCACCTGCTTCATATTTCAGTTCTTACAGGAATCCAAGTTTATGCTTTTATGCCTGTGAAAATACGAGGTAAGTCTAAAATTGTGATTTACTGGCCAGAGTATTCCAGACAGCCACAAGTATTTGTAGTCGATTAAGACGGTGAATTTCAGATTTGGAATTTTGCTCCAGTTCTGCTGTTTGCAATCTCGAAGGCTGATATGTGCCATGTTTATCACTTTGGTTCGTTTATCGCAATTACAATTTCTCTCAAAATAATCTTCCAATGCTTTGTGGAAAGCAGGTCTTTATATCCACCGACTCCCCATTCATGGCTCTCAGGCAGGAGACCAGCTCATCGGGGACCAGTGTTTGCTCTTGAACATCTCTGGCCAGCGTGTGTCCCCACTGGTTCTCCAGGAGGGAGCCATGTCCCCCCTGGGCTGAGCCAAACGCGTGGCTTTGCCCACTCCGGCTATTGTTTAAGATGAGGTTGATCTTCTCCAGCAGACAGACGTGGTGCCCCCCTCCCTCCCCATCCCACAGGTGGAGAACAGGGCTCGTGTAGTCTCTGAAGAAGATGTTTGTCTCCGGTTCTGGGAGGGCTGTGGGGGGCTGTGTTTGGTAAAAGTTGGCAGCTACATACCCCAGCGGGTTCCCATGGGACACCTGAGGTTTGTAGTCACTGATCTGCTCGGGGGCAGTGATGCTGGCAGGTGCCGTGCTCCCTGGGTGCTCCCTGTCCTTGGGGACCTCTCTGCTGGGCTTCCTTCTGGTGGCCACATTCTTGTACTCCTCGTGCGCTGGCACCTCCTCAATTTCCATAACTGTAGGGTCACTAGTGTCCCAGAAGAGCTCACAGAAACTGTTACTTGTGAAATCCTTCTTTTCCTGGAAAAAAAAAATGAGTGTCATAACAAACTGGCAAATTTTACCAATGGGAGAGATATCATTAGAGCACCCCAAGAAAGAAATGGAGCAATGACTTGTTGTCTTCAACTCGTCTTCCTTCCCACCTCTCTTATTCAACCCCACCTGTGAAAGAGACCACAGTAAGGTGGACAAGAGAAGACAGGGGAGCAGCTGTGCGTGTCTTCTGCATGCACTTCAAGGGCAGCTTGAGTCAACTGTGGCCACTAAATAAAGTGTATATCAAGGCAAAGTTTAAAGACCTCAGCTAAACTGGGCTCCCATGCACCTTGCTAATGCCTGGGAAATGACTCCTGATCAGTTCCTGGTCCCTTAGAATTAATCCTCTTCCCATCTGTGTTTCTCACAGCTCCAGAGTGAGCTTTAATCTAAGGGGAGACAAGTGAAGAAAAGCTGGGAGATAATGGTGCAATTACCTGGAACGACTTGACCACGTTGCTGTTTTCCATGTGGGGAAAGTCTTCAAACAGCCATTTTGGCAAGAGTGACACAACGGTGGCATTAATTCTTTACCAAAAAGAAAAAATAAATGCCAAAATATTAGTCCATTTTATTATTCACTTGTCATGCAGGATGAAGGGCAACACACAAAGTGCATCCATCCTTCATGGATGGCTTGGAAGCCCCAGGTTTACCCTGTATGGGTGGGTTCCCCTCTCTGAACTCTAGCTCTTCATCTTTCAACCTTATTCCTCTGGGTTTGATTCTGGAAGCTAAATTACTCTAGTTAAATCCCTTATGTAAAACTTGTCTGTATGTGAAAATGTTGCTAAACTGGGGGGTGGGGGGAGAACAAAACTATGGGTACGATCCAGAGGAGGCATGTGTGTCCTGAACTGGTGAAATCAAATACACAGCAGTAATGAAAGCTGATTTTTCCTGCAGCCAAAGCTGCTGCAGAAATGAAAATAATTCCCAAGATATTTTATTTTCATTGAGCTTTGCTGACATTCTGGTGCATTGCTGTGTTCCTGGGAAAATACGCAGTCCCTGTTGTTGCTGAAATGCTCATGTTTCACAATTACATCGAGAGCAGAAGAATTAGGTTGGGTTCAGGAACCAAAAGAAGCAGCCCCTCAACATTCTCAAGCCCCAGGTCTCCTCTCCCCTATTTCTTGGTTTGTTGGGAAGATCCAGCCAGTAGCTTTGCACCACAGAGGTCACCCATTCCCATGGATTTGTGTTGAGGACAGCAGTGCCTGAACTCCTGGACATTCCTATTCCACTTAAATGGCAAACTGGGACAGAAGGAGTGCTGGTTTGTGAGGATGCCTAGTGAACAGCAGTCAGTGTCAAAAACCGGTATTAAGATTCTCCCTGTTGAATTTTTCCACTGTTGCACTCTCCAGTCTCTGCCTGTCCCTCGAGGTCCAGGCGCGAGAGGCTTCAGCACCCCCTCCTAGTCAAAACTGGGACTAACAAGTCCTAGGATAAAACTTACCTATAGAGGCAATGGTTTTCCTCTCTTTTTCTGTCTCTTGTATCTGTGTAATAATATATCGCATGTCCCTAAGTCTGATCTTGACAGAGAAGTCATTTTACTTTTTTTGTCAGTCTCTGCCTTACTGTAGAGCGCATAGATATCTTTTCATGTAGCAATGTGATCAACGGGAGAAGTTGTCCTTAGTAAAATCAGGTTTCTGCAGTTAATTTTAAAATATTCTGGAAGAAAGACAGGAGTTGGAAATAAGGAAAAAATTGTGAAGAAAGCAATACCTTTTTCTGGCTGATTTTTTAAACATCAGAATTACAAAAACAACTGATAATATGACCACGCCGACACCCAGTCCTAGGAAAACTCCAGTGTCATTGTCTGAAAAAGGATAGAGAGGAAAAAGGTCAATCGGGTGGCCCTGCTCCAGTGCCCCATCTGCCATGACATTTGTGGAAATAAAGGGCAGGTCTTTGACAAAGCAGTCTTCAGCATTTCACTTGCCCTTTTGCTCCTCAATTAACGAAGCAAAGCCATAACGAAAGCAAAACCAAAACCCATCGTGTTGTCCTGTGACCAGAGCATCATGGGCACTGCGGCTCCGTCACCTCCAGATTGCCATGCATGGCAGCGTTCAGCCAAGTAATTTGAAGAAGTATGGTCACAGTATTTAATCATTTCCTAGGCAGCCTTACCTTCCAGAAATGCTGACATGAATTCTTCAGCTTACGTTGGTTTTGCTTTTACTTTAAGTACTGCAACAGATCATAACGTAACCTTTACCAGTGGATGTTCAAACCAGAAGCATAGCCAAAGTTAGAAAAATGGATGGGAAACATTTAAATGAGTCTTCGGTTCAAACTGCAAGGTCAAAACAGCCTATCGCTGTTATGCTATACGTTAACGTTATCTTATATTTTGCTTGTTGTCTTATCTCCTACTTGCTGTAATGGACATTATATTATAGGTCTCATAAGAAAGCAAAATTTAAGGCATGCATTATGTGGGTGCTCTCGAGCCGTGAGAGCACGGCAGCCTTTTCCTGACATGCAGCCCATGTCCCCATCAAGTGAAAAGTTTCTTTTCTGGCTCTGGTGTCTCCAAAGTGTAAGGGAGCTTTTGCTTCCCCATCACCAGATGCTGCAGGCACTGCTCACGCTAAAACTTCCACTTCTGGTCAAGGAGGAAGTCTGGCTTACTGAGTCTGATCTACTATCTACTTACCATGGGAGATCTCACTGTAGATGCTGCCCACGAGCTGGTCCTCTGAAGGGACTTAAACAGAGAGAGGAAAAAAATGTCCATAACTTCATTTAGAGGACACTGGGTGACATAGAAGCTATGGCTTATTTTTATTTTGATAAAATTATTTAGAAAAATAAATAATGTTATAATTAGAAAAATAAAGCCCCCTAAAGTAATTAGTAACTCCAGCTCTGGCTGGACTCTACACAATCTCCTATTTCTCAGAGATCCAATTAAATGAGATGTTGATGAACACATAACACCAATTACAAAACATCTTTCATGCACATCGCTCCCCTCAGCACCTGAAACAAGAATTTAGTCTTCCTGAGGAATTGTACATCGTTTTTCATGAGCACCTACAGTTTATTTCCCAAACTGTCTGAAACCCATGGGACTGAATTTTCTGATAATATCTGTTTGTGTGATGGGCTGTGCAGTGAGAGAAGATCTGCAGTTAAAGAGCCTGCCATGGCAAGAAGCATATTTTTGCTAAAATAAGCAGCAAGATGTCTTCCTGGCCAAGTTCAGCGTTTCCCTTGGGTTCTCTTCTCCTTAACAAATACATGGTGCCGTTGTTGCTACGGAAAAGGGGTAAAGGTCCAGGCCAAGGGTGATCCGACTGCTGGGCTGGGTGTTGGACTGATCCTGTAGGCTGGACCAGAAACACAACTCTGAGGTCAGGACAAGCCACCCACCACATCTTCCTAGGGTCACCTCCCTGCACTGGGGTGATCATCCCCAGCCAGGCACGAGCAGCACGGCCAGCTAGAGAGGGAAGGAACCACTGTGCCCTGCAGTCAGACCTCAGCTGGAGTGATCTGCTGGGGTTGGGGGCCACCCTGCAAGAAAAAGGGGCTCTGCTGGGATGCGCACGGTGCGCACACTCGCCCTTGGGAGAATGAGCCCTGCCAGAGCATCCCAGGCAGAGCAGACAGAGGGGAGGTGTGCCGGGCTGGCAAGCGAGCACTGCTGCAAGGACAAGGAAGATAGTCAGTCCCCTTTCACCATGAGCACGACGAGAGCTGTCATCTTGGATTGCAGTGGTTAAAGCACGGGTCACGAAAGAGGACAGCTGCTCTAGCAGCAAGGCTGAGGAGCACCAGTGTAGGTTGCCTTTTCCTGGAAATGCAAGTGCAGTTTCAGCAATCTTATGTCAGGAATGAAAGCAATACAGCTGATCTTCCCTTGGGATTGGGTAATTGTCCTTTCCAGCTCAGCTCCCTATGATTTTGCTATGTCTTTCAATGGCAGTGAGCATTGCTGATGATGTGGTTGTGGGTCTGCGTTGTGTTTGAAGGAAGGGAAGTGCCCCAGAGTGGCTGGCAACATAAAGGACCCCTTTTGCAGAGTCATCCACGCAAGCACAGCTCACACTGGCAGCAGGATTCTCCCAAGACAGCAAATTGCCAATAGTGGGAAAATTGGGAAGGGCAGATCACAAGTGCATCTTCAGAAGTACAAGGATCCAGGTGCTTTATGAAACTCCTCATTTGCACGTCTGAAAACTCCTCCGTACCCTTCAGTTGGCTGACTGCTTTAGGAAAAATCCTGCTGCTCCCCATGTTTGCTTCTCTGTCCCCGAGAGCTGGCTGTCCCAGCAGGGCAGAGAGGAGAAGCTACCTCCTCCTCAGAGTGGGCCATCACCTGGCTCAAGCCAAACATCTGCTTGGGCAGCAGAGGCCTGAATGCGTTTAAGCAGAGGATCAGCATTAATAGGAATAGCAACTAGCATCCTCATCTACAATCATAGAGCTTCAACTGGCTGAGACAATTAAGGATGTTCAGCATAATATATCCTATATATATAATATATATAACATCATAAATAACATGGGCCACCTGATTTCAGCCAGTGATTTCTGTAACAGAGTTAGTAAGCCATCAATTGAGACTGGTTCAGATGAAAATGAGTGAAAAACTTTTGGAGTTCACAGTCTTTAATGAATGAAACAGCAGCGGTCAAAGGACAGAGCTTATCCAAGCCTGGTGGCACAAGCTCTGTTCCACTTCTGTTTGGTACTTGCTTTGCAAGGACCAATACAAACCCAAGGCCAAATGCAATTTCTTCCTCTCCAAAGGGAAAAAACATCCCAGAAAAGGTACTGTCTCTGATTTTGTGCATTTGAAGCATATGTCTCCTAGCAGAGCTCCTGGAGTTCAAGAATTTCAGTTCCCTAAGTAGTGTGTGTTTGCAGTACAAGCCCACTCAGCTGGAGCGCACTGCAGATGCTGCAAAACATCTCTGCAATATATGGGATTGTGGAAGGAAAGTGATGGAGCACATTATTCTGCAGCCTGGGAATTCAGCAGTTTCGGGGGACAGGTGTCACTGGTGCATTGAACTTGTATAAATTAAAAAAAAATAATAATATGCTTACAGTATTGCCTTACTGACAATGGACAGGCTTGATCTGAATAAGGAAGATGAAGAATGAGGTTCATCTAGTGGGGTCAAGCTGGAGGACTTTACTGTGGGTGTCAGCTGTCGGTTGTGCTGGTGCTTTGGAAGCAAACCTTGTGACAGGTTTGAGCTTTGCTGCTGCATCAGGTTGGTACTTCCCCAGGTGAACCCCCAAGCTTTGTTAAAGGAGTCTATGCAACCACTAAGGATGAAGCCTCTATTTTTAAGCATTTAACATATTTCTAAGCCATTTGCTAGTGCAAAGGTTAGAGCACCCTCCTTTTGACACCCAGCTCTTCCCCCTTCTGCTCAGACAGAGATCTGCTGCCAAGGTTTAAGCCCACTTGAGGATCAGGACCCTGGAAATTCATATCGCCAGAGATGGAGTTGCCCAAACCCCAGCCTGCCCAGAGCCTAAGGCTGTCAGTGCGTCCATGAGGATAATACCTAATAGCCAGGGCTAGCAGCCATGAACAGCCCAGGATGAACCAGTCAGGAATATTTGTTTCCATTTCTTGGGAAAAAATTGAATAACTGCCCTTCTCAAAGGGATGAGGGGTGCCAGCCAGAAACACAGAGCCAGTTTGTCATAGGGAAAGTATCTGAGCATCTTCAAATAACCCATCTAAAATTGCATCACAGCATAGGACAGTGAGCTGATGACATACTCAGATGTTACCATAGCCTGCAGCTACAGCCAGCTCTGTCAAGGCACAGAGGGCACTAACAGGTCTTAATGGCTCTGATCAGCCTCACCTGGGACCTCCACCCACACCCGCTGCCCAGGGAGCTATTTAAGCTCAGCCCAGGGTCCTTAAACCCTGCATGGACTATGGTGGAGGGGTTCTGGAAGTCTAAACTCTGGCCTATGGGCTGACTTTGTGACTTCACCTTAGCCTTCCCTTGTGTCTGTGGATCTGTCCAGCCACCACTGGGCACTGTGTGCAGCATCCATAAATGCAGAGGTTTTGTCTGTGCTGTGGTGTCTGTGGAGCAGGTATGGTGGTGTTGGGAGGTGCCCTCAGTGCTCAGATGTTGAGCTGTGTATGGATTATCCTGGTTTACCTGAATGAGGACCAGCAGCAGGATGGAACAACTCAGGGAGCTCAGTATGCCCAGCTCTTGAGGGCAATCAAAGCCAACGCATACAGTGCTGGAGATGATGATAGTCCTTGCTTTCCTTTGTAAATTGGTCCATGCTCTTATCTAAAACAGTTCCCAGAAGTTAAGCCTTCCTGCTTCCCACTCCACGTAAGAAAGGCCAGGCTGCAGCCTGGCCAGTTGGTCTCTGTAAAAGTTGTTTTCTATGTTTTGATTTATCTATAACACTTTATTGTCAATGGTGCTCAACAGCAGCCCCATCTTTTCTATCACAAAAAGGGAGAATGACTCCATTAATGTATCTTGTGGAGTAAGATGAGGCTTTTGTGCATTACAGATTTGTGAACAGGAGCAAAGATCAGCTAGGGAAGGCTTTCATACAGATGCATTGATAAAAATCTCTATTTTCATGTCCTGCAGCCAAGATGTTTCCATCTAGAGCCCTGCTTTCCTCTGGTGAATGGGAGGCTTTTACATCTCATTTCTAAAACTAAGTAATTCCACAAAACTGGTGGATTGTGGGACATCAAGAATGAAGCAGCAAGCTGAGCTCTAATGCTCCATTGCAGCAAGTAGCAACTTCTCCACCCAGCTGGGCTTACCTTGGCCGGAGCTCGGTTTGCTGACTCCATCAGGGTAGACTGCATACACTGACACATTGATGTGACCTCCTGCTGCTGCCTCTTCTGGAAAGAAGCAAGATCTGCCTTTAAAAATGTATTTGTAAGCTGCTGTGAAAGCTCTAGGCTTGCTCAAGGGCTTGTTTCTGAGTGGTGAAAGTAGATGGAAGTGTGGGGAGCTCCCCAGCTCTGAGTCCACTGCATGACTGACTTCCCCTGGGGAAAGCCACTGCATGAGCTGTTCCCAAAAACGCACGTGGAAGAGCGAAAGCCTGGTCAAGTAACTGGCTAGGAAGTACCCAAAACCCGACACCTGAATTAATGTGGGAAGCAGGAACAGAGTGGGATGGGTCCTGAGATCTTGATGCTGCTGGGCTCAAGCTGCGTTGGTAAGGACCTGCAGGATTGTTTCTTTGCGCACGGTGGGGAGGAGAGGTGCTAAAGCAATAGTCTTGGTGCATCAAGTGTTGCGCCTTCTCTCTCTGTATCCTTTAAAGACAGGCTTCCTTGCCTGCCAGCTTACTTGTCACTTCTTTCTCTTTCCCTTCTTTCCCTTTGATCTTCACCTGGGGGTCCAAATCCCACTCACTGCCCTCATGTCTCCTATCGCTTTACTCCTCCTTCTCCCTAAGGGCTCTTCATAGTCCTACTCTCAAAAAGCAGGTGGGCAGGGGCTTGATTTTAAATGAAACTTTGCCTCTGTAATATATTTTGTCTTTGTAATATCTTGATGAACTGCAACAGCAAAAGGACTCCTGGAGTATCTTACCTTGGATGTACATGTGTGTTTCCTGGTATGGAACTTTCTTCCAAAAATACTGCTCCTCCTGTCTATACTGGGTGGTGGAAACCCACTCCACTATGAACCAGAGTGGGGACCTCCTGCTGTGGTGGAGGGGCTGCCAGGCCACTGAGATCCTGCTCTGGTTCTCGGGCTTGACCTCCACGGCCACTGGTGCCAGGAACTCTGTGGAGAGAGATAGTAAGGGGGCTGTCACCCTGAACTCATCTCCAAAGAGCAGGAGACTTGGAAGGGTCAGCTAAGCCCAGGCAAAATGTGGCTTTCCTGAAAGTGTTTAAGGACTGAAGAGGCAACAAGAAATTCTAGAATGTGGTGTGTATATATATAAATATTTATATAATCTCTGTGCTCACACACATGTATCACAAAAGCACATCTTCAGCTTTGTCATGTCTGAAATGCTTTACCTGTCATTTCTTACAAGAAAGGCGCATGATTCTGATAAGTATGAGAGATTAGAGAATTTTTTCCACCTTATTTCTCTTTAGTTTCTTTTTAGTCATATATTTGTCCTCAATTTGAATAGGACTTCCCCCTCTCATTGCTCATTAAGAGATAATTTTTCAAAAATAGGAAAGAGTGGTGGTGGGGAAAACCACCACCTGTGGTGTGGGGAGCCTAAGGTGGCCAGAAAGGATTTTTTCCTCCCTTTCTGGTCACCCTGGGTCATAGCTGGGGCTGTCTCCCTGGCAGAGGCAGCAGGACCTATTTTTGGGAGCACAGAGCACAGGAGCACCCCTGTGCCAAGCCAACAGAGGCAGGACAAAATTATTTTTAAACCTGTTGCTGCAGCCTTCAAGGTCCAAGGGCTGCGCTATGTGGCTGCTGAGCATCTCCACCTCCAGGGGATGGTGGCCTTGTCTGGAGGATGTTGTGTTCCCTCGGCGGAGTGGGCAGAGGTTCGCTGGGGCTTTTCCCTTGCTTTAGCACAAGTTAGCATTTTCCCCTGCAATCCTGATAAAAACTAATCTCTGTTAAGGCTGTGGTTGGTGTGTGTGAGATCCTACCTTCCTGGCTGCCAGTGGTCCGGCCGAGGGTGATGCTGGCAGGGCTGGAAGATCCCCTGGAGTTGTAGGCGGTGACACGGAGGGTGTGGGCTCCTGGGGGCACCAGGATGCTGCACGCTGTGCTGGAGGTGTTGCAGAGGAAGAGCACTCCCGCAGGGCTCTCAGCAGCCACGGTGTAGCCCAGGATCCTCCCACGGGCATCCTGGGGCGGCAGGGGCTGCGAACGGTGAGACAGACAGCCCCATGGGGACAGGTGCAGGGTCCAACACTGAGCAGCCCCAGTGCAGGACAGGTGTCCCCTCAGCTGGGTGACATGTGGATGGATTTTGCAAGGATGGAGAGATTTTGCCCCAAGGATGTGTTGAGGTCTCCTCTTCCCCCCAACTCTTTGGTCAAAGGACTCTTTAGGAAGGACATCACCTTCAACTGCCTCTTGGCAGCTGCTGTCCTTGGGGAGGAGCAGAGCATGGGAAAATTTCACAGGAGCTGCCAAAAAAAGACCGTACCTTGATCAAGACCGTCACCTCGTGGCTGCCGTTCGGGAACATCGGGCCCAGGCGCCGCCAGACGTCAGGCGCCACAGCGGGGGCTGAGGGAGGAAGCGTGGGATGTCAGTGTGAGTCCCCAGAGGGGAGCCAGCTGGGGCTCCCAGCCACGCACATGGCTTCCACCCATGCACAGCCTTTGCAGAAAGCCCTGCTTGGCCGGTGCCTCTGTGCGGGGCAGCAGGCTGGTCCCCACGCAGCCAGCAGCAGCGCTGAAGCCCAGCGGCAGGCTCACTGCTGCATGGCTCTGCTGCCACGGAGAGGAAACAGCCCAGAAAGCAAACAGCAGCAACCACTGCTTTTTAGGACAAGCACGTCCCCAGCTTCCTTGCCGTGACCAGGATGTAAGTAAGGGCATCACTCCTCAGGCGTCTCAGCCTGCTGCTGGCTGAGATAACTGTGCTGGCAGCTGAGATAACTGTGCCGGCTGTGCCGAAGTTCATCTCGCTGTTAGTAACCAGGATGCAAAGGGGGAAAGCTGACCTGAGACGACAGATATTTGTCGTGGTGGGACACCTCAGCTGATGTGGCTTTTCCACCTAGGGCAAGAGGTGCTCCCTGCTGCTGGGGAGCAAGCAAGCCAGCTACCAAAGACAGAGAAGCACATCCCATCCCTCTCTCTTTTTGGAAAACCATGTGTCTACAAAGCACCCCTGGTTTCTCTCCAGCTCTCACTGTGCTGCAGCAGCCTCAGGAGCCTGCCAAAACCGCCATCACCTGCAATGTGTCACAGGGTTGGGAGCGCTCAGAGGGCATGAGAGGAGCTGCCAGCTCGTGACAGTGCTCAGCCCTTGGCTGTGGCTTGGGGATGGCAGTGGTGCCTCCCAGGCCACAGCATCGTGCCCGATGTCTGCCAACAGCAGTCTCCAGCAGTGCAGGGATGTGCAGGCTCCCATGCCATGTGCACACCACGCACATGCATGTTGCTGGCTCACTGGAGCTGCCCGGCAGCCAGAGCTTGGGCCAGGTCTCCCTAGAGCATCTCAAGCAGCCGATGGGCTGTGTGGGAAAATGCAGCAAGAGCAGCACCAAGGCTAAGCTTACCTGCCTCGGGGGTGGTGTAGAGAAAGGGAGTGCTCCAGGTGCTCCAGGGGCTGTCAGCAGGGCTGAGCCGGCACCTGACCTGAAACACGTACTGGGTGTTACTCTGCAGGTTGTGCCGTGAGTGGGGCCTGTGCTGTGCTGCACTGTTCCACACCTCCACCTGTAAGGGAAGTAGGGTGCTAGAGGGGTCCAGGACCCAGCCGGTCCCCCCTGCTGCTGCCAGCCCCCCATGCAGAGCAGGAGTTTGCAGCGGTTGCTGCCTTTCTTGTCTGCACAGATGCGGATGGTCACGGTCCTCTCCAAGAGCACAGGGCAGGCTAACACTTGGGGCACATCCTGCCCTGGGGGACTGCCTGCCAAGGGGGTCCCCATCACCCCTCCTGTGGTCCTCCAGCATGTGTTTTTGAGACTGATGCTTTTGCAAGACGTGGTGCACGCACAGTCCCCTCTGCCAACACATCGGGCAAGCTGAGGAGTGTGCAGCGAGAGCCCTCAGCATGCTGCTGCACTGGGCTTCTGGCACCAAGGCAATTTTGGGGGCTCCAGAGGGTGCTGGGATCCAGCCTCAGCCCCTGCCTGCACATGGGGAGGTTTCCAAAAGGGACCCAGGTGGAGGTCCCCCAGGGATAGTTGTGTCTGTGAGTGTGCGAGGGTGACTGATGAAGTGCACATGTGCTGAGCATCCCCAAAGGCTGTTGTACCTTGTCCTTGCAGAGATAGATAACATTTTGAAATATTTTGAATTTTGCCCTTTTGCATAAAAAGCAGAGATAACCCTGCTTGAAAGTCTGCCTGCCCTCTCAGAGGGCATCAGCTGTTTTGCCCCACCAAAAGTGGGGCACCGAAGCAAAGGGATGGGTTTTGAATGACCCCAAATGCTCCCATTGCCTGTGGGTGCTTAGGGGTCTCCAGCAGGACCAGGACTGGCATGTCTCCTAATGGGGTGCAGCTCGCACAGGCCCCCCATCCCGTGGGTCTGCATGGGGGGGAAGTTTTGGGGGGTTCTGGGCCATCTCACATGCCATGTTGGGGCACCCGTGGCTTTGTGTCGCTCCTCACAGTGCACATTCTCCAGCAGTGTCTGCCTCCTCCAGTGGATGGTGGTGGTGGGAGGTGATGTCTCTGTCGTCTCAGCGCCGGTGACCAAGGGCAGAGCGGGCACCACTGCTGGGAGAGCCGGGAAAGTGTGGGTCGGGGCGCTGGCGCGTCATGGGGGGCTGCCCTCCCTCACGTGAGCGACACCACTTGTGTATGTCCCTAAAGCCACATCTCGGGGTCGTGCATATGACATTGCACATCCCCAGCATGTGGGGCAGCTCATGAGTGGGTGGACAGACGTACCAAGCTCCTGCAGGTTGAGGTGCCGCGGGGCGGAGCGAGCAGCACCCAGCGCGTTGCTGGCCTGCACCCATGCCGAGTAGTGGCTCCCACTGCGCAGTGCACTCAGCGGCACTGGCAAGCCTGCAGGGAAGACCTCCTCCTCCTCAGCATCCTCCTCCTCAGCATCCTCTGCTGCTGCTGTCGCCACGCTGGGAAGCAGAAGGCAGCCCCGGTCAGAGCCCATCCAGGCATCGCACACCCACTGGAAAGGCGGCTCCGGCTCTCGAGGGTTCACAGCTCGTGACTGGGGCACAGTCATCTCCAAAACTGGAGTTTGTCACTCCTAAAGTGAACTAGAAAGTAATTGCCTTTGGTTCTTGACATTTCTGCAGGGCATTTGCATTTTTCACCGTAGGAAGGGGATTTGCTCAGTTCATTCCAGCTGCACAGTTCAAAGTTTGAACCCAAGCAAATTTAGGCAGGCAGTTAATCACTTCTCTTCACAAAGCCTACATATGATGGGATTTAATGTGTTTATTTCAGTAATTGAGTCAGATTAACTTTGAAAGCCTGCCAGCCTTGTGTCATGGGGGCTTCGCTGTCAGACACGGCAGAAAGCATTCCGGGCCGAATAGGAAGGGCTGTGACATGCAGCACAGCAGCCGGCATGCCTGCTTCAGGTTCAAGCTTTTGTACCCTGCTAGAGTTTCAGTTTCGGGTTTTGGGCAGTGTTAGGTGCACACTGCTGGCTGCACCCGCTGCACACCCTTTAGCTTAGATAGAGTCAAAACATCTGCAAAAAACGCCTGGCTGTAATGCATTGCAATATGATGCAATGTTTGCTGGGCCACTGATAGCACTGAATGTGCAAGGCCCATCCTGCAGAATTAAACTTGCACTTTAAGGTGCAGTTTGCAAGGAGGAGACCAGGAAGACGTGAGCTTTAGAAAGCATAACTAGGGCACGTTGCGCACGCCCAGCTGCCAGCAGCAGAGCAGCCCTGGTGTCACCTGGGTTTGTGGCCACCACACCCTGACCGCACGCCCTGTGCTGGCTCTGCCGGTTACTGTGCTCCCTGCTGGCCCTGTCCGGCTCGGCGCATCACCCGTCCCGCAGCCCCCCGTCCCACGGGGCCTTACCTGCGCAGGTGAAGGGCATAGTGGGTGTGCAGGTGGGTCGGCCGCCCTGCATCCCACGTGCACGCCAGGCACCCCGAGTGCTCGTGGATGGTGCAGGTCAGGTTGCTGGGAGGGTCCGGAGGGTCTGCGGAGGCAAGGTCAGGCAGAGCACGTGGGTACCCCCCAGCAGTGCAAAGCCCAGGCTGCTGCAACCCCCTCCCGACCTCCTCAGTGCTGGCGGCTTAACAAAAGTCACCAAAGCCGTGGGGGCGTACTCACAGCCGGCCTGGACCTGGGTGCCGCACACCAGCAGCCACCTTTTGCTGTTAGGGCAGCGGGCAAAGCAGGTGATGAACCCGGAGGGCATCCGGAAATTGTGCAGCTGGAACTGGACAGCGCTGCTGTTGAGGGGACGCTGGGAATCCTCGGTGTCGTTGTAGTTGATGGAGATGAAGAACTGAGCCCAGGGGCAGCCGAGGGTGGAGAGGCAGTTGATGGAGATGTTGGAGCCCATCTGCACCACCAGCGCGGGCTCAATCCAGACGTGCCCTGAGCACTTGATGTTTGCAACACCTGCGCCAGGTCAGGGTGGCTCTGGGTAAGTGTCCCATGGGAGGAGATGAGGCCCGTGGGCTACACCGCTCTGCATGGGCAGCTGCTTTGCTAGCTTGCAGGCAGCAGCATGGCAGAACGCTGCGGTGGGGGGCTGCCGGTGCCCTCCGACCCCCTTGCTCCCCCCCCGGGATGGGCATAAATCCCCCTGCCTTCAGCAGTGACCCGGCACCCGGTGACTCATCCCCTCAGATCAGAAACAGCTAGTTTCACCAGTTTTAGGTTTTGCTCTAATGCTTAAATGACTGCAGGGAAATAACCCGTAGTCTCAAGAGCTCTGATTCCCCGAGATTAGGGCAGCAGCCCCCGCGCAGAGGCACGCGCTGCCCTTCACTATCAGATGAGGGCTTTGCACCAGCCCCAGCAAACCTGTCTCACAGCCGATATCAGGCTTGATCTGGCCTTCCTGGAAAGGGTGCAGCTGTGCTTCGGCTTCATGTGTGCGGAGGCAGGATCGCACTGCTTGTCACAGCTGCTGAAACACCAGCGTGCTTCAGCACGGCTGGATATGGCCCCGGTCCAAGGGTGCAAGCAGGGAGGAGAGGGTCCACTGGGCGTGGGAGCCCACCCCAACACTAATGAAATGCCCCCCCCAAAATCCATAGCTGTATCCCTATAATTTTCCTTCTCCCACTCCGATTCCCCAGTAGGGCCAGGGTGTTTGCTCTGGCGGTCAGCGAGGGTGACGCCGTGGTGGCTGTGCCACGCTGTGCCGAGCAGTGCCGCACTGCTGCTTACCTCCGCACAGGCAGCAGAGCAGGACGTGGAGCGCCAAAGCCTCGCCGGACCCCACCATGGCCTGGGCTGTGGCTGCTGCCTGTGCATGGCATAGTCTGGGGGGAGGAAAAGTGAGTTGTCGCATCAGCCTCACCGCTGCCCAGTGTGGCTGGTCCGCCCTCACCCTGGGATGCTCAGAGACTGCACCAAAGGTGGCAATGGGGATGCATGGCGAGGGTTTCATTGGGGATTTGGGGTCAGATCGGATTGTGGGAGCACAGGGGGACAAGCCCGCGGGCACACAGGACTCAGCATTTTGGGTAACAGGCACCCCGTTGGCAGAGCCCAGTGTCCAGCCCTGATGAGCAGCCCTGAGGCCACTTTCCTTGAGCTTCTACCTCCAGTGACATTTCTCTTAGTTTACCTGTGAAATTTCTCTGATCCTTTCCTTATATGGACACATATGTTCATGCAGTTTTTGGTAACCCACAGGCTGGACAGCCTCACCTCCACCCCCAAGCAGGTGATGCAGCAAACCCTCCTGGAAACCAGCTCCTAGCACACACAGAAGGACCAGGAGGTGATGGGAGCTGGCAGCATGGATTTATAAAAGAAAAGTCATGTCTGAGCAGCCTGAGAGCCTTCCTTGAAGAGGACTGGCATGGTGGGTGAAGGGAACACAGGGGATGCTGCTTGTCTTTATCCTGCCCCTCTGCTCAGTCCTAGGGAGGCACATATGGAGTGCTGGGTCCAAGGCTGGCCTCCCCAGGACAGGAGAGACATGGATGGACTGGAGTGAGTCCAAGCAAAGGCTGCAAAGATGCCTGAGGGCCTGGAGCACCTGAGATGTGAGGAAGGGCTGGGAAAGCTGGGGCTGTTCAGCCTGGAGAGGAGAGAGGGCTCAGGGGAGTCTGATGTCTGATGAGGGTGGGTAGAGATTAGGGAGCCAGACTCCTCTCAGTGCTGCCCAGGGACAGGACAGGAGGCAATGGGCTCACATGGAAGATCAGGAAATTCCAGTTAAACATAAGAAAAAGCACCTTAAGGGTGACCACACATGGGACTGGCTGCCCTGAGGGGTCCCTCTGTGGTCCCCATTCCTGGACATGCTCAGACCTGACCAGACAGGGTTTTGTGGGACAGAAGCTTCCCCCGTTTCCATAATGTCTTTCCCACCCCGTTGCTGTGGCAGGTCCTGCCTGAGCCAAGCAAGGGCTCTTCCTGGCAGCTCTCCCCTCTGAGACACTCCCAAAATCCCAGGCAAGGGCTTTCCTCTCTCTCCAAGGAGCCACGCTTCTGTCTGCATCCCACAGTCTTGCCTTAATTTTTTGCTGCTCACTTCACCTTCCTCCCCAGCCTCTTTGGATTCACTCCCCCCAGGCCAACCCCCCCCTCCAGAGGGGAAGCCCAGCCTCGCCAGCCTCATGGGGTTAGGGTACAAGTACAGTGTACAGTGCTGGGACAGCTTTGCAGCAGCTAGGGCACAGACCAGCGGGATGCAAGGAAATGCAGCTCCTAGGGATGGGATCACTCTTTTCCAAGAGAAACATCCACCCGGGAGCAGCTCGCATGGCACACCCGAGCCCCTACGAAGGCTGGTGCGATGCTGCGGTGGGCGCAGGGCTGGGTGCTGGGCAGACCATTACAATAGCCTTAACACCCTGTTCACATGCACAGTGCTGAAAACAGAGCAAAGCGCCACACCTCCATAGTTTTCTTTTTAAGCCAGCAATAATTAAAATAACCCTATACAAAATCTGACTTTAGAAATGGCAAGTTTTCCTTTGAGGGACACGCTGAACCAGTGTCCACTGTAAAAGCTTCAAAATGATCAACCCAAACCAAGCTACCAGCTACAGCTAATGCTTTTGTATTTCTGCTGTGTGAGCTGACCTCATTTGTTTTAAGGGCTGCTCAAGTATTCATCATAAGTGAGTCAAATTTCAAGTGCCTTCCTATTACCTGACCCACTAAGAGAACTTGAAGGCCTCTCAATTGCCCGCGAATCTTCTGCAAGTTAGAACAAATGGGAAAAAAACCCCAACCCTCGTGGTCTATGAAAAGAGCTGAAAATACAATAAAGCTGACCAGCTGCCAGCACTAAGACAAGACTGCAGGCTCTGCCTCCTCCGGGGATCACTCACATTCACATTTTTATTCCAATTCACAGGCATTTGCAAACTCCAAAGCCAGAAGGAACAAGACCATTCCCCTTGTTGAGAGATACTGGTTGATTCGATATCATCTCTATTAAAAAGTCTCCTCATACATTAGTGCTAAAGAAACGTGAAGCAAACAAAGAAGAAGGAAAAAGCCGTCCTGGTTGTGCAAGCCCAAACAATGCGAAATCTTTACTGGCAACGTGTGTCAGAAGTGGCTAATGCACATAAGCAGCAGCTGAGAAACATGAGCGGGGATTTTTTGGCTTTAAATCCAAGTGGTAGCGGGCTGGAAGCTGGGCAGAGCAGGGGGTTCCTTACCTTGCCAGTCCTCAGGACATGTGCTGCTGAGCCCCTCTGCCTGCTGCTGCAGCTGGGGCTGCCGGGCGGACGAGAAGCATCAGCAACTGTCAGCAAGCCTGACCTAGATTGCTGCATCGAGAAAAACTGAGAGTTTCCAGTCTGAGTCAGTCCATGGGAAAACCCAGCATCCCTTAAAGGAACAGCCTCAGGGGGGTTTGTCTTTTTGGTCTTTAAGTTGTTACAGAATTTAGAGTCACCCTGGCAAATTCAAGTCTATTCCAAATGGATTTTTATGTTCATGTGGCTTCATGCAAGGCAACAGAAACCCAGCAGAGGCATCCTGGGGAGCCAGGCTGAGCTCCATCACCAAAAGAACATTATTCCACTAACCCCAGAAGTCTTAACTCCTTAAGGACCGAGGTTTTCACAAGCACTGAGTATCAACACANCCCCGCTTGTGCCGGTCCCCAGCTCATCCTCCGGGGATGCTGTGGGCTGCGGACCCCTGGGGCAGGGGCAGAAGAGGCCAAGGCTCCAGGGCTCTCCATCCCCTGGCTCCCACCACAGATCCCAGCACCCCCCACCACCACCACTGGAGAGCCCGTGACTTCCTCTTTCATGTCGGTTGAAGAGTTAACCTCAATAACAGTGTTAACCTCATTAGACGCTGCAACCACAGGAAATACCGCACTGCTTGCCCGCCCTCTGCCCTCCCAAGAAAACGTTAAGGAACATAATTTCCAACCCCCACCCCCCAGGGCAAGGCAGACCCTTCCTCTGCCAGCAAGCCCCCACTGCTCTGGGTTTTGACTGATCCACGGGTTTTTTTGGTGAAAGTGAATGGTGGGTGAAAACAAGAGCATCAGTCTTGGGGGGTGGTGGGGGGAAGCCTTTCTGTGTGTTGAAACGATAACGTGTAGTGATAGTAACATATATGATGCATCTGTATGTATAGTTATACACACCCCGAGCAAGATCAGGGGGGTTTCAGTGAGAATTTTAGTTTCAGAGGGTTACAGCTGTCTTAAATGCATTATGTAACAGAAGTATTTCTATTAATCTATTGAAAACCATTTTCAGGAGGCAGAGGGGCAGTCTTGCCCTGTGGGTGGGCTTTGCTGTGGCTCCAGGGTCCTGGTATGGAGGGGAGCGAGCCGAGGAGGGTCCCGGGGGAATGCCAGCCCCCTCTGCAGGGCTGCTGGGGCTGGGGGGATCATCTGCCAGCGGTGTCATAGCTGGAGCAGAGTAAGAAACGCTGGGTGGAACACGCTGTGGGGCACACATCTGGGGCCGCACAGCACTGCAGGGGTGCACATCTGGGGCTGGGGCAGCACCATGGGCCTTCACATTTGGGGTGGGGCAGCATTGCAAGTGTACACATCTGGAGCCAGGCCCTGGCACCTGGATCTGGGGTGGCACTGTGGGTGTGCACATCTGGAGCTGGGACACCACCAAGGGCAAGCACACCTGGGCCCAGGTAGCACATCTGGAGCGAGGGCAGCAACATAAGTGTGCACATCTAGAGCCAGCACAGCGTATCTGGAGCTGGCACAGTGCATCTGGGTCTGGTGCCGTGTGGCTCCAGACTCGGTGCATTGTGGCTGCTCCCCAGCATCCCAGCACCCAGCCAGCCTTGGTGTCTTCCTGGGATGGGTGTTGCAGCCCCTCTGAGCTGCGTGTTCCCATAGTACCCAGTTTGCTTTGTTCATATCCACCATCAGCCTTTTCTGGTGCCAGCTAAACTTGTGTCTTCTTATCTCTTCCTGAGCAGCCACGGCGAGCTGCGGCTCAGTGCCCTGAGACAGCCAGCCCTTGGGCAGGAGGGGAGCAGCATGAGCGCTCATGCCTGGCTCTTTCCCATGACTTGCCCTTCCCTGTGCTCACAAAACCCAGTTGCTTCAGGATTCCTCTGAGGCAGTTTACACTGCCTGGCCTTTCCAAACCCCATCCTCCCTGTGGCTCCCTTCAAGGCTCCTTGTGATTTGCTTGATCTTTCTTTCAGTCTGATGTCCAAAGGTGGTTTTGCTGCCACAGAGGGAGTCCTTCCAGAGACTGGCATTGCGTGATGCGGCATGAAACAGCAGGGCATGGCATGGCATGGCAATGACACAGCACGGCAGGCTTCTCCCAGTGCACCCCAGGATAGTGCCTTCAGCAATCAGTGCCTGTTTCCCTTGGGACCTAGGGTGCTTCTCAGCCTTTTTCCAGCCAAACGCTCGCCTGGTGGATCATCCCTGTGGCACGCTTGCTATGTCCAGCCCTGGGCTGGAGTCAGTTACCCCCTTCCCCACCAGCGCTTTCTCCTGACCCCCAACCTGCCTCGATTGCATCGAGCACTTGTGTCCCTTCTCCCCTGGCAGCACCCATGTTTTGGGGGCACCTGCTAGCCCTGAATTCAAGCGGCCAAGAACGTGCACAGGGAGCATGGGGGCTGCCTCACTCCCGCGTCCGTTCTAGCGTGACTTTCCCAAGCCGTGCAGCCGCCCCCACACAGGCAATTTCATCTCACAGAGACTTCCTTACTGGCTGCTGAGACCTGCCCTGCCCTGGCCCCCTGCGCCAGCCCCCCATCCGCCACCGCAACCAGCACTGGAGGCTGCCCCCTCCTCCATGCCCCACCAACCTCCCTCTGCCCTTGTCCCCTGGGGGTACCAGCTATGGATCCTGTTACCCCTGCTCCAGGATGTGCATGACGCCCTGGAGTCACTGCCAGTTTGGCACCAAGGAGAAACCTCTGGCTAGGCTGGTCACCAAATGAGATTAAGATTAAACTGGATTAATTTAATTTTTGTTATCTTTGGTGAGCTTGCTGCTGGCTGGGCACACTAAAATTACTCCAGTGAGTCAGAGGCTTAGTTTAGCAGGAAGGAAAGGTCGGGCCAGAATGGGCTTTGCTGCCAAAAGCGAAGCACTTTTGTCATATCCAGAGCTGTGCTTGGCACGAAGGACACAGGGGCCATGGGGCCATGGGGGATATGGCCATCCCAGGCACGCGGTCCTGTGGCAGGCATCGGGCCCACCCCCTTCTCACCATGCCTGCAGCACCGCAGCCGCATTTTCTGCTGCCAACCAAAACCCTTCACCCAGAGTGTCCAAATATTTGACCCTAAAACCACCACAGTGGCATTTGTGTGACAGCAGCTGCCATGGGGTTGGGGGGCTGCACCCACGGGTGCTTCCCTGTGCCCCCTCTGTGGGGTTCACAGGGGTTCCCCATATGCCAGCAGGTCTGCAGCTTTCTGTCCATCATCACGGGTTCACCGGTGTTGCTGGGGGAACAGACGTGCTGGTGGGAGGGCAGGCCTGGGAATTGGGGCCGCTTGCGTCAATCCTGCTGGCGCCAGTGTCCGAGCAGGATTAGGTTCCTCTCTGTTGTTGGACTAAATATTTCCAGGTCCAAGCCCACACTGCAGCTTGATAAGGATGGACAGGACTTAGCACAGGAACAAGGAAGGTGATAGCAGTGAGAAAGCTTTTTTGATTGTGGTTTTTGGCCACGCTAAAAGGACATCCTAGATATGGGAAAGTTGCTCCCGGGCTTTAAAGTTGGTCTGTCCTTCCTGCAGCCGGGTGTGAGGCGTGCTGGGGAACGGCCCCTGCTCCTCCCATGCCCCTTTGCTGGGAGTGGGGCAGCAGCAGGGACACAAATAGGACGGGGGGAAAAAGGAAAGTTTGGGCAAAGAGTTTGCTACTCCCCTGCAAGGGGAGGTGGTGAGGGTGCCGGGGCGAGCGGGAGCATGCCGGGACAAGCAGCAGCTCATGCCTGTGGGGACACAATGCCCTGTTTCATGCCAGAGGCTGCAGGGGTTGGCTGTGCCCGGGCAGGTCTGGACGTGGCAGGGAGATAATTGGGGATAAAGCTCTCAAAAAGGGACGTTTCCTCTGCAAATACCACTGTGGCCAAGGGCAACAACCATCCTGCAGCTGCCTTACCTCCTCCTGCCGGGAATGATCCCAAAGTGCCGCGGCTGCCAAGCTGGAGCTCATCCCAAACCCCCTTGCACCCAGCCTGTGAGACCCCATGCCCACCCTCCATCTCCCCGCCCCCACTTGGTGCAGCATTGCCCATGCTGGCTTTGTCCCTCCAGCCGTGTGCTGTCCCCAGCTCCCCCCAGCCCGCCCTCCCAGGGGGCTGCAGGATGCCGATGTCCCCCCAGCAGGCACCCGTGCGTCCGCCCCGGTGGGGACCCGCTGTGCCCCGCCGTGAGCCCCTGCCCCGGCGCAGCCGCGGCCCCACGGCGGTTGGGGCTGCCTGAGGAAAGCCGCCATTCTGGGTGGGAACTGGCTCCCCGGCTGCGAGCGGGGTGTGTGGGTGGTGGAAAGCAGATACCACAGCAGTCACTGCTCTAGGTGTATGGGTTAGTTCTTGTCTTCCAGCAAAATCCTAAACAAGGCTGGTTTTTTCTGATGTAACCTATAGGGCAGTGTGTTTTTTTTTTCAAGCAACCTTATTTTGGGGTTTTTCCACTCGGCAGAACACGGCCCT
>WEKW01003630.1:438292-461006 GCA_013389905.1 Sula dactylatra | reverse complement strand
GCACCCCTGCGCGTGCACCCCGCCGACTGTGCGTGCACCCCCATCCTTGGGCGCTGTGCGCCAGCGGGCGCCCCCCCTGCGCCCCCCATCCGCGGGGCCGGGCTCCCCTATGCATGCGTCCCCTGGCATGGGGTCATTTGCACCCCTCGGCACCCCCTGCACGCACCCCCCTGCAGCGGGGCTGGGCCCCCCATGCACACCCCTCCTTTGTCCCCCGGGGAGTCCGTTGTGCTGCCACCAGTCCCCCGTGGGTCGTCCCGCTTCGCATAGGGACCCCCTGCACGGCTGGGCAGTGCCCCCTGTGGCTACGGGCTCTGCGGGTTTGGGGGCTGCTGCTATCCTGTACCCCACGCACAAAGCGGGGGTGCGTGGCTGCGGGGCCCCCCCCGATGTGCGTGCCCCCACTGATGTCTGCTCTCTGCCTGCAGGTTCCCCTCCTCGCTGTGCGTGGGGCTGGGCCAGGTGAGTGGGGTCCCCGCTGTCCTGTCCCCCCCGACCCCCCATGCGGGGGGCTGTCGGGCTGACCCTCGCTCTCTTGCAGATGCTGGCGACGGTGGCGGTGCTCTGGGCGGGCAAGGCACTGCGGGTAGTCAAGTTCCCCGACCTCGACAGGCATGTCCCCCGGCGGGTAAGGTCCCTCCCCGGGCACCTAGCCCCCTCCTCAGGCACCTCTCCTCCGCCCCAAGGCCGGGCGATGGTCTCTGCCCCAGGCCCACGGCAGGCACCGTGCGCTTTTCGGGAGCAGCATGCCTGTGCTCCTTGCCCCGGGAGCAGTGAGCTGTGCGGGAGCCTGCGGCCATGGAGCAGCTCCTGGCTGAGGAGCTGGGACACGTGCGTGTGTGAACGTTTCCATGGCGGGTGGAAATAATTTCATATATATTTTAAAATGAGGGTGCTGCTGGGGAGCTCCCTGGCTTTCTCTGGTCGCTCATGCAGTGTGTTATCCCTCTTAAAATTTTCTAGACGTTTCCTCTACCTCTTCTGTATTTCGGGAACCAGATCACAGGACTGTTCAGCACAAAGAAACTGAAGTATGGATGGCTTTTCTCTACCGGGGGGTGCACAACGGGATCCTTGGGGGGAGTCCAGTGTTCGCAGGGAAATGCTGCTGGGCCCTGAGGCTTTGCAGGGGTGTGGGTGACTCGAGCAGGAGTCACTCGGGGCAATATGGTTCATCCTCTGCCCACGCTAAAATGAGCCACGTGCATGTTTCTGAACGCTTTCCCCCAGGCAGTGGGTTGGGAGGGGCGCAGGCCTGGCCCTCGCCCACCGTAAGTGAGGGTCTGGGGCTGTCCCTGGGGTCCCCCACCCTGACAGGGTCTGACATAAGGGATACCTTTGCTTCGGATGTGGGAGTAATGGAGTTTCCGTAAGGAAACTGGCAGGCTCGCCGATGGCCCCGTTCTCTGGAGCCCTTATCCCAGCGCCTGCTCTTGGGGGAGAAGCCCTTTCACCCTGCTAAACCTTCCTCTTGCAGCCTGCCGATGTTCACTGTCCTGCGAAGGTTTTCCATCCTGTTTACAATGTTTGCCGAAGGATTATTGCTCAAGTGAGTCTTCCCAGCCCCTTCTCTCCAGGGCTATTGGTGACAGATACTGGTTAGAGTTACGAAAGTCTGAAGGTGTTGGAATGACGTGCAGCGTGTCAGTGAGTTTTTGTGTGTCTGAGATCTGTGTGGTCAGGGGTTTTGGCTCTAAGCTGGGTTTTGGGAGCGAGGGTGGGTGGAGGGAGCGGATACAGAGAGCAGCACTGTGTTACTTGCCTTGATCTGCACAGCCCTTTTCCCCGCTGCCTCTCTGCATGCCTGGAGGGAGCTGGGCGAGATGAGGTGTGATGTGCAGCTGCCAGGCGGGGGGAAGATGGATGTGCTCTGTCTCTGCTCGCAGCAGCCTGGCTGTGCAGCGCAGCTTTGGAAGCAGAGGGTGTCGTGCCTGTCCGCCCCTGCTAACGGCTCTTCCTCCTTGCGAGGACTTGCAGAGGCCCCAAAACAGCTTGCGCTGTGTGCTGACAGCCCCCTCCCCAGGGCCAGCACTGGGGTGCTGGGGGTGCTGGGCTGGTCCTGTCCCTGACACGGTGCTGCATGCCCTGTGCCCAGATGAACACTTTGCTGCAATAAGCAGAGTTGTAGCACCCCATAAACTTGCACCTCATCAATGTCAAGTTGGTTTTTTTGCCTTTTTTTTTTTTAAATCAGAGATAACTGTCTAAAGATGTCTTGCTTTTACTTGCTGCTTTTGCATGGGTTGGTTTACTTGGAGTTTTCTTGCTCCCCCTCTGTATGTGCTGGGAGGAAAGGCTTCTTCCTGCTGTTCTCCAAAGTGCTCGGAATACTTCAGTGAAGATTTGACTGTGGATGACAGTGGTGTCCTCCTGCCTTTCTTTTCAGGAAGAAGTTTTCTTGGAGTATTCAGATGACAGTATTTGCTATGATCATCGGTGCGTTCGTAGCTGCTAGGTGAGCTCCTGGTTTGCTGCCCCCTCTCCTCTGTCTCTGAAGGCTCCCTGTGTGGGCCAGCCAGCAAAGCTAAGGTGAATCAAGCACCACCAAGAAGAGAGACAGTAAATGCTGACTTTTTTTTTTACCCTCAGACATGCTCTCTAGTAGGAAAGAATGCTTTACTAACCAAATCCCAGTCCCTCTTTGCATGATTAACTTTTTCTGACAACTTACTGGCTAAACAGAACATGGAAGAAATCTTGCGAGTGTTACACTCTGCACAGCTTAAAGCTTTAACTTATGGTTTTTTCCTTTCCCAGTGCTGACTTGGCATTCGATCTGGAAGGATATATTTTTATCCTTATTAACGATGCCTTAACAGCTGCAAACGGTGCCTATGTGAAACAGAAGCTGGATTCAAAGGTAGGCTGACCTTTGGCTTCGTTCTGGGCATTGCAGAGTTGTGCTTGGTTTGGCAGCAGCTTGCATCTGAGGGGGAGAAGAAGAGAGGCGAGGGGAGGCTCACCCGGTGCCATCCCAGCCCTCTCCCAAAATCTCCTCTCCAGAAGGTCTGGCAATACCGCTGTGCTGCTCTTGGCGCCAGCGTTGCCAAACAGTGCCGGCTGGAGCCTTGCCTCTTTGCTGGTTATGACCACAGTGCCTTGCGACAGCAAAGAAAAGGCATTTTGATTGATGGTGGCCATAAAGCCCGTTGCAAGCTCATCACCCAAGTTTCTTTTTTATATATTTTTATATATATAAATAAAAAAATACATACACGCACACGTGTGTATATATTAAAAAATAAACAAAAACAAACCAACCAAACCTCCAACTCTTCTCTCTCTGAGAATCCCACGTGGATTTAGCTCACAAGATCCAGTCTTCAGTAGCAATATGAATAAGGTTTTATATTCCTGTTTGGAGCCAATTTAAATATACAGATGTTTCTTATTTCTAGGAGCTGGGAAAATACGGTCTGCTATATTACAATGCACTGTTTATGATCCTTCCCACCTTGACCATTGCCTACTTCACCGGAGATGCGCAAAAGGTAGGATTCCTGCTGCCAAAAGCAAAATCTTTAGTGGCACAATACCTTATGGGCAAAATGGGTTGCTTAGATCATTTTACTGTTCGTTATAATGCACTTTTCTGTGACTTGGCCTTCTTACGCAGAGTGAGAAATACTCAAAATGTGCAACTGCAAAGTAGTTCATTATCCCCAGTGTGCAAATAGGTACTGCATAGCATCTGAGGGAAGAGGCTGGGGCAAAGGGTGGTTTGAGACCGGGTTTTGGGGTAGGGAGGGAAGCTGTGTAAGGAGAGAGGAACTGTAAGTCTTACGTTGGACTTCAAATCTGCAGAGTTGCTCCATTCAAAGTGGGGAAGTGCAAGAGCAGTAGGGAAACTGAATATTATTTAAAACAAAGAAGTTGGTATTTTTAGAATAAATGGGCTTCAAACTTCTTACCATCCTTTCCTCTTACTGGGGTGGTTATTATGTTGAATTGCTGAGGAGGTTGGTTTGCCCATGCTGCCCTAACAGGGCACAATCTGATTTACATGCAACTCCGTATACTTGAAATTTATACTGTATTCTTATTATTTATTATTGCGCTCACTTATGTGCAGCTATACTCGGTTGGCTCTCCAAAGCAAGAGCACTTGCTTTCCATGCCTGCATCCCTTTCCATGGGCAGGGAAGGCAAATGCTGAAGGCTGGAGGTGTTGCCCACCCAGACTCCCATGGGTGACTGCTGCGGCTGCCGGTGGCCGCTGCAGACACCCCTGTCCACCCCTGCCCCCCCCAGCCATACCCGGGCAGCAGGGAGAGCCTGGTGGGTTTTTTCTCCTTAGGAGCTTAATGCCCTGATGATGAGCCCCGGTAAGGAGTCGCTAAGATAATGAGCTGCAATTAGTGAGAAGTGGTTGCACTGGGTGAAGGTAGCTCAGGCCTTGCCTTTCATAAAGAGTGACTCAGTGGGATATATTTGGGGATAAAGTGCTCATTTATAAGCAGGAGTTGGTGGACAGGGAGCAAAATGTTGCTCTGTGCTGCACTGTGCAGCCTCTGTTCAGCCTGTGCAGAAATCGCCTTTTTTTCCTTTTTTCTTTTTTTTTTTCCCCCCCCCCTGAATAAACTTCTTTTTCCCTGGCCAAGCTCCTGGCAGCCAGAGGCAAACAAAGATACGCTCTGTTGGGGATGCTGCCAGGAAACTCCACGTTTGCAGCCTGATGAAAAACCCTCTTGTGAGTGGCGTGCAGCTGAACGTGTCTTACATGGGGATGGCTTCTGGGGCAGAGCCAGGATGGGGGGCTGTGTCATCATGGGGGACCATGCTGGGGAGAGGGGGGGGATTGCATAGGAAAGCCTCCCACCATACTCATGGATGTGGATGTGTTAAATATTGTAGTGCATTAACAAGTATCAAAGGTAATGGGGTTTTGTCATGCCACACTTTGTGAGAGGCAGAAATAAGCATGCTGATGGTGGTAAGCAAAGCCCTGCAAATAATTCCTGGGGGTGAAGGAGATGGACTGCCTGCAGGAAGGTCCCCCCCCAGGCTGGCATTTCATGTTCCTGTTGGAAAGCACCATCCCAGCTGCCTGGCAGGATCCCCGTTTGTTTGGCTGCCCTTCTCTCCCCTGTGCCAATCCCTGCCCCACTGGGAAGGGAGATAGGGAGGACCAGCCATCACCCTGTTCTGCCCTCACTTCCTCACTGTATCACAGACTTGTTGAGGGTGGCAGGGACCTCTGGAGCTCATCTGGTCCAGTCCCCTAGAGCAGGTGGCCCAGGACCATGTCCAGGTGAGTTCTGGATATCTCCATGGATGGAGACTCCATCGCCTCCCTGAGCAACCTGTACCAGTGCTCGGACACAGTGAAAAAGTGTTTCCTGATGTTCAGAGGGACGCTCCTGTGTGTCAGCGCGTGCCCATGGGCTCTGGTCCTGGCACTGGACACCACTGGGAAGAGCCTGGCTCCGTCCTACCTGCACCCTCCCTGCAGGTGTTTATACACATGGATGAGATCCCCCTGAGGCCGCTCTGCTCCAGGCTGAGCAGTCCCAGCTCTCCCAGCCTCCCCTCATAGCGGAGAGGCTCCAGTCCCTTCATCTTGGTGGCCTTTTGCTGGACTCTCTCCAGTGTGTCCATGTCTCTCTTGCACTGGGGAGCCCAGCATTGGACCCAGCATGCCAGGGTGGCCTTACCAGTGCTGAGCAGAGGGGAAAGAACCCCTCCCTCATCCTGCTGGCAGCACTTTGTCCAATGCAGCCAGGACACCGTTCCCCTTCTTTGCAGCAAGGGCATGTTGCTGGCTCATGGTCAACCTGGTGTCCACCAGGACCCTGGGGCTGTTCTGCAGAGCTGCCTCAGAGCGGGGTGGCCCCAGCAAGTCCTGGTGCCTGGGGCTGTCCCTCCCCAGGGACAGGATTTCACACTTCCCCTTGTTAAGCTGCATGACGTTCGTCTGACTGGTGTCCCCAGCCTGGCTGGCAGCACCCCCCTCTGGCCTCCCTCCCTCCCTGTCCCCGCTGCAAACCATCTCCTGCTGCTGGAGCTTTGTCCTCGGAGTCAGCCCCAGACCTGCAGCTGGCAAAAAACATGGGTTTGGCTGCATGGGGTGTAACTTGAAATAAATAATTTAAAAAAACCCCACCCAAACAACCCAAAAGAAACCCCAGTCCAAAGCCCGGTAAAAAAACCCACTACCAGGAAATCCAGACTTCCTGTAGCCATTTTGTCAGTGCCATCCCTAGAAGTTAAATTCCCCTGGGACATGCTGTCTTAAGCGTTGCAGTTCGTTCTGCTAATCCTGGTGCCTGGCGAGGGCTCTTCTGAGCTTCCCCCCAGAACCTACTAAATCTGTACGCGAACTTTTGACATCCCTTTCAAATGTCGGAAGCCCGGAGAGCTGTCGCTGTGGGTGGCAGTAGCAGGGCTCTCTCGTTGGGGTGCCTCAGTGAGCCCTGATGCTGCCGGCAGCTCGGATGCACAAAATGTGGGTGACCGCAGCCGCTGCAAGGGGCGCGCAGGAGAGTGATTTTGGACAACAGCTGGCTGGGAAATGTGTTTCCTGGTTCCTCCTGCTTGTATGACTGTTATTCACTGCTTTTTCCAGGAGGGGTGTGCTGGGTGCTGGCTTGGGCTGGGAGGCAATGCTGCTGTGGGCAGCCAGCCCTTCCGCAGCCCCAGGATGTCACGCTGGGTTGTGTTGTGTTTTGGGGTTTTTTTTTCCCGTTGTGACGTGAAAGCCGATGTCAGAGGTTTGTTTCTCACCTTGCTGTCAATTACTGTGTGTCCTTTTTGTCTAAGGGTTGGGGTGTGTTTCTTGCAGGCGATGGAGTACCAGGGCTGGGCAGACACACTCTTCATCGTGCAGTTTACGCTGTCGTGTGTAATGGGGTAAGCATGTGCACTGCCACAGCGGGTGCTGCCCACCTCCAAGGGCTGGGGTGCAGCTGTGAGCCAGCAGCTGGCTGGGGGGGTTCCAGCAGTAGCGTATTTTGGTAGTCTGAACTGTTCTGGTTTAAAAACACCCCACATATGAATCTTTAGTCCTGATAGGGACACCATTACTGAGGGCTATGGCAGATGGAAGTTATTTCCTGGCCTGCTTCAGCGCAGGTTTAGCCAAAAAACTGGTCGTACAAATACCTCTCTAGAAAAGAGGGGGAGAGATGCAGAGGTGAATGGCAACGCCTGGAGCGTGTCCTGGAGCCTGATGTCAGCTCTTCCTCTTGCAGGTTTATTTTGATGTACTCCACGGTTCTTTGCACTCAGTATAATTCTGCTCTTACAACTACAATAGTTGGCTGCATTAAGGTAAGTGGTTTCTGTGCTCCCAGGGCTGCCGTCAGGCGAGCGTTGCAGTAATTGTTGCTTGGGGCTTGTATTAAACAGCGGCTTTAACTGTTGGCATGGGGGTCATTGAGCACTTGGGATGTGCCTGGCACTGCGGCTCTCTCCAAGGCCGTGGCCTGAGTCAATCTGCACCTCCTTGCTACCTGCCTGGGATGTGTGGCAGGGTGCTGCCTGCCTGCAGGAGTTATTCCAGGAAAAGCCATGAACAGCCTTGAGGCATCCACAGCCTGCCTCTGCACCCGGTTTGTGCCACTCCAGCGCTGTGCGTCCCCTGGCTCTGCCCGCACAGGCAGTGGTGTCTGCCTAGCAGCAGCACGGGAAGGGCTGGGCAGAGGCGCTGGGGCTTTTGCTGTGTGCTGCATGGAGGGGAGGATGGTTCCAATGGGATTTATTTTTATTTATTGTATTTTGCTGCTGTCTGGGTTAGAGAGATGCTCTGTGTGTGTCTGTACAGCAGTCACAGCAAGCAGCTGTGCATGGTGCTGACTGTGATCAGTGAATTTAGCTTCCCCAGGGCTAATGATGTGCAAAACGCCCAGAACAGCCATGATCCTCTGGGTCACCTTGGCCCAACAAGCCCATTGCAAAAATAGACGGGTGCTCCTGGGTGTTTTTCTGGCTTTAGTGCTGGCCTCGAGATGAGGGAGAGCATCCCAGCCCAGCAGCTGCACTGCCCTGCTGCCCCAGAATCAAAGCCTCTGTTCAGCAGCTCTAAAAGCCCAACCACTTTGAATCCAGTATTATCACCACTTGCCTATTTCACACTATCTGCATCCGGGGTTTCCCATCTCCATATTGCTTTAATGCATAGAGCACACACTTGTCTCGGGCTGTATAGAAACTTAGGTTCTTGTTGCTAAAATCTTGTTCCTTTGCAGAATATTTTAATAACCTATATTGGGATGTTTTTTGGAGGAGACTATATTTTTACATGGACGAACTTCATTGGTTTAAATATCAGGTAAGAACACTGGGGGTTTGCAGGTTTTATTTACGATTTGCAAGTGTAAATTGCCGCGAAACTGAAATAGTTCGACTGGGTCAACACCTCTTTCAAGAAAAACCCCTGTGGATTGGTGTTTGTGCCGCAGCAGAGGAGCCGGCGTGGCGCTGAGCCGCGTCTTGCAGCCCAGGGCGAGCCCGGTGCTGCTGGCAGTGCCGCTTGGTCCCTGCTTACAGCTCGGGCTGTGCGGAGCTCCCAGGCAGACTCAGGTTGTTCTAAAGCCAGGGGAACGCACGAGCATATTTTAGCAGCAAATTTAAGTTGCTCTCAGAGTTGCGTATCTGAATCGTGTAACTAAGGTAGCAAAAAAAAATTTTTTTTTTTCTTCCCTATTTCACCTGGTATTTTAGTACAGGTTTTGGAAAAGATTGCTTTCTGGTCTGGGGTGTATTTCTGCATTGTGAAAAGTCTCCTTGTTCTCCCCCTGTCCTTCAGCAGGATTCCTTCAGTGATGGAGCAGGTCCAGCACTAGGCTAGGGACTCAGGCTAGCAAGCATTCGGGCACAAGTTAAACAAAATATCCGATCTTAGGAGGAAAATAGAGAATTTTCTTACAAATTGGTGCTTGCAGCAGATCCTGGACTATTGGTATACCCATGTTTTTGACTTTTCTTCGGCAACTGGCGTTTGTGGCTGCCCAGGGCAGGTTTTATATAACTAATAAATGTGCTGGTGTAAAAGGCAGCATCTCCTCCAGGCTGCCGGTGGCAGGTTTGCGTTGTGCAATGCAGGAGGGAGCGAGCCATGAGCATGCCGGAGCGTGCAGTTGAGCACACTGTCGCTTCTGTGGCTCTGAGCTAAGATGTCTCATTCTCTTACCCGACCCTGTTTTGCAGTATTGCTGGAAGCCTGGTGTATTCCTACATTACTTTCACGGAGGAGCAAATGAGCAAGCAGTCCGAAGCTGGCATCAAGATGGATATTAAAGGAAAAAGCTCTGTGTGACCAGGGAAAAGCTTTTTTTGGAAGTAACCTATTTCTGTTCAGCTGATCACGGGCAGAATGCAGGAAGGAATCCGGCACGTCTGCCATGGAGTAACGGTGATGTTCTTAATTTGCACAATCTAGATTGCTGCCTTTGCAACTTATCAGGAAGATAACTGACTGCACCGTGAAGAATACATCTAATTAAGTCTGATCATGAGGAATTAATGGGTTTCTAATCATGCTGAGATTTGGCAGTAGAGATTGGCATAAGCAGCGTACACATTTGAATGGCGGAGGACTGTGTCTGCTCTGAGGGCCTTACCCTGAGCATCCTTGGCTGCATCTTGTCTCGGTGCAGCTATCGCCCAGGCGGTGGGTGCAGCCGGGGACGGATGCAGGGCCTGGCTCAGCCCTGTGCCCCCCCCAGCCTGGTCCCTCTGGCTGGGCAGCACATGCTGCTGCTGCAGGAAGGTGAGACCATGGTACCCGGCACGAATCTGGCCCCAAGAGGCAGGTGAACCCCTTCTCTACCCAGGGGAGAGGTGCGGAGGGAGGGGAGCTGCGGCGTTGTAGCCTGCACGAGGCAAGTGCTGGTATTCCTCCGGCAAAGCCGCTTCCACAGGATGCTCCTGGTTTGTGCTAAAACCCCATTGTTGAATGCTCAGGGCTCTCTGAACTTATATTTGTTAGTTGTTTTTTGGGTTTGGTTTGTGGTTTTTTTTATTTTTTTTTTTTCTGTTAACCCACCTTTAAAGGGGTTTACCCTCCTTGGTTTCCAAGAGCCCTGCAAACGTTCACCCCCCTCTTTCCTGCCCAAGGCTGCTTTTACGAGGTTCAGGGAGGTTCCCAGCATGAAGGTTTTACCTGCCATTGGTGAGCTCGGCAGGGCCAGCAGCCTCCCTCAAACCACCCTGGGGTCACAAACCTTTGGATTGGGGAAAGCTGCTGGCCGTGCCAGGGCTGACCCCAGTGCAGGGACCCTCACAGGGCACTTTGGATCAAACAGGGAGTAGCTGCAGGTTTTGCAGAAGAGCTGACATTGTCCCACCCGGCACACAGCCTCCTCCTTCAGTCCGGAAAATCCACTGCGAAGTGAAGGCTGCTGCTTCTGCCTCTACAATCCCCTTCCCACCCATCAGCACCGTGCAGGTGCCTGGAAGAGGCACAGGGACTTGAATCGTGTTGTTTCGGCAAGTCAATGGGAAACTTGTGGGGCTGGTGGGGTGGGTGGCTCTGCAGGTGCTGCTGGTCGTCCCTGCAGCACCGAGCACGTGTGGCCTGTGCCCAAACTGCAGCACCAGCTCTTCAGCGTTGGCCAAGCCCTGTCCCACACTTTGTTTTTTTGATGTAGTAAGATGTCTGCGGTTTGTGACCCATTAAAAAAGTGGGATTTTTAATAGGCAGTTTTAACTGATTTTTTTAAAAGGTTGTCTGACAGAGCACTTCTTTCTAGATCTCTCCTTGGATTGTCTTTTGGTTTTAAAAAGAATTGTTTATAATTTTGGTTAAAAAATTTTGGTAAAACTATATATTTATGAGGTTTGGGTTTGTTTTTTCTTTTTTTTTTTTTATACATGCCTTTGGTAACCAGGAAAAATAACTTCTATAGACAACATAATTTGTTTCTGGAAGATATTTGCTAAAAATGTAACTGCTGTTTGGTGAAGCCGCATTTATTGGAGTGCTTAACATTGAAGTTTTTATATGTGACCGAGAATTTCTGTAACTGTGCTGGTAAAGAATCGGCGTGAGTCTGCAGGCCCCTGCACTGCCGGCTGCTCTGAAATCCCGTCCCTGGAGTTGTTCTGGCCAGGCGTGCCGGAGCTGACGTCTCCATACCGGAGCCGGGGACTTTTCTTCCCTCCGGGGGGAGACTCCCTTTTTGGGGCAGCGGGATGCTGAGCGTGTGGAGTGGGGGATTGGTGTGGTGACTCTATTTGTAAGGCACCAGGCAGCACAGAGGGTTGAGTGAGTGTGTCCCGGAGTGAGGAGCAGCCCTTCAGTGGGGCCCCCCCACCTTGTAGCGCAGAATCAGAGAAAGAAAAAAATTCCCCGATCATTTTTATTGCTTCCTAAATTTCAGTAAAGCCTTGGATTTGCCATCAGCTGCAGGGCTCTTTTTTTTTTTGGTGGGGTGGGGATAACTGCTTCCTGCTGTGCAGAAGACCCAGAGCTACTCACACATCAGCTCCTGGCAGGATTACTGGTTCATAGCAGCTGGGCAGTGCTGGGGCTGGCAGACACCCCCCCACCCCCCTGCCAATCCTGGGTTCCCCTGGTCCCTGCAGCTTCCAGCCGCCGCAGCTCCCTCCCCTCCGGCGTGTGCTTCCACTGGTGCCATACCAGACCAAACCCCCATCCTTCAGCCAGGCCTGTGCATTCATCTCGCTTGCTTGAACAGAAATATTTGCAAATCATTTTTTTGCCACGTTTGATTGTAACTTTGCTGTGCTGAAGCGTTTGCAGTCACGATGTTGATTCTGTCGAAAGTTGTTTTTTGTGGTTTTTTTTTTTTATTTTTTTTTAATCTACTGGTTAGATTTATTGTCCAAATGGTAAAATATTTTTAAAGCTTATTTTGTTTGTAACTGTGCACACTTCAGTGCCAGGGTCTGGATAGTATTGTATACACTGGGAAAGCGAACAGAGTTCCTACAACAGTATTTTCTATGCTATTAATCAACTAAAATTTTTTCTATATAGAATCTATTTACAAAATGACCATTTTAGTGATTAAAAGGGTGACCTTTTTATTTGAATGTATGGCAGGCTTTATATGTAAGTCAGTGATGATAGCAAAAAAAAAAAAAAACCAAAACTTTATGTGCCTATGTATTTTTGTACTGGCTTCAAATAAACCAATGACCTTCCCTCCTCCTACCCCGCCTGCTCTTGCATTCTGCCAGGAGCTGGCCCTCGCTTCCCGGTAGCAGCAAGAAAAGCCTGGAGATGATGAAGCTGCTGAGCCGCCCCCCAGCACCCCATCTGGAGCATTTGTTGTGCCTTCTGGTATGTGTGCATGAAGCAGGGGGTGAGGGAGGTCTCCTGGGTTTTCAGATTTAAATATTCTTTGAGGATGGGAAGAGGAAAAGTATCTAATGCGGGGGAGGGGGGGGAACAAAACCAACAATAAAAAAAAATCCCTAGTGCCTTGCTAAAGCCAGTCCCTTTCCTTCTCCCCAGCTAGCCTGAGCTGATGCGTTTTATGGGGATAGAGCACTCCAAGAGGTGCTTAATGTTCCCATGCAAAGAATTCTGCTGGTGCTCTTCAGTGTGCTCGAGGTAACTGCGGAAGAAGAGCCCACGCTGGTCCTTGTTGGCAAGCATGGTGTGCAGGGTGAGCTGGCATGCCCAGGGTGGGAATGAGCAACACCTTTTACTCCTGACAGTCCCAGAGTCAGCAATAAGGCTTGCAACTGTAGCAGGGCACTGCTGCACCTCCTGCCGCGTGCTTTGGGGCCTTCTGCTGCGAGTTAAGGGCAGTGTTGTGACTTACCAGGCCTTTGACTTAGAAACAAAAACCAACTGTTCGGTTGTAACCCACCGCTGCCTTACCTTGTCCTGGCTGCCCGCGGTGGCAGCACCAAACTTGCCCTCTTCTCTGTCCTCCTTTACATTATGCTGCCTTTACATTAAAGCGTACAGCAAACCCCACCTCTGCCCGGGGTGTCCCACTGCCCCACCAGCCCTCAGAGTAATGCCCAGCCCTTGTCTGCAAATGCCCTGAACGGCCCTGGGAAAGTGTTAGGGAAGAAGAGGAGTGTGAGAGCCACCTGGTTTTAGGGGAAAGAAACAGTTCAAAGTTTAATCAGAAAAGGGTATTTTGTTTCTGCAGTTCTCACTGCAGCAGTAACAGAGTCACTACCATGCTGCTACAAGGGGATGGGGGTCTTCACATCCTCTGTAAGCAGAAATAATCTACCCCCTGTTTTGAGCAAAACACTCAGGAATTTTTTTATGCAGACAGTATGTTTAAAAAAATATTTTAATAAGCTTTTTCAGAATTGCAGACAGGGAGTGGGTATAAGAGAAGGGAATTACTAACAGTGCAAAATTACTATGTGGAAAAATGTATAAAACTAATTTGTAAATTGTGTGTGTGTGTGGTTGTTTTTTTAGCATCACATTTAATCCTTTAGAAAGCCCAGCAAGGATTTATGCTGTTGAACTGGATTCTCCCTTCAGGCTGCAGTCTTAAAGCACTTCATGAATCCAGGACAGCCACTCCAGCTGAACGCATCATGATAGCGCTTGAAAAACATACCCGAGTGTCACATGCAAGTTGTGGTCTCTTCAATGCAGTTTGGAAACACACTCAAACACCTCTGGGCTCCAAACTGTACTGAAAACTTTTTAAATGAAATCATATATTTCTAGAATTTTAAATAGCTTTAGTAGTGCAATGACTTATGAAGTTATAGTGGCTGCATTTTGAAGAACATGAACAATGTATCGTATAAAACACCAGCATAAACCAAATGTAAATTATAACTAAATATTTTTAAAGCCTAGCTGAGCATTACATATTTGTTGATTATGGAATGTCAGGTCTTGTCTAAGTATCACTGAAAAAAGGTAAGATAAAAAACAAAGCAACATTCCTGAAAATATACACAGTGCTGTATTTCACACACAAGCCTGAGACAATTTACTTATAAACTTCCCTATAAATTTTTGGAAGTATTTCCAACTTGCAAACAAAAATGCATAAAAATAAAATTGAAAATAGGACTCTAGCTGCAAAGACTCTTAGAAGGACTGCACTACCCTTGGTCTGAAACCATCTCGAGACCATCTTTGATATAAGGCTGTGATACTTTGGGTTTCTGTTAATAAACCAGACTGTAAAATTAACAGCAACCTCTTACTAAAGCAATCACTTAATTCATTGATTAATGCAGGCCATATGTTAACAAACCTTACTGATGTGCCTCTCCACACAAGCTGCTGTCTAATTCTAGGCAGTTGTCAGCTTCTGCACGTCAGCTGAGCCAGTTAGAACAGATCATTCACAACACTTCTGGGAACAGCAGGTTAATACACTCCAGTAACTCATCATGGTGATGGAGCCATGCCAGATCCAGAGGATTTGGCTCATTAATGACCATAAAGTCCAAGTACACGTAGTTGAAGAAGAAAACAAAACAAACAAAACCCTTAGCAGTTGGTTTTTTTTAGATCGATACATTAGTTTCAAACCGTAGGACCGTACATTTAAAACTGGAATTGTAAAGACTTACAAACTTCAAGTAAAAATAACCAATTAAAAATTAACTGCACTCCTGTAAGCCACAGGAGGAGATAAGATTATAAATTATACAAATGAACAATTGTTCCTATTTTTAATATAGTAGAAGTGTAGCTGTGGCTTACAAAAAAAATTTTAAAAAAACCCAGAACACCGGGTATTAAAAAAATCTATTTCATGGATGTAAACCCTACTTCAACAACTTTCAAATTATGCTAGTGGGACAGTGAGCATCACCCCCTCCACACACATTCATAAAGAATTCTCTTTTCTCGCACTTTAAATAGTTCAACAGTAACTTCAAATATTTATCCATACCTACTCTCACTTCTTACCCATGTGAATCTCTATTTACCGAATGTATACATGTGTATATGCTGTACCAAGTATATGTATGTGATGTTTCTGCTCCCACTGAAATACCCATCCGTATAAGGTCCACTAGTTTTCAGAAATTCAAGATCAGGTTACCAGCTGCACATCCATTTCTAACCCGTACAGCCAGAATCACTTGACCCATTCCCTACCCTTCCTGTGCAGTGAAATGTAGAAGATGACAGATAGACTGAAAATAAATCAATGGATAATCTAACACCTGATCTTGGTGAACAAGGTTTAGTAAACTTAAGCATTTGGCCGACATGAGATTTATCTGAGCTCAAAATAAAATGAGAAGATGGATAATGAAAGCAAGAAAATTTGTGCAACGCAAGCGTCATGCGTAACAAATTTTTAGCATCACTATTTGCCATAAAACAGAAGTAAGAAAAATCATGTTTTCAAAATCAAATGACTTCTAACCATTCTTGATGTTGTTTACTGTTTTCTGAGAAGAAAATAACATGTTGGTGACTAATAAGCATTTTTTAAGTCAAATGGTTTGGTTTGGGGTTTTTTTGTTTTTTGGTTTTTTTTTTTTTTTTTAGAAAAGACTTCAGCAAAATAAAATGAAGCTGACATTAGACTCAGGATATCAATTCTCTCATAAAAGTTTACCAACTGTACAAGTTCAGAAAATTATACAAGCTTTTGTTTTAAGAAAGGACAGTTCCATCAAGACATAAGTACTGTAAAAATCTTTCAAAGGCTACAAAGAAATCTGGAAAAATACAGAATGTATTTCTTTAGCCCAGATAAAGAATATGGAAAGACATCATTGATGTCAACAATTTTACATATACAAACCTGACCTGGTTTATTTATTTACCTTTTAAAACTTCTATATATAAAAATAGTTGTGCTCATAACTTTCAGGATTCATAAGGGTTCCTTAACAATGGGATGACACTTTTCTCTCGCTAGCATGAGTGGAAGTCCCTGTGCTTACTGTGATGCGTGCCTTGGCATTCTGTATTTCATTTTAACTTCCTGCAACATTTGAACCAGCCCCCTGCTTCAAATAGGATGCTTTGTTCACTTGTACAATGCTTAAATAGTGTATTACACACAGAAGTTTCTTTAACGTGTTAGGCTGGGAGTATTTTTGCAGTAACTCACTGATTACTCAAATATTTTTAACAGCCTTAGAGTTCCCAGAACTACAGTTGCCAGCTCTGAGAAATGGAATATTCTCCTGCTGCTTTTCAGCACTGAAAAAAACCAAATAATCAGATCTTAAGAGCCAACTAGAAGGTATTAGAAAAAAAATCTCAGCAGATTGTTTTACGGAACTGGATTTTGTAAGGTAACCCATCAACCCTGAAAATTTTAGACACCCAAAATTTACTCCAAGGAATAAAATCGGCTCCTAGTATTCAGTCATCCAAAGTTTCTAGTTCTTCAAGCTTCCCATGTGAGTTTGCTTCTTGGAAGAACTCTGAAGAACCTGGACTCTCTTTTCCATTGCTGTTAATTCTTCTTCTTTTTAGAGGTCTTTCATTTTTTTCTTCAAAATCATTTTCATTTCTTGAAGCTGAATGAGCAAGTTTAGGGTCAATGGCAAGGTTTTCAGTTTCATACCCATTTGTATCCAGATCCATGTGAGGTGTTTTCTTGCCACTGGTAGGTCCATTTACATGCAATCCTTCAATTTTTGCTTCATCTTTATTTGGTATCTCACCTGGCCCATTAGCAGACACCCCTGCATTACAGAGACATACCGTTAGAAAGAGAATAGCAGCGTAAGCAGTAACAGAACAATCTGTGATAGGTCAATAAAGCAGAAGCCTAACTAGTCTCGTTGAACTAAAAATCCAATGCTGTTCTCCATATCCTCCCTCTGTGATGAAGAAGTGATTTATTTGCATACAAATGACAGACTTATCACAACAGAGTTTATGGAAGTCCTTACAAGCAACAGCACCCAAGAAAATGTCCTGGAATCCCATAACTGTACAAGCTGCAGGTGGACTGTCCTCACGTGGGCAGTTTCTGTAGCTTCCGCTTGACTTTCACATCTGATTGAGCTCCCAAGCTCCTCCCTCCTCTTACTACTGCTTTCACTTCAACTCCTTTGGAACGGCTGTCCCTTGCTTTTGGGCTTTTCTTCCTTCACAAGTGACCATGACCTGGCTCTTCTTCCAGTCCTAACTGCCCTTCAGTGCCCCACATGTGGCAAGAATAGCTAATGGTGTTCCTGAGCCAAGCACTGGAGAAGCACTAGTGTGCTGCATGATAGCCCAGTTCCCACCTCGGTTGTTTTAAATATCCTGCACTCCTCACAAAGTTAGCATTACGCTACACTGCTACTCTAGCACGGGGAAGAGATTGCTTACATTTAAAAGGATGATTCTAAAGGAGATTTATCTTCAATACATGACCCCTGGCTAAACACAAACGTAGCTCTTTCTAATAACATTTTTAGCTTAAAGCTGCTAACACCTTGGAAAATATTTAGAACTAAAATAGACTGGTTTTTAGAGAGGCAAGGTGAACTTCCCATTTGGCTTGTCATCTGCGATGATTTGGCAATTCTGTTTAGGAGGGACAGGGCATACACTTACCATTCTGATTGCTGTTGCTGGTTGTGCTGTCTTCCCGTTCAGACTGGCTGGTGCTGCTGTTGGAAGTCGTAGGAGGAGGGGACGGAGCTCTACTGGAAGCAGCACTTTCACTTTCATCCAGAAGACGGTCCATATAATCTCTACACAACAGAAACAGCACATTCAGCATTTTCCTTGCTGTGTAAAAGATTGGTGTTATTTGTTCAAAAATATTCACTGCATATACTGGAAGTGTGACCAATTCACATTTTATCTTTTGAAATGCACAGACTTATCTTGCAAAGTAACAACTTTAAGATCTCCTGGTGTTAACTGGCCCAGGTACGGTTTGTCCACAGCAACTACGTATTTGTTGACCAATCACTGCAGCCAGCTTATATAAATTCAGCCTGTGCTTATGCTAAGTCCCACAAGATCATGCACAAGCAGAAACTTCAATATGCTGTGATGTTGTGGATGGCGTTTTCAAGGTGATGCTCTCGGGCAGGTTCATACTAAGCTCTTGCAATCTGCTGCAGCAGTGATAACATACTATTAAAGTAATTAAGTTTTGCGCACGTACAACCTCAAAAGGGGTAAAGTTAAAAGCAAATTAAAAACTTCAGAGTTAAAGATAAGACATTTCTGTATCTGAAATCTATTACAGTCCTACAATTTAGGTCACTAATAGTAAATCTCTTATGAAAGACTTAAACAAACAAAGCTGGTTGGTAAAGCCCTTCTACGTACAGCATTAGTCTGGATTAACTCCAGAAACAGCATATCCTCACACATAATTATTCTGGAACTGATACTGGACCCTAAATTCCCACAGCTATCTGCAAAAGCATTCAAGAATACACAAGTACAATCCTTAATGACACTTCTTCTAATCACCATATGCAGTCAACTGCAAAAGAATCAGAGAATGTTTTAAGTGATTAACAATGAAAAATGCTTGCTAATATGGGGAAAAATGGAAAAAAAAAACCCCCCGATGGAAGAAGAGAGGGGAGACAGACAGCCCCTGACAACTGGTTAAGAAAATCCAGCAGCTTTGGGTGCTTCTCTGTAACAGTCTACATTATAAAGGCACAGATGGCAACCCTTCATGTCATACTGCAAGTTCACGTCAGTGGTCCAACACACAGTTCTAAAATGTTTAAAGAAACAATAATATTAAAAAGAAGGATCAACAGAGAAGGCAGGAACAAATGAGAAGAAAAAATAATAGTAAAAAGACTTGGAGAACGTCAGCGGAAAGAGTGGGATACTAAAATCATAGCATTGGAATGAAAGGCAGAAGAATACGTTGGCTCACTTGCTCAGATTTGAGGGAGGAAAATACACAGCTATGCACAGATATTTCCCTCTTTGCCCAGCAGAGACGTGAATGGGGAAAGGAGCTATATACACCCAAAAAAGCCCTAGTATAGGGTACTGTGTTGGCTGGAATTCTTGCCAAACAATACATTTCAAGAGTATACTGCAGCATGTACCGCAAATCCCACCTGAAACTTGTGACTAATACCTTTGTATAAAACATGTTAAGAAAAACAAGCATTTAAAAAATTCCATGTATTTGCAAAAATGTTACATTTGTGAAACATTTAAACAGAAAACAAACTAAATTAAATAGTTGTTCAATGCAAATTGTTGGCCTTATCCCAAACAAGTGTATTTTATACATTTCTTTATACACACTAGTAAGCTTTTCTTACACCTTGGCTGTTCTCCTGCTACATATTGGGACTATGGAATCCCTAGGTTGCCATACCATTTCATGTTAGAGCACTATAAAATAAAGATTTAGATCCAACATGTAAAAGCACATAAAAATAATGCACATCTTACGTTACACCAGGATGAAGATTGTATTTCTTCTTTCCAAATCGGGTCTGCTGCGCAAAGAAATCATAACGCTCTGATTTCTTCCACATGTAATAAAATGCCACACACTCACCAACTGATCTTGTTCGTACCTAGGAAATATGTGCCATGCAAATTTTGATGAATTCAAATATATTTTTTGCAAAAAGCTACCGTTTAAATCAAAAGGTGTGAAATTCAAAATGAATGCTTCTTTACACAACATAGGAAATAGTGGAAACTACTAATTCAAAATTTCAGAGGCCCAGAAATTGAAATGCAAAGTTTAATAGTGTTTCTAAGAATACTGAAGATATTGTGAGGTGCTGCAAGCCACAGCTTCAGGAGAAATATTCAAGTCTGTTTCACCAGTCTATTCAAGACCAGAATAAGACTCTACGGATGCAGATCTTCCCCTACATATGCACAGCTGGATTTTTGCACTTTTCTGAACTTCGGGTTCACAGCCACAGGTACAGAGGATTCTGGATGTTGACAAACCAATTTGGACATACATGTAGTAAAAATTAGAAGAAGTATATATGGCAATTTGTTAAGGAAATTGAGGATAAGGATTTATTTACAATTACATTGTGCTTTAAAAAAACATGAGAACTGCACTTAAAATCAGTGTTTACCTTATTTGCCTGAATCACATGAAAATCCTTGCCATAGACTTTCAGTCCTTGCTCAAAGTTCCTACATTCTTCTTCTGTCCAAACAGATAATTCTTCTATAGCAAGGAAATGCAATAAAGAAAATACTTAACAAAATGCATACGGCCAATAAAAGAAAACTTAAGCGACAGAAAACATACGCGGTGTTTAAGTTTCTTACACCATCTGCTGACTAAATGAGAACCACCTCCAGAAATTTCACTTACTAGTACAGAAATGAAAAATCTCCCTTCTAGTGAGTAGGTGGGAAACTTGGCTGCCTTAAGTAGCTAGTCGGTAGGGACTGTTATAAATGGTCCGTAACTCCAGCCCTGCTGCATGGCAGAAATAACTAGGCAGCAGAAAGAGGAAGAAGGGCTTAGAAACTTGGTCTCACCATTCTGCCCCTAGAACCGTAGGAAGCAGGTATCCCTCAAGCCAAGACACAGCACGAAGGAGCTCCTACTATGGACTCAAACTGGTTGCTGGTATTTGGAAGAAGCAGGGGAAAAGGAATGAGCAATGAGATCTTTACTGCTGGCAAGAGCCAGCAACGATAGACTGTTAATTCCAGTTAGGTAGAAGAAAAAACTGTGCTGCTCACACTGTTGGATGGGAAATCTTGGCCCCACTGAAGCCAGAATAAACCCTTAATAATTTTCAGCCACACTTCTAAGAACTTAATATAATTTGGCCCTATTGATTCTTAAGGTCATGAATAAATAAGGACTAAAATAGTGGGAGAACAAACTAATCTTCGCTATTTGATCATTCTTCTCTTGTGATTTGCACAGTAAACTCTGGAGAAGCCACAAGTTTGAAAGCAGAACCAACAGATCAATGTGCAAGGAAAATAACTTGTGCCTTCTCTTAGTTTCTTGTTCCTTTGAGTATAGAGATCAATATCAGAACTGGAAATGCTCAAGGCTCCAAAAGCATCTTTAAGACCAGGGTCTTTTTAGTGTTACACTTTTTTAAATAAAAGATTTAGCTGCTCATTCTCCTTTATTTAGAATTGCGAATGATTTCATTTTATATTTTATGTTTGTTCCATTAACTTTGATGACTGAAAAGATCTAGAAGAACAAAGAACAAAATGCCCAAGAAATGCACAATTCAGTTGGTAAGAAGCAATTTTAAATTTTAACTTCTTATTAAAGTCACAGGTATAAATATCAAGCTCTACTGACAGGAAGTTAATTTACATGCCCTCTTTGAGCATGTACCTGTTTATACTACATCTGCCAATTCCATTCTGTCAGAGAACAGCAAGAGATTCACTGATGGTTGCGTTTAAATGGGCACTGATATTTAAGGCTTACATGCAGTCAAGCACAGTCTGCTGACAGCAAAACCCAATACCTGTGTAACAGATACAAAGAGAGTTCAACAATATAAACTTAACTTCCAGTGTATGCTCACCTCTGGCTGCTTTTACATTAAATCTCAACCTTCGTAATGATTCTTCAGTATCAAAATTGCACTTAACCAGTTCATACAATGCCTGAAAAGATGAAAAGACACACATTTAGCATTCTAGATACCACTCAATTTATGTTGTGCCACAGAAGCATACTTAGTAAATCATTAATACCTATTAAGAAAAGATTAAAAATGAACTCTTTGAATGAATATAATTTAAGACAGTACAAAGACATATTTCCTCTGCTTAAATTTCCAAATCTCTAATTATATAACCAAGTATATACTCAGGTAAAGTATTTTAACATTTTCATCCACTGCATACATTGTAAAATTAATGGGGATTTTTTGTATGAAGAAAAACAATAAGTATGCATTTGTATAGCTTTAAAAAAAATCTGTAACTGAAAGAACAGAACTCATTTATACACAATTATTTATATATAAAATAATGCACTGACACGTCAAGCAATGTTAAGCCTAAGTTAACAGTTTAATATTTGTTGAGAGGAAAAAACCACATCACATTTCTATTTCCACAAGTAATAATAAAGCTGTTTCAAAACCAATTTTAATTCTTGGGAGTAAAATAAAATAAAATAAAGGGATAACTAATTATGCAATATTAAACTACAAATCCTAATTATTCTTATATATACCTGCTCATTGTCTTTAATATGTGATCCTTCCGGAATTGCATCTAGGCCTTTCTCATCGCCCGTACGCCTTGATGCTTCAGTTAGGAACTCAATCACTTTGTCTTCTGGTAAGAAGTCAGGATTCCACAGCAGCTGGTCATCATTTTCATACACTGAATTAACCACAGGAAAAAGAAAAACAAGCTAAAACAACAGTATAGAAGTTTATTCTCTCATATAAAGCTAGTGATGATGAAACCTTGGAAGACCATTAGAGCACCAACATTAATCCAGAACACACACAAGGACAGGTAGAAGATAGTTTCACAAATGCAGTGATCCAAATGACTAGGATACTATACCTTATATTGTCTTCAAATCTCCGGCATAATCAGTGCTTTAGATTCTAGGACCCATTTATGAAACTCCAGAAATCCCTGTCCTCTTCCTCAAGCCACTCAAATCACGAGGTAGCAGAACTACCCAAGACAGTCCCTGAATGATCCATCCATCATGCCTTTTCCCTAAGCAGCACAATTTTGCTGATGGCAGCCAGCAGACATAGAAAACTATTTCAGAAACTAATTATATCTGTTTTCTTGCAAGATGATTAGGATCAGTCACATAAACCAAAAAAGCACACCACCAACAATAGTGCTAAAAATACTACCAGGTTTCTGGACCACTATAGATATATATATATAAAGTCCCAGCTAACATGG
>WEKW01003630.1:406213-437745 GCA_013389905.1 Sula dactylatra | reverse complement strand
TAACATGCAAGTAAACTGCAAATAGAAAACCTAAACTGGTAAGGAAAATGATTAAGTGACTTGCAAAGCCAGACAGCTACATTTGACAAACAACATACTCTTTGGAAACAGCTCTCAACAATTTTCTGGGAGCTTTTTTGTTCCAGAAGCTAGTCCTAATCTGAGGTGTGGTTGCTCATTTAAGAAAAAGATTCTAGGTATCTTGGAATACAAACTCCAGCAGAATCAACAATTCTTTTCAGGAGATAATTGATAATTGGTTCTAATCCACCCTTAATGATGCAAGCTAAGTACACTGCAATGTTTATGAATGACAGCGGTCAGTAAGTCTCAAAGCAGCTTCAGCATCTTTCAGTTTTCAGAGCTATCCTTCAATTTTCAAGTCCAAGCCTTCTGAAAACACATCTTCTCATTCTGTAAATTCTTCATAACCTGAAATTGTTTAGTAGCAGCTAATTTGGTCTCCAGGCATGCTTCTTGGAGCATGAGTCCACTGTCATTAGCTTCGTGTAGATTACATGGTCATTCTTACCTCACAACAGCATGTCAGAACACATTCTGAAAAGCAGTGTGGTTATTCTGAAGAGTTCTAGTGGTTTTGTGCTTTTGCCCATGGGACTGGCTATGAAAGGACTAGCCTTCTTAGTGCTTGGGGATTTTACAATTAGACTTTCCCCTTCATTAGAGAAAAATTAAGACGATGTGATACGTACATAAAAGTACTAAATACATAGTCTTGGACATTTATTTTTCAACTTTTTAAGCTTCATTAATATTCCAGTTGGAGTCCTGTCAAAGATTACATCCAAAACACAGCAGAAAGGAAAGAAGTGGCAGAAAATATAAAACCTCACTGGTATATGAAACTACAATAGCCCTAACTTTTCCCCTGAATAGTTTTTGCCCATGACGTAGGTTCTCTGTTCTGCAAAGAGCAGTGCGCAAGACTATGAAAAACCGTTTTATATAGGTTACTGCAATGCACAAAGCAGCTGTATCTTTTTTATTATTGGAGGCCAGAAGCCATTTAGAGCTAAGTAAATACCAGGAAAAGCAGGTGACTGACCAGTAAAGCATAATTTACTGTGTCTCAGGCAAACGCATAGTTCAAGCTCTATTTTCAGACAGAAGCAGGAAAGCGTGCAAAGAGCAACTTCTTCACAGCTAAAAAGCAGATGCTTTCTAATTTGCCATTTTGTATTTTTAATGAAAGCTCCTGACTTCTCAGGTAGTTTTAAATTACATTGTCTTCAACCTCTCTGGCTACAAAGTCCAGAGCTGACAGAATGTGTCAGCTTCAGTGTGAGCCTGCTCTAAGTTAATAGCAGGACTGATGCTCTTCTTAGACAGTTTCTAGCTAGATCAGGCTACAGCGTAACTACTGAAACCTGGAGCTGGAAGCAAGGCAACTACTACTACTTGAGTATATACTCAAATTCTAGGAAGGCATCGAGTTTTGTCCTGGTTAGTTTAAAAAACTAGCTTATATGAAACTACAAAAACCACAGTCTCAAACTGACCTGCAGTGTAAACAAATTCTTAGTAATGGGCTGAACAAGCAGGAAAATTTGCTTCTTTTAAGCTCACAGCTGGGTTTAAACTGGGTCTACCTTTGCTGACTTGCTTATATTGACAGCATACAGCCAAAGGCTCTGGTTGTGAGGGGGGAAAAAGTTCCTGGGAAAAAAACCCAAAAGTAGAACAAGAGGTTCTTTAATACTGACTGGAGTTATAAAACGTGAAAATCAAAGCTGTTGGTACCATTTTGCCTCTTTTAGCGTGTTAATCCAATTCTGGCAACACAATTTCTTTATTATCTGTTTTGGTTTACATAAACTAAATATGCTAGGTGAAGAAGTCAACACAAGCAACATAGAAAGCTTGTGTACGTTATCAAATTAGAATACAAGGTTTCAACAGGCAACAGGCCAGCACTATCATCTTTCTTTTCCCCTTCCAAGACTCAAGCTCTGATGGTGAAGTACAGGACGAACCATAGTTTGAGCTGATGGTTCGTTCTATTTTTCACTTGAAGGAGCTCTTTTATGTTGCAAGACACATGACATCAATCAAATCTTTTATTTCTCCCCATTAGAAAATAGTCTCAAACATAGCGATAATGGTAATAGTGCTAAGTCTCACCTTTTTCATTCTCTTTGTATTTGCATATGCCAGCTGGAATTTCAGCTTGAAACATAGAGCCCACCATGATTTCCTGTTTTGAAATAACAGAAGCAAGAAGTTAAGCAACCACAGCCATGATGTTTTTGTTAGCAAACAAGAGAACAACCATGTCTTTTTTTAACCCTTAAAACTTTCATTGTTCAAAATCTAAAAATGCAGTTAACAGGCACTATATGGAAATGGATTTTTGACTCTTTGGGGAGATCTTTAACACTTCTTACTATCAAAACTCTTACATTTATGGGGAAAAACTGGAGAGGATTTGGGTGATCTACAGAGCTCAGAGTTACTGGTCAACAGATCAACTCATTATTCATGAAATACAGCCTTTTTTTACAGCACTTAGTATTTACCTTTTTCCAGTCTTCTGAGGGAATATAGTCTTCGTCTTCTTCAGATTCCTCTTCTATTTCACTATCTACAAGAAATTGTTTGAACATTTACACAAAATGAGCTGTGATGGGGCCTGTGCATGCCAATGCCAGACTCCAGCAGAGCAGGCTGTGCGAGGGGGCCTGGGACGTCACACCCAGCTCCTGGGGGCACTGCAGCGAGGGTGATGAGGCATGTGAGCCCAGCCTCTCTTCCCATCAGCCTCCCATCCCACCAGCCTCCAGCCACTCAACAGCGCTGCTCTGCCTCACTGCCGTCTTATCTAGCACCACACAAGTGCAATTTTAGTGACAATACTAAAATTTTAAGTATTGACAACATTAAAAAATGGCCCACCCAATGTTCACATTTAGAATGGATTAAGATACACAAGAGGCTCTGAAACTTAAGGCACAAATGAATACATCCATCAATTTTACTACTACCTAATTAAAATTTGCTTTCCCTCACCCAGCTCTGAAGCAGTTGAGATGATTCACATCCAAATTTATTACAAACAGTTACTTTCTGAAAGTATTTTTATATGGATGTTCAGCAACCACATGTGGGTTTCAACACCATTTTCAATGAGCTCCTAGCTTAGTTACTGCTGTTCTTTTTCCCTCACAGCAGCTGTCACTGAATTCAAGGTAGACTACAGCACAAGGTGTGAGAAATCTGCAAGCGTGCTTTTGTAAGTCTTACTGGGATTTAGTAGGCTTGGATGTACTGCTCAGAGGTGCACAGCAGCATTTAAAATAGATTATTTTGGATAAAGACTGACAAAAATATTAAGCTCTTTATGATATAGGCTAGTTGCCTTTCACAATGTACTGAAAGCAACCGCAATATCTGGTTTATGTATAGCATGTGACAATATCAGCACTAAAATTATTTGTACATTAAATTACATTCTATACGCAGCTGAACATTGTAAAAAACCCCAAACCTAATGCAATCCATTTGTGTTATGCTAACGCTAATGCTATGTTTAAAAAATAAGAGTTCATTTAAGATACTTGCAGCTACATGCAGAGGTTCCTTGGCATTTTTTGATTAAAATAAACTACAGATTAGAAAATAGCATTTCTACATCATGGCTAGCAAGTATCAAGAATAAGGTATCATAAGGAACATCTGTTTTAACTTTAGTTTGTTAAAACATAGATCTGTAGGAATTCAAACAGCAGTGACAGTCACTTCCATCAAAGAAAGGTGGCCCTGCTGATAGCTCAATACTAAAAGGTTCAGATCCCATTAAGTAAGATTGCCACAGAAATGAGAGTCGTCTAGAAAGACAGCTACATAACACTAGCTCAACAGTCTCAAATGGATGCAAGACCAATTTTAAAACAAAACAAGAGAGAAAATAATCAGTCCACAATGCTGGCAACAGTATCAAATGTGGAATTCTTGAAGCTAATTTTTTTCATCGTTATCTCCCCCTGCATTGTTTCAGGTTTAACAATCTATTGGCCTTTTTCATATTTCATTGCTTTTGTTTTCTGTATTAGCAATCTTGAAGAAATCTGGGGTTCTATTTCTAGTAAATTTCAGTTTTTATTTTTTCCTTCAGTTGGACTCTCACCTTCTTTGAATGAGTACATAAGCTGGTGTCACCGGGCCTTGTCATGATAATCACGCACTGTGCAGTAATTATCTAGTTGAAACCGTTCATTTCCTATTACCTATGTCCTTAGTATGAACTGGCACCTGAAACTACAATGGTAAGGTAATACCATACTGAACAGTCATTACCGCCCCTGAACTCCCAGTACAAGAAAATTTTTCTGAAGGGCACATCCATACAAACCAGTTTGCAGGATGATAAACTGGACTGTTACAACACTCAGAGCAGTGTCACGAAAGGATTTACATTGTCTGAGAGCCTGCTTTTTCAAAACTGTAGAAATCTAATTTTTTCCGCGAATTTAATCCTTTCTTTTAAGAAGAGAGAATATCTACTGTCCTTATACAGAGTCCTTTATCTGCAGAGAAGATTTAGCATTAAGCTAAAAATAGGACTTTTTTGTTGCCTATTATTTTGAGCATAAGTATAATCAAGAGCAGTGTTAGAACAAACAAATGTTTACAGGTATCAACATGCATATTTCAGAAACAGAATACTATGTTAACTTCAGCAGGTCTTAAACAAAGGTCAATCATCTTGAGATTACTGTGCTTAGTACTAAACTGTACATACTTGTATCAAAATATTTACATCGACGAGGGCGAATTATCTCCTGTGGATCTTGAGAAGCAACAGATGGTGCTGGGTCATCATTAGATGACTGTGTCTCATCTTCCTGACCTGATGAATCTTTTATGGTCTCCTCCTTAAATATAAAAAAGCAAACAGAAGATCAGCTATCCCTTGTATGTGACAAACACTATTTTGGCAATATTTTTTCCAAAACTGACAACTTATCAAACACAGATATCTTTTATCTGACTTGCAGTGACTGTATAGATTGTGGCCTGTCCAGACTGGGCCACAACAAATGAGTAAACACATCATACTATTTATCGACCGGGATTTTAAGCAGATCAATTTAACACTCAGACTCTAACATACAAATCAGAAATATGAACCACAATTAAATATCACGCCTAGGGTTTTTTTAATCAGTCAAGTAAATGCTTGCAGTTTTCATTTAATTTCATTTAACTTCAAATTTTACTTTGGTCTTTAAACCCTTCCATATGAATTTTCAATAAAAAAGGGGAGAAATTATTTACTGGCTATGCTTTTCTCAATCAAATGGAAATGGTACCTTCCATAAAAATTCATGTCAATAGTGTGGTTCAACCTCACAGGAATAGCCTATCAGTAGACTTGAGTATGAACACCGAGTCATTAAAAGATCAAAAATTAGAACAAGTTTCTTTATTAGAAGATAAACCACAACAACTATGGGAATTATTACAATTAAGGAAAATTAAAATGATAACGGTTAAAAAAAATGTAATAGTGTTTTCTATTTCAATGCACGTTTTCAGTATCTTTTATGTGTTTTATGACTTATGTTGTAAGCACTCATACTTGCTACTTCAAACACAGAAGCATTAGGCACAGCACATGTTTATGTGTACCTTTATCAGCAACCAGAGTATTATCACATGTGCAGCTCAAAGCAGACTAAAAATAGAAAATAGCTAAGTGCAGTACAGCTAAATAAGCTGTAGAAAGATGAGCACTTGCAGACAAAGCTTGAATGATTTACAAAATTATTCCACCCCCACAGATGTATTTTACTGCCTCTCTGCTAAGAGCACGCAAGCATTTCAGAGCTCTCATTCTTGTACCCTGAGGCAAACAATCATAACAGGTAGCTAGCTCTCTTTGTGCCCAGTCCTCCCCACCACCTTTGTGTTCCAACCCTATCAGAACTGGGGGAGAATAGGTGAACACATACATTCAATTCAGCCACAGTACCAAGTCTGCAATTAAGCTAACCCTTTGGCTGTGTTTACGGTGCCAGACTGTGAACCATTGCTGCTGATGGGCAGGAATGCCCTCGCTTCTGCAGCATGCTACAATGTGTCAGCGCCCTACTGAGGGACAAAGATGACTCCTCTTGCTGCTAGCAGCAGTGACAGACATTGAGACTTTTATCCATTTAAGAGAAAAGATAGGCAGTATCTTAAACCAGCTAGTAACAGAACTGAAGAACTACAGTTCTCATGGTCATGAGAACACAGAAGACAGAACCTGTGTCAGGAAATAATTAAGAAGCAAGGACACAAGAAGAAAGCGAGACTTCAGGAACACCACCATGCACAACAAAATAAACCACTTTTGTTGTCTTCTTTTAATTTTGCATACTTCATGTTATTTAAGTTTCTCCCCCTCTCCAGCTTCTTGAACCTTTTTGGATGTAATATAACTAGGTATCTTTCTTCTTTTTGAACTATACAACTGATACAAATAGCAATCTTTTACAGCATCTGTCATGGGAGTTCATAAATCCTAAGAACTTAATTTTCTGTATCAGATATATCGTTCTTTATCTCTGTGTCGCATTCCAGAGATTCTAAAATGGGTAAGATATCAAAGAACAAAATGCACCCTTTTTAAAGCCAGATTAGGTAATGCCATTTCCACTAATGCCTAAGCTTTTTTGTTACTGACAATAAAAAGGGGTTTGTATTTTAATGGAACCCGGGATGCAATTCTGAATGCCACCAGCAATGGAGAAGTTACAGCTGTGCCCATGACAGGACAGGATTGTTACAAATATGCATGACAGACACAAGTAGATAAGACTCTTCTAAAATAAGAAAATTTATTTTAAGAGCACACACAACGGGATTTTAAAGATGCTAAGTTCAAAACCATACATTTTGCAAAGATATTTGAAGCATGAGATTCAGTTAACAATTTAAGTACAACCAGGGCTGCCAGGCTGAAAAAATACAATTTAAAATGCTACAGCTAGAAAACTTGCAGCCATCTCCAATACTCAGAGACACATTTAATTCAATTCCACAATTCACTGTTCAGTTTCAGTAGATCAGCTTTTCATCTTGATATAAGTACTCAGCCACATTGACAAAGGTGTCTTCAGGTATTTAAAACTTCAGTTTTAAAGTCAGATGATTTCTGAAGGACAATTACAATCTATTCTTACATGATGCTATACGTATACATGTATTTGCCACAGCAACAGTTTGGAACGACACAAATGAGATTAAGAGCAATGAAGAGAAATACAGATGGGTAATTAAAAATAAACATTAGGGCTCAATACACAAAGCGTCTGAAACCAACTATATTATGAATTACTTCTGCCATGATCTGGCATCTTGAGTGGTTGTCTAGTACAGAACAGCTGTGTGCAAATCAGTTTCAAATTAGCATAAACACTTACTTTGTTTTCACCACTACAGCCACTGTTGTCATCATTATCAACATCATCATCGTCTTCTCCCTCCTCCTCCTCTTCTTCATCATCATCATCATCATCATCTTCTTGGAGTGGAATGGTACCATCATAGCCATAACGGCTAAGTAGCTCCTGGATTGGCATATCACTTTCCTGATAAACATCCAAACAAGTTTTGAGATTTAAAAAAAAATATTTCACATCCCACATCTGCTATACAGTTTAAAGGTGTGCATTTTAAGCATAACAGCAAAACCAGATAGATGATGATCAGTTATACTGAGAATGGCCACTCCAAAATGAATAGACAGTCAAAAATGGAAGTTTCATCTCCTCAGAAAAGTGTGGGATTTTATGCAGAGGAACTATTTCTTAATCCTTTATAAATTTACAGCAGACCTCGCATACCACCAATCTCTCAAAGGGGCCATAAAGCTCATTAAAAGGGCACCAAAGGGCTGCATGCCCCACCCCTCCCTTGGTACTTCTCTACTACTCTTTGACCAAAACACAAGCACTACAATGTGGCAGGTTACATCTGGTTACATCATACCCCTTCCATACACAGAGTTAGCACACCTTCCTTTACCGAAATATATATTGGTATTCCCTTTACCGCCCAAAAACTACCTGAAAAAATTATAGTATTTTGTACATATTTGTGGAAGAAAACAGATAAAATGTGTGTCCACAGCAACTGCTTCACACAGCCAGCTAAGATAATGACAGTTTTTGCAGGCAGGAACTTGTCCTACTGCAAGGCAGTGATTTGTGCAGTGTCTCCAAGAATTCAGCAGAATAAGGACCAGAACTTGAAGTACCTGGCTCAAACATGGACGTAAATTTTCGTTTGGGAAGTTGCGCTACAGGGACAATTCCACACAGTTCTATGGCCCTGGCTTTGAATACAAAATTACACCAAGGATGCACCTCTCCGTCTCTCTGTACCTCTCCCCTTTCTGGGCAAAGCAAAAAATGAGGGGTTGGATGGGGGTGAGAGATCACCTTGAATTCAAGATCACCTGATACCCAGGTAAAGAAAGCAGTAATGTTTACAGATTCATACACATTTTAAGCTAGTTGTCTACAAAAGCACCCGCAGTTGGAAGCAAATCTGCTAAAATATGTGCACATTTAAAAATCTTTATATTTAGAATGATGGTCCACTCTGAAAAGACATTTCAGATGATACAGTCGGTTCTCAAATTTAGTGGCTCCCAAACTGTTGTCAGTTGCATTCTCTTTATTAATAAAAATTATTAATTGCCAGGTCTGCAAATTACTTGCTTTATTACTTTTAATACCTCAGTATCCAGCCTTCGGGGCAGTATATGGCATCCCTAACAAGATTTTTCAGAGCAGAAACTTTCAGAGAGCATTTTAAAATTATCTCTCTCACAAGATCAAATCCTTTGTTTGTTATTTAGAAGTGTCTGCTTGCTCTAAATATTTCTTCTTAGTATGTAATGTGCATCTCAGCTGATAATCAGATTTTTTTAGTTATCAGCTGACCTTAGACTTCCTCCAAGGAACTCCTTTCCTAAGGGCCTTCACTGATCAACACATCTCTAGTTTCTGAAAGCATACTAACAATACCAATTACAAAAGGCAAGTGTAGTTAGTTCTACTGTGCAAAAAAAAGAGTAACACAGGGGTTACCAGTACTCATTGTCTGTGTATTTTATTTTACTTCAAAGTACTAAGCCATTCTATCACTTGCTGGTCTACTCTTTTGTTAAGCTACATACACAGTAGATGCAGACCATGTGGACCTAAATGTCCTCACCTTCCCTCTTGACTTCTTGGTCCCTATCATATCATTTTATGGAAAGAACTCTTAGAAGTGGGGAATTAATATTTTATTAACGCAGACAACATGACAGGACTGTGATCTTAATTAAAACCTGACAGTAGAGCTATCGGAAAAATCTCATTCATAATTATCCAAACAAATGTTCTCCAAGTACACTTTGGAAAGTAATATACTTTCATTAAGCACTCCTCACCACTATCTCATTTGTAGATACAGAATTAAAAAGAACTTTTACTGCAGTTCCTAGGTATGTGTGAACAATGCAACAGGCATATTACTATATGATACCTAGGAAAGTGGTATTGTATTTAAAACATTTTTCTTAGGCAGAGCCTCTTGACTTCATATAGTCCATTAAAATTCAAAAAGCCCCAAGGGTCAGCAACTCTCCAAGATAAAATACAAATCATTATTTTTGTACTGCTTCAGGATATTGCAAAAATTAGAAAGGTTAAAAAAGTAACAAGTCTTATCAAAGACACAGAAATTTCTTATGTGGAAGATGTTTAATAATAAGAAATTACTTACAACTTGTGTGTCTGGAGTAGAGGTAAGTGAGGAGGAGTGATAGAGAATTGTATCATAAGCAGCACAGACAAGGTAAATATAAATGACCGTACACTCTTCTAATCGAAGAGCTCAGGGGCAACCACTGAAATGAACACAGAATAGGTCTGAAAACCAAACATGCCTCTCACACTAAATGAACTGCACAACATTGCCACATGTCTGGTGGTCACTAAGATTACAGAGGTTAAAAATAAAATGGACAAATCCACAGGAGGAGGAAAAATAAGACTGACAGGCATTACAGACAAAGAGACAACATCTTTTTCATACGTGCCTGAACTGCACCCTGCTAGAGGCTGGAAGAGTATGCTGGTGCATACAAGAAAACCCAAGAGCCCTCCCTGAAAAGGGGGACCCCAAAAGGAGAAACCAAGTGATTATATGGAACAACAAATGGAAGAAGGAAGGGAGTCAAAAGCTTAAAAATCTGTAAGTAGTGCAGGGAGGTACCACACACAGCACCCTGGCAATGCTCACCACATCTAGAGGCACCCAGGAAGCCAGCACACACCACCCAGTAGCGCTCTGCCCACAGACAGGGCAGCACAAAGGTAAAGAACTTGGCCTCACACTCATCAAATCCTCCATGTCACACTCCCTCCAGCTAATGCTTTGTACAGTCAGCTTAGCTAAGAACAGGAGGAAGTTGAGTTTCTGCAACTTGCTGCGGCCTGGTCAATTATTTTTTCCAAGACAGAATGTGAATGCAGTTTCCTACTACCAAAATTATGCTGCCAACTTTCACGTGTTTTGGAAAACTGCAGTGTCAGCATATGCCCAGAATGCTGAGAGATGTGCCTCATCCCAGGCACACTTCCCTGAGCACTGTCTCTCGGGTTGCTAAAGAAGGAATACTGGTTAGCCAGGACTTTGGACACATCTGGTATAGATGCTCCTACATACGAAAATAGTATTACTGAATACGTCTGGATATGATCAAGGGTAATCTGCTGCACCACCTCAGAGATAGCTTTCCTGCCCAAGAAAAACTCTCGCCTTTCAAGAAATATTGCTTAGAACCACCAAATCCAATACTTCTGATTCCCTTCAGGTACTGTTCTGCCTTGGGGAACTGTATTTTTTCCTATACTAGAGCAGCATAGAGGGCAACTTCAGGTCTCTACACACTGACATGCTACTGCTATTTGACAAAACTGTATACACATACTTGCACAGACAAATGCAGGATGCTACTCAACTGCAAGTACTAATGCATTACAGATTCACCAGAGTTTCAACCAATGAGTAGAAAAGATCCTCATCCTCAGAAGGTGGTGTAATTTTTACGACAGTCAGGAGTTAAATCATTAAGGTTCAAAAATTCTTTTGCAAAACCTGGCTGCCACCTCATCTCTGAAGGAGATGAACTAGTAAATCGGGCACATTCACAGCCTGGGGGAAATCTGAAATAATATGTCTAAATGTCGGGGGAAAGAAAAAGACAGGATAGCACTTGTCTTGACAATAGTTTTGAGATTTAGATCGCCTATCATCCAGGACTAAAAATAAAAAAAATATAAAAGTAAGCCTTGATGTGCGGCCTGCTGTCCCACAACTAGAAGTAGTCACAGGTCTCTCTCTAGCAAGATTTTGCGGGCATGGAAGCATCTGAAACTCAGTAAAAGCCCTACCTGCAATACATGTACAAACTGACCGCAAGATTCTCTGCCAGTCTGTAAAAGCATCCTACAGAGAAGAGTAGCACACAGAGCAATGTGAATCTAAGTTATACCATTGCTCACAATCCTGATCACAAAAGAGCTGCCACATGGAGAAATTATAAACTTGCAGCCCTGACAACCAAGATATGAGAGAATAAATTGATGGCTGAAATAGTTATAAACAAAGCACTGTAATGTGGTGGTAGAATTACACAACCAGATGTTGACTCTTCACAAAATATGAGGGGAAACCCCCCATATTTTCCACTTAAAAACCACATGACCTACATGTGGAGCTCCATTTCTCATTTAGTCTAGATGAAGCGTATTTAGATTCACAAACTATTTATTTATCTTTATGTTTACCATTTAATATCAAACCTGAAATTATCAGAAAGAAATTATAATTTAATATACATTTTGGGTGTAAATGAACTAAATTAAAGTAATATACTAAATAGGATTTGTACATCGAATATGCACCTGAGAATCATTAATGATCTGTTCTGGAAGCCTTTTCAGCCAATGAGGTCACAAACAGTATCTAACTTACTTTGCATTTATAATGAACCTTTTTTGTAATTTAAGAATATTATTCCTGCCTGAGAAGTAATTTAAAACAACGCATAAGTGACAGCATAACCTCAAGGTGCCAAATATGTAATTATTTCAGAAGATACACATTTTAAGATTTATTTAGCACTATCAACAATCATTGTGAATTCCGATCCCGGCTCTGCTGACAACTCTTTGCTTTGAGCAAATAATTTCATCTGCATCTCCATTTCCTCTGTCTTAAAAATGAAGATACTCCTATATGCTCCACTAAATTGTTATACAAATGTTTGTATAAAAATGCAAAAGAAATGCAAAATTATGGGATTTTTTTAAAAAATCAAAATCTATATGCACTAATCAAATGCAAGTGCTTTAGAAAATAACAGCACTGGAATATGTAAGTTTAGTCAGAACGTAATTTAACTTATCTTAGCTTTAAAAGGCAAATCCTACACCACCACATATATGCAAAAAGAAACTAAACAGGCACAGTGCTATACGTTATTAAGTATTTATGTACCAGTTTCCTTTCCCCAACTTTTGAGAACCGCAAATTTAGCTCAGCCCCTTTCACCCATCTATATTATTTGCCTATTAGTGTTTTAGGGGTGGGTTTTTTTTTTAAATTCCAAATATAAGGGAAAAAAGTCTGCATATGTTTTGTGTGAGACTGTGGGCTGTGATTACATTTTATGACTACTTAAGGCTACCTACCCTGTTAAGATCCTCTATTTCAGAACTGAAGTTTGTTTCTCCTTCCATCATTTCCTCCTCTTCTAATGTCCGTTCATCATCAAAGTCATGCACCAGCATATCAGCTGATGGATCAAATTCATGGTCATCAGATGTTGCTGAACCTCCTGATAGAAAACATTTTAAAGAATGTTTTTAGTTAGATCATGGCCTGACAGAGTTTAATTTTTTATTTTGGTGACATTTTAATACTTAAATTATACTCAGAAATTAAAATATCTTCAAAATCCCTCAACCATTTATCTTAGGGAAAGCCAATCTCATTATTCAGAGGACAGTGAATGCTGTCCTTTGGGTACTAAGAGATCATGGAAAGAAGAATCAGGAGATACTGTTTAACCAGCCAGTTCTCAAAGTACTATATATTTAGGCAGTGGACCCCTAGTTAAATGTTTGTAAAATGTTCCGTTTTTGAAAACTTAATTCTTAAATAATCATAAACCTGCCTGAATCAAGAGTTCTACTGGGAGCAGAAATACTTATAAAATATAAACTCAGGGCAGTTGTTTCCTTTATACTTTGGAAGCTTTCTTGTTTACAACTACAAAGACAGCCTAATGACTTTTCCAAAATTTAAACTTAAAGTAAGCTTCACAGTTATGCAGATTTTTTTTTTTATTATGCAGAATCCTTAGTTATTTTCCCCATGCAGTTTTTTCACAATTCTTTGTAAAGTCTGGTTATACTGTATGACAATGAAAAATAAATTAATGGATGAATGGTTTGGCAGATGTGGCATTTTTATGTAATTCAGCAATACCTGATTTCTAATTCTAACACTGCTAACATTTTTTCCACTTGTCTCCATGGACAATTTAGATTTCATTTTCCAGAGCCTGAAGAGCGTACCCACCTAAGGGTGCAAAAGGGAGGGGTTGACTGTAAGGCTTAAGGTTAACTATACATTGTAGTTCCAACTGTTAAAGCAATTTATTATTTCTCTGAAAAAAATTAGAGCTCAAGAGACAACGGCAGTCCAGCTAAAGTAACTAGTGGAAAGCTCTTCCACTAGCAGGATGCCAAAAACCTTGGAAATAAATAATACGAATTACAGTGGTACAAAAGTGAACAAAAAAATCCTTACATATTCATAATTTACACTTAGGCTAGTGTACTAGATGGCCAGTAATTCTGGGATACTAGAATATCAGAAAATAATCAGCTTTAAAAACAGAAATAATGAAACCCCGCATTTTTAGTAATTCAGTGAAGTAAAAAAATATTGCTTTTCTTGATGCTTTTGTTCTTGACACTATTATGCATTAAAACATACAGTGCCATAACTTCTGACTTTGTATTTAATTGTAACTCCAACGGGTAGCCATGGCTAGAGGGATGGTAACTGCATCGCTGGGTGAAGTAGTCTCTTCCATGCCCCCAGCACTCGCTCACATTGTGCTCCTTAGGATGTCAGCATTCCCAAACACGTGTTCGTGCAGCTTTTGCAAAGGCAAGAATCATATTTCCCCAGTGTATTTTACCATTTAGAAACTTGTGCTGGAAGACTAGAAGGAGACAGTTACTGCTTAAATTAGTACTGTAACCAACCTGTTCATCAAATTACATCCTTAGATTACTAACTGGAAGAAATCAGCAAAAATAATTTTTTAAGGGTGCCCACTTCCCTCACAAGTTTAGGAAATATTAAAAATATTTACCTGGGCTTGAAGACTCAAGAGAAGGCTAAAAAAGAAAACACAGGAAATTATTTTTTCTATGTTGAACCTGTACAAACTCAATTCAATAATTCATCTGATACAAAGCAAGTCACTGCAAATAATATATTTACAAATAAGGCACCACAAACACTCTGAAGCAATTTAAGGTAAATAGTATTCATTTTCTCCTTTATGTATCAATAGTGTTGCACTATGTCAGCAAGAATAATTGAAAGAACTGCCCATTTTGTGATGCAATAATTGAGTTGATGAAGGTATAAAAAAAAGCAAAACAATTTATTCGGAAAATAGCATTACAACTCCACAATCAGCTTAGTATAGCATAAAATGATACTATTGCCAGATGGGGCAATGCTACTTTCTCTCCATCTCTATCTGCTCATTTGCAATTCTTCCTTTATGCTGATACAAAATTGAAAACAAACAGTAGGGATAGGTTAGTTTTTAAGAGATCCAGCTCTGATCTAACTCTGTGTACTAAATCTCCTTTTCCACAACCAAGGTATATGCCAGATTACATTGACAGTGGTAGCGCCATTTAAGAGAAATTATTCCTCCTGTCTGAAACTGCATGCTATGCAATACACAAATTCCCTGTTCTATTTAAATTAAGGTACACACTTTTAAAAGGTAATCACAAATCACAATGAGATTTCCTCATAGTACAAAAGGAAAAAGCCATTTAATCTTAATGTCTAACCCAGCCGTGAGAAAAAAAAAACCCCACAACAAAAATTATTTGGCAAGCCAGACTTTCTTCCCAAGTACATTTATAACACAAATTAATATTAACAGACTACAAAACAAATATATTTTTTGAAATAACAGAAAAAAATTAGACTTCCACAACAATCTTTATGCAATAGAGACATCCTTTGGCCTGCCATATTTGGTAATCTTACATTTATAATCAGAACAAACGTTTTCTTTCATAAAATTCTGCTCTCCCTTGCTTATAACTTCGCCAATCTTTAACCTCCTGGGATGAAATTTGCATGTCAGACATGCAAACCTCATTTGTTTTGAAAATTCAAGCAAATGTTTCAACTATTTTCAGGAACAGACCTAATGGAGTGGGTTTTTTTCAAAGTTAGGAAGACTGACTTTATACTGTAATTTAGAGAGCTGCCATACCCCTTTCTCTACCACATTCTGGAAACTGACATATTGTTTGGTATCATGGCTCTTGTTATATTACATAATATACAATGCTGTCTTCATGAAAAACTGTCTGCATTTGGTCAAGAAATAATTTGGAAAACTTCAATTTGCACATTCATGATAAAATACTTGTGTGTATGCATAATACTCTAGATAGATCATACTCCTACTAGAGTTGCAAAATCTTTACACCCAGAATTGTATGCAAAATTAAAACAAGATATTATGTTAGAAACTGGTACATTTAAATTCAAGTAAAAACTTGTACTATTATTCCAAGATTTTCTAAAGCACTTTCCTTCTCCTTGACTTCATCTTATAAGACCAAGCAGTCACTTGCACAAGCCACTTCGACTCAACACCTGGTCTAGCTATGTAGCGAAGCAAAACCTAAAATTTTAAAAAATTCTGTGTAATTCTGAAGTTCTTTTATATTAGCAGCTCTTCAAAATGACAATAAATACACCTTCTTAGGAATCAATGACCAAAATTCACTTACATGTCTGCCTACATTTTACAAGAGTAGAAGATAAAATAGTAAGTTTTGCTCTCCTAACTTTGTACAGCCTAAAGAAAACATAAAATATATACACTGTCTTCAAATGGAGACACTACAGTCTATTCTTCTCACACTTACTAACATCCAAATATGTTTTTAGTTATGTGTAGTATCACTGCTGACTTGCAAGAAATGTCTTCTTAGGCAATATTAGCTTTAAAAGGCAGTACTGCACAAAAAACTCTAAGAGAAATCATATCTGCACAATTAAGTAGACTGAAACTCATGTGTAAGCGGGTAAGCAATAAAAACATGTTAGCAAAATTTTGCACAATGCCATAGGAAGTTTTGCTAATCACTACAGGTTAAAAATCTTTCTTTGCAAAAATTATCTTTAAAAATTCCAGTGTACAGTATTACTAGCATATACTGAGCTAAAGTTGAATATCAAATTTAGCCAGCAATGACTGATCTCTATTTGGTATGTTTTGTTTGTCTGATAAACTTGCAAAACTAGATAATGCATAATAGGTAATACACAATTATTAATGCAAATTAACAAAGTCTTAATGTATTCACTGCAGCAATCACAGGTGGGAAATCAAACAAACTCAAACTGTCTATTTCTGGCAGACAATGCTGAGAATAAGGTAGTGTCATGGTTTTAGCTGGGATAGTTAATTTTCTTCACTGTAGCTAGTATAGTGCTGTGTTTTAGACTTAGTATGAAAATAATGTGATAACACACTAATGTTTTTAGTTGTTGCTGGGTGGTGCTTACACTAGTCAAGGACTTTTGCAGCTTCCCATGCTCTGCCGGGTGCACAAGAAGCCGGGAGGGGAGGGGATACAACCAAGAGAGCTGATCTGAATTGGCCAAAGGGTATTCCATATCATGTGACCTCATGCCCAGTATATTAACCGGGGGGAGTTGGCTGGGGGAAGGAGCGATCGCGGCTCGGGGACTGGCGGTGTCGGTCAGCGGGTGGTGAGCGGTTGCAGCTCTTGTGGGTTTTTTTCCCTTTTCCCTTTATTCCCTGGGTTTCGTTTTATTCTCTCTCATTTTTTTATTATATTATTATTATTATTATCATTACCATTACTATTCTTACTATTTTATCTTAATTATTAAACTGTTCTTATCTCAACCCACGAGTTTTCTTGCTTTTGCTCCTCCGATTCTCTCCCCATCCCACAGGGGTGGGGGAAGTGAGCGAGCGGCTGTGTGGTGCTTCGTTGCTGACTGGGGCTAAACCACAACAGGTAGACAATACTGCATGTTCAGGAAAAAATATGGGAAAGACAAACATCACTAAGAGCTATCTTAGAAAGTTTTAAGATAAAGACTAGATCTTCCTTAATAATTCTCTTATAACAAATATGAAATAAATTATCATTGCAAATGCAGATTATAGCCACCACTAGCAGCAAGAGGAACCTTCATCACCCAAAGAGGGTATACCAGAAACGTAACTGAGGCGAAACTGCTCATACTAACTGCAACAACCTAGCAAAAGCAAAACAGCAATGGTAAGCAATTCACCAGGGCAGTGCAGAGACACCGCTGTACATTCTGTGGGTTGTACAGAAGTCAAGATGCAGCTTTCCTGTCCTCATTACATGGCAGCCTCTGCCAGGGCATGAGGTCCGTTGCAAATACATCCAGCCCCAATGGAGACCAGAAAGCAAGCTGTGGAGACCTCATCCTCACGCAAGGGTCCCTGGAATCCTAAGGTCCCCTTTTAACAAAGTATTGACCTAATACAGTAGTATCAGAATACTTTGCATCCAAATAATAATTCATCATTTCAACATAGACTGCTCTCACCAAAATCAAGTGACTTGAATACCAAGTTGCTCTGAGATGGATAGGGGAAAGCAGAACCAGTGCTGGTAAAGATAAGATGGGAAAAAGTATCCCCATGACTTATGATGAAAGATCATTCCAGAAATTACTCTGCCCTCATAGGAACAGAGAGTGAGATTTAATATCCTAGAAAGCTCTGAAGATAATCTATGCTGAGGGATAAAACATGTTACTTAGTAAACAGTAAATTCTGCAAATGCCATCTTAAAACTGTTCTTTCTGCCCAACCATTAAAACGCATCATTATGGAAGGCTTTTACATAAGTTAACACTCCTGCTGATCAGAAAAACCCCTCTTTCCAAGATACAAACTACGCTTACTCATGGCCAATTTCTCTCTAACCTAGTACTAACATAGTATTGTTAAGGCTAAATTAACCACTCCCCACCTCCCCGGTTATTTTTTGATGTAATGGAAGCATTTCGGGGGGGGCTCAGTTGGGAAACAGTTTATGCATTATAAATCAGTAGTGCTAGTCTCAGCTTTGCAGTAGTAATCTTCTTGGGAATTCTGGCTGGCCTGTGCATAGGGCAGGTGAAGTCCATCCTTGCCACTTCACCTGCTTTACCCCAGCCCAACCTGGGAAGGACAGTTCTGGGGAAAGGCCTCAAGCCAGAATGAAAGGAATGAAGAAAAACGAGCTTATAAAGCAGAAATAACAGGAGCATCAGGGAGCTGTACCTCCAAAACTGAAGAAATCAGGGTGGTCAGTGAGAAGAGGCTTATGGTTATAATTATGTTTGTGTCCAGAAAAATAACTGTGACTCAAAGCACAAGAGCACTTACAGAAAAGCAAAAATAGCTTAGACTTCTTTTTTTACAGCACCACCAGATAGGATAGGGGTTCTGAGGGAAAGATAGCATTCACTTTATTTAAGGATATATTCACTTTATTAAGGATAGCATGAGATCAAGCAAACAGAATCTACCGTGGTGTGATGGCAGCAGCTCTGCCCTCACAGGAAAAACAACCCCAATCCCAAAAGTGCAGCTTTGCTTCCAGCCACTGTTAAAGATTTGCCAACAGCCAGAAAGACCTGTAGGAGGCCTGTTTGTCCATGAGCCTTGTGTAAAGGGGAACAATCAACTCCCCACCTCAGTTCAGAAGAGCAGGTTTCCTATGTTGAAACCCTCAACAAGCAGAACAGGGTCCACTCTAACCTCTGCCCTGAAGCCATTCAGCATCCTTTGGATTGATGTATGTCTTGTGTGGTTTTATGCATGTGTGCACATGCATAGATTTTTATGTGATTTGTATATAAATGTTGGAGCCTGTAGTTTCAGTCCCACATGAAGTTTCTGTCACCCTTTAAAAGTTTTCAGGATGGAAAAGACATAATTCCCCTCTTCAAGGATAAGCATCCAGAGAACAACAGGCTGGACAGCCTCACCCTCACCCCCAGGCAGGTGATGGAGCAAACCCTTCAGGAAACCATTTCCCAACACACAAAGGAGGAGAAGGAGGCAATGAGAGCAGTATGGATTTACAAAAGGGAATTCATGCCTGAGCAGCCCGAGAGCCTCCCCCAGCGAGAGGACCAGCATGGTAGATGAGGGGAGCGCAGGGGATGCTGCTTCTCTTCACTTCAGCAAGGCTTTCCACGCCATCTCCCATAACACCCTCACAGACAAACTGATGAAGCACAGCCTGGACAAGCAGGGAGGTGAATGGAAAACTGGCTGAACAGCCCGGCTCAGAGGGTTGTCACAACCAGCAAAGTCCAGCTGGATGTCAGTGACAGTGGGCAGCGCCCAGGGCTTGAGGCTGGAACTAATACTGTCCAGCACCTTCATTAGGGACCTGGATGACAGGACAGAGCACACCCTCAGCATGTTTGCAGCCAACACACCATTGGGAGGAGTGGTGGACACAGCAGATAAGTGCACTGCCAGTCAGAGGGGTCTCAACGGGCTGCAGAAACAGGCCAGCAAAACTCTCATTAAGTTCAACACAGAAAGGCAGTGTCTTTTATATGTGGAGGAATCACCTCCTACTACAGTCACCAGTATAGGCTGGGTTCCAACCAGCTGGAAAGTAGCTTTGTGGAAAATGACCTGGGGGTCCTGGTGGACACTTGAGTTGAATACAAGCCAGCAATGCACCCTTGTGACAAAGAAAGCCAACAGTATCCTGTGTTGCATGAAAAGCAGTAACTAGCACTAGTGAAACCATATCTGGAATATACTATTCCTAAAATAGTTGGTTTTGCAAGGCATGCCTTGAGATTGTCTAGGTTCAACCCTGTGCTCAAAGCAGGGTCATCTATAACAGGCTGCTCAGGAGCTCATCCAGTCAGGTTTTATATACCCCCAGGGACAGAGACTCCCCAACCTCCCTGGTCAACCTGATCTAGTTTCTGATCAGCCTTAAAATTAAGAAAAATTTTTAAATTTTTTTTTTATTTTTACATTTAACTGGAGTTTCCTGATTTTCAATTTGAGCCCATCATCTCTTGTCCTGCCCCTGGGCACCACTGAGAGCAGTTTGGCTCCCTCATCTCTACTCCCTCATCAGACATCTATATCCAAGGATAAGACTCCACTGAGCCCTCTCTCCTCTCCAGGCTGAACAGCCCCAGCTTTCCCAGCCCTTCCTCACATCTCAGGTGCTCCAGGCCCTCAGGCATCTTTGCAGCCTTTGCTGGACTCACTCCAGTCCGTCCATGTCTCTCTTGTCCTGGGGGGAGCCCAGCCTTGGACCCAGCACTCTAAATGGGTCTCCCCAGCACTGAGCAGCGGGGCAGGATCACCTCCCTCGACCCATTGGCAGTGCTCTGAACACAGTCCAGGGTGCTGGGGGACTTCTTTGTCACAGGAGCACATGGCTAGCTCACAGCTAAATCTGTGTCCACCAGGACTCCCAGGTCCTTATCTGCACTGTACTGTGTCCAGTGCTGGGCACTCCAATTTCAACACAGACATGAACAGAATGAAGCGATTCGAGCAAGGGGCCACAAAGGTGACTGAGGGACTGGATCATCTGACATAAGAGGAGAGGCTGAGAGTCCAGGCTGTTTATCCTGGAGAAGAAATGGCTCAGGAAGATCTGATCCACGTGCATAAATATCTGATGGGAGGGCATACAGAAGATGGAGCCTGTCTCTTCTCAATGGCAACCAGTGACAAGAGTCAATGGGCACAAACTGAAATACATTTAAACATTAGGAAAAGCTTCTTTCATTCTAAGAGTGATGAACATGGGAACATGTTGCCCAGAGAGGCTGCAGTGTCTGCACTGGAGGTATACAAAACCAGACTGGCAATGGTCCTGGGCAACCTGCTCCACCTGACTCCACTTTGAGCAATGGGTTGGTCTTGATTATCTCCAGATGTCCCTTCCAACTTCAACAATTCTGTAACTAAATGCTCCAATAAATATTGCAGTGGACCCTACCACAAGAAAGTATTTTCCTGTTGAAAGTGGACACAAAACCATAGTGGAGCATAAAAAGATGTTGTAAAAGTCAAGCACACTTGAAGAAACAATGTTCAGCTTCTAAAATAGCATGGAGAAGGCATGACAGCTCAAGAAAGCAAACAGCCTTCTCTACAGGCTGGAATACTGCTAAAGCAATCACCTCCTTCACAGCTTCAAAAGCATCGCTAAAATACTGCAATGCCTCTAGACTTCAAAATGATCCCCATGACTTTTAACCAACTCCAAAATATATACCCAGTACAATCCTAGTCTATGAAGGAAAAAAAATACAAACCCCAAACCAGAAAGTCTGCAAAAACCCAACCACCTCCAGAAACATTAAGTCCATTCCAGGATACCTCACAGAATAGATACATTCCTTGAGAGGTTCTAATTCATTCTTTGCCACAGACTTCATAGGCAGCTTTCAGGAGAACAGCCTCTGGGTCTCAGTTCATTCTTCTAAGCTTTGCCTATCATATCTACCTATCATCTCTGCATTTCATCCGTTACTAGTCTAAGTGATGCTCTGCCAATCATTTTCTGCCTTCTATTTCTAGCTAGATGCAGTGTCACATTACATCTCATCTATATAAATGGCCAGCTGCTTCCAAAAGTAATAGTCTGACCTCTTCCCACCACTCCATGTGCTTCTGCCACTTGTGCCAGGTCCAGCAATTGGGAAGCTGCAGCATGTGCTGGTTCAGGAAACCAATCTCAAAGAAAACTAATGCTAGTTTTCCATCCTATCAGTGAGCCAAAGCACTTCATCTTGGGCCTTTGCAACGGCCAGATGTTGCAAACAATCTAGAGCACGAGTTTGAAGCTAGACACATGGAGAAGGGTGCGCAGCAAGAGATCAGGAGCAACCCTTTCAGTGACACTGTTAGCATCACACATAGGTGAAAGAGCATCCTATGATTTAAGAGTTGTTTCAAGACAATTACTGCAGTTCTTGATCATTCAGTTCTATTTCCTTGCCTCCAAGTGATCTTGACTCTGGCCAGGGTAGAACAGATGGCTTTGAGGGCATTTGCTTATGAAAATTTCATGGCATTAGTCAAAGATCATATGCCTACCTTGGTATCACCAGATCTTAAGTCCTAAGCTATGGTATGTCAATATAACAGCAATTCCTGTGAAAAAGGACACCCCTGTTCTTCAGTATCTTTTCATTTTCTGCTGCAGCAATTCAGAGAAGTATAAAGCACTTTTTTGCCTCAAGGGCACTCATGGGAACAGAGCTGCTACCGATAAGATAATGGTATCCAAGGCCCAGTACATAAAAACTATTGGATACTTATGACATACGGTTGACACACTCAAATTATTCTATGCATAACACCATCAGAAAAGACAACAGTGAACATTTGTTGTGGGTTCAAAAGAAAGAAAAATCATTCATGAACTCCTAACTCACGGACAACTAGGAAAAACTCAAGCAACCACAGGAGTCCGGCTGTATGGATAAACCATTGAGCACATTTGTTAACGCTCCAGATGAGCAACTTGAAGGAAACACCAGTTCTGAGATACAAAAAATACAAACCTTATGGTAAAGAGAAAATAAAAGACTTTGAGCGACAAAACATCAGGCTTGTGTGGCGCTAAAAGAATCTATCGCTGTTTTTATTTCATGTGTATTTTTAGGAGTCTCAGGAAAGACATGCGGACTAGGTGTCTTCAGAAAGTTAGTGACACTTGCAGCAACAACCGAGCCAGAAGATCATACCAAATACATTCTCCAGTGTATGGATACAGGAATAAACAGAACTGAAGTTGGCCAGTCTCTTTCAGACACTTTGGACTGTCAAGTGATGAACCTAGCAGACATATCAGACAGAAAAATACCTATATATACAGCGTTACTCTGACAACAAAAACTCACTGGACTTTGGGATGTTTGTATTACTATAATTTGTGATGGAAGTTAAATGGTAAAACAATTTGCATCATGACAGCTTTATTTAATGCAAACAGCTTTCTGGAGACGTCAGTTTGGGACAGGTTATTTTTGAACCCGCTACTTCAGAAGCGGAGGTACACTTCCAGGCAATGCCCATTTCTGCAGGCCGGCAGGAGATTTTCGTGGCTTATTCCAGTGATCCATAGCTGCTTGGACTAGAATGGGATACCCCAAAATGTGACAGCTGTGGATGTAACACAATGAGTCTTCTCTCTTTGCACTTCTCCTACAGCCTGCAAAGAAACACGTCAGCAGAACAGCCAGGACACTACACAGTTTCACCTTTACCTACAAGACTACTATTGTAATTGCTAACATCTTTCATGCTGTTTGATATAATTGATTAATAATGAAACATCCTAATATTAGCAGATTCTGCAGTCTCTACAAGACAATGACAAATATACATCCTGTTCAAATTTACTCAGTTATCTTTAATAGCTCTTTAAGTGTTACATAAACCAGTTAAAAACTAAAATTAAATTTTGTCTATATTGATAGCAATAAGCCTGACAAATTCATCAAGTAGATGCTCAGGTCTTTTGAGCTCTGCTACAGGAAAATATCAAAGTTAACTTCTGGGTTGCAGTGGCTTGCTTTCGCAACATTGGGGGCATAGAAAACTTTAATATTAAACCGCCAAACAAAATGCAGCAGTGTCACCTGTTTTATAACACCACAAAGAATGAAGCATGAGCACCGGGTAGAGAATATACATAATTACCTCACAAGTGCTGCTGAAGCCACATACATGTACACTAAAGCTACATTTCACTAAGCAGACTAATTAAATTACTGATATGCAAGTAGTAATACATATTATCTTCATAACTCATTTATTTCCAAAACGCAGATATAGTTACATGAATAACATTCAAAGACTGCATGAAAACTAAAGTTTTGAATACACAAGGTTTAGAAATGAACTTTGTACACCCTGAATTCAAATTAGCTGAGAACAGGACCTCATCAACTAAAAAATTGTGTAAGACCCACTCCTGAACTGTTGAAGTCTTAAGAACTGACTGTGGCAGCCATTTAATAAACTCTCCGGTGAGCTAAGCTAAATGATGGCCTGGAGAAAATGACTAGTTAAAATGGCGAGCATCCTTTACTCCAGAGGGTAAATCCCTCTTCATAAACAGGTATTTCAGTGGAACGCTTGTCCAGCCTGTCCCTCTCTCCCTGTGCTGTGTATCAAAATAACCTAAGTGTCAGAGAACGATCTGTCTCATTTTTACCTTGGGAAGAAGAGAGCAACATACTAAAGCAAGAAGAAAGAAAGAAAAACAAACCCAGCCTGCTGCCCCTCATTTAATGGTTTTACATGTGAACAATTCCGCAGCTAAAACTACAGTGACATCCAAGCCCTTCTGCACATGAAATTGAAGCTTTTTATATATATGGATTTTTTTTTAGATTTGGTTGCTAAATGACAAAGTTCTTGTATTTCCAGAACACAAAGATCAAGTGCAATGTTTCAACTCACAGATCAAGTGTGTACATCTAAGCCTTGAAACTACCACCTTAGATTCCCTTCCTAGACTTGATTCCACTTAAGAGTTTATAAAGTCAACTTCTTTCCCCATGAGGGCAGCCAAGCATTAGAAGAGGTTGCCCAGTCTCTTTCCTCGTAGGTTTTCAAGACCAGACGGGAGACAGCCCTAAGCAAGCTGGTCAGACCTCAAAGCAGACCCTGCTGTGAGCAGAAGGTTGGACCAGAGACCTCCTGAGGTCCCTTCCACCCCAAATTATCTCATAATCCTGAGTTTTGAGATTTTGCAGGTAGCCCTGAAAAACTACTTATTTGCTCACTTCCCTCACCCTGTCTGCTTCTTCTGAGAAAAATATTGGGTAAGGTTTCATTCTGTTTATTACTACATAAAAAAAAAGAACTAAAAAAATTCAGCGTTTCAGCATCAGTTTTTCTGCAGAAACTGCCTGATCAGAGTGCTTAACAGGAAAGAACCACAGGTTGGGTTTGCTGACTTAGTCCTGTATCAATCTACCAAAATCTCTTCACCAGGAAAACACTGGAAAGGTGAAGCAGATGATACATTGTTAATGTGGATCTTTCAAACATTTGGTTTGCAACATGGCTCCCTAAATCTGCAGTGGCACACCTGAGGGGAAGCAGACTGCAGCCTTTCTTAAGTAGCCTTTTAAGGTGTTTTGCCAGTGAAATCACTGTATCACCTGGGGACATCTTCAATATTGTAAATACTAGTGAAAATTCTTAAATAGAAAGGTATTTCAGCTGCACCTGTAACAAAAGTAGCAGCTGCTACTTTAAAAAAAAAAAAAAAGCAGTGATTCAGGGGGACAGAGAAGGCTGAAGGATGTCGGGTGAAGACTCTCCCCAGGGTGATTTAACTTCCTCCACCCTGCTATCTGCTCCACACTTCTGTCAGAGGTTATCACGCCACAGCAGGATCAAGAAAGTGAAGGTGCACCCAAAGTGAATCTGTACGAAATTACAGGCTTCCAAAGAGTGACACTGTCACGCTTTCCTTTCTGGCACACTTGCTGTAGAAGGAGTAGCCTCCAGCAAGAGGAGACAGCACTTAAAAGTCCAGGGGGACAACAGGGCAGGACAGACAGAAAGTGATGACATAAGACTGTCAGGCAGTTTCTGATCACCCCATAGATCTCTGAACTAGAGGGACTAACTGCCTCACCAGCCTGAACACTCACACCCAAGGTAAGTGCAAGCCCCAGCAAGAAGCACCAAAGAGCATATGTAGCTACATTTTTCAAGGCTCCAAGTTAAAAGAAAAGATAGCACACTGTAGGGTGGTGAAAGCAGCTTCTATCCAATGGCTCATGACCATGCTGCTGCTGAATCATCTGCTGAACTCGTGCACTAACTCAACATATTTACAACAAAGTGGAACTGATTCTTGTTCTCCTTTGAGCAGAGTAGATGACCAGAACCAGGAACCACCAATTGTATCCCAGGGTAGTCATCCCAGCTCAAGAACCAGTGTGCAGTGATTTACCTAAAGGACCAAGTCATCAGAAAAAACAGATGAGCGCTGACGCTATAAGGCTAAATGAGAAAGACTGCGAGATGGAGGAAGCTGCAGCCAGAGGGGAATGCCTTCATTGACAAAACATTACGCTCACCAGAACTTCACCAAGAGAACTTCCATTTTCAAGGAGTATTAAAGCATGACCACAACAGTTAATCAGAGTAACTTCTGTCTTATTTGAAGCACACACTTTCAACTGGACATTTTCTAACTATTTATTGTTTATTTCCATTACAAAGTACAGCATCAGCCTCAACTTATTGTAATATCCCGAAATTTCTTACTAAGAAAAATCAGAAGTCTATGGAGTGATCATATCATACCATAGGATTTCAGATTACATCTGATACAGTCACAAGCCAAGCACCACAAGAACACAATTTGTGACATGAATGGATTAGCAGTGGAATATTAATATAGACTGAGGCTTCTGGCCAGGAAAAAAGCTCAAAAAGAAACTGAACTTTTCAACAATTCCACTGCCCACCTAAAATCCCTCCAGTGTATTAGAAAAAACTCTAAGTCCCAAGCAGTAAGCCCAAACATCAATATTCTATCACACACAAAAAACATCCACAGAACTCTATTGCGACAGAAAAAAACCTCCTCTTTTCCAAGATTAGAAATGCAGAATGCTAAATCCTATTGTTTTCCCTTCAATAGCTTTTCAGAAAAACTGAGGGAATACAACAGTGACTGTAACCAACCACTTCGGAGTTTATATTCTCCCCAAGGAAGTGAGAAAACCGAATTCCCAGATCTACATTAGGTTCACAGAAACGTCTCTGAAGTAGTCTACAATAACTGCTCCAGAATGAAACACACAAAAAAAATCACAACTAGTTAAAGCTAAGATCAAATGAGGGAAAAAAAATAGCACTCAACAGGATGGACTGATGTGAATCACCTGTTTTAATCATGATTTAGATCAGTCAGCAGGAAACCTTGATTTAATCTATTTTGACCTTATTTTGTATCCAGGCATTACTCAAAAGCTCTGTCCTCCCTGACTGTTAAAACATCTCAATTTGCAAACACATTAGTGATGTTAACTTTACTAATGCTTCCTACAGGGGAGGCTATTACACATTTATGCATATTGTTTTAAAGTAATAGCATAGCTTAATAAAAATACAAAGATTAAGAATGTAAAAAAGGTTATTAGGAATGGTTATTGGATCACATATTTCTTAATCATTATGGCCTGAAGTTGTTTCAAGCTGCATATGAAATCTAGAATTCAGTTAAATTCACATAGTTTAAAACTCTTCAACTGAAAATAAGCATAAAATTCAGAAAAAAGGAAAATTTCAGCAGACATTATGAATTCAAAGATGACTTATTACAGCAGTGCCACACAATATTAATAAACTGACTTTCTGTCAACTGCCTGCTCAAGAGTTGGGAGAAACAGGACCGTATTTTTCAGCAACAGTAAACGGTCAGAGCTGCACAAGACAAGGATACTGTGTGAGGAGAAGCTTAGTCAATCTCATAGCTTGACATTTTTGGAAGGAGGAATACATCATCCCCCACTGATCCCCATGACTGGTTCTCTTACCCCATGCCATCCCTCACACCAGCCCTAGTCTCTGCTGGATCTTTCCATTAGCTGATACAACTGGTTACCCTGCAAGGAGCTTTTCACTTCCTTTTAAGCTAGTGAGCCGAATCAACCCATAGTAGAAGTTCAGGGAGCATCTGTGCAAAAAGTAGCAGCAGGAGCAGGATCTCCCCTGTCAGGCAGCTAGGAGCTGTTAGACCACCTCAGCTTCTCTCCATCCCCCCCTCAACCCATAAATAAAATCAGCTTGAAATTTAAACCAAGCTATGCCAATCAAAATCAGGGATACTATGTCCCTAACTCTCCCACCCCACCTCTGACCAAACGTGACCACCCTCTGTCCCATGCAGCAGCCCTGGTACTTCTCTTATTCTTCAGCAAGTTAGTTTAAAAAAAAAACCCCAAAAACCAAAAAACACACACCCCACCCCTACCACCACCAACCAACATAAGCCCTCATCATTTTTCCATTAGTTTTGCCTGTTTAGTATCCTGGCAAGTGCCTGTAGCAACTTGACTGGTGCATCCTATCATGGAACAAAATAAAGTAACAGCAGGAATTCAGCGCTTCTGGAAATTACAGTAGGTATTTAGCTGCCTATCTTTTCAACACAAAAGTCTGACCCCAGCTCTTCAAGTTTTTGGAATCAGAAGATCTCATTCTCACTTATATTTTATTCAAACGTTAAAATGGCTGAATAAAAAAACATTCTCTTTGAACTACTAATCAAGCTTTTCAGTCAAAAATCTTTTCTTCTCAATAGACATTAAAATACTCATATTTGGAAAAAATATGTATGTATCAGCATTCACTCCACCACAAAGACTAAATAAGCAGCTTAATGCATGATATGGTAATATTCACAAAGCTTGAGCTCATCTTAAATTTGAGATGTTTTCTTTCTGATTTAAGACTAGAACAATCTTCTAAAGTGTTGGAATATTAGGACTCACACCAATCATGTGAGCATGCTTCAAAGTAAAATGAAACCCTAACACGGGTTATTAATCCCAAATCTAAAACTAGTTTAATATATATTCAAAATCCATTTTCTTTTGTCTGTTCTGTATTCAAACTGGTAAGCTTCTACAAAAGTGAAACAGCATTTTTTGTTAATTTAGTTTCACTTTCTGGACTCATTTACTTACTAACCAGGCTCAGAGCCCCTGTCTGAAGCGCTTTCCTGTCAAATTCAGAAAGCTTCACATTTATAATATTTATTTTTTGAGGTTTATATCTCTAGCATTAAAGGCTGGAGGAGTGTCTAGAACACAACATTTTAGGATCGTTCCTGACTGAAGGATGAGTTCCTGTACATTCTTTCCTAAGAGTCAGCACAAGACTTTCCACTAGGGAGGTATGGGGAAGAGGGCAAGAGGCCCAACAGCAGCCCTACTTTCCAGCCACATTTTCAAATGCAGGCTGGTCCTAGGCCCCTTGTCTGCTGAGACAGGCAAGTCCTAGGGCTTCCTGAATTATCAGTCTTCCCTCGCTCTCTCTCAGCATAGCATTATGCAGCGCATTACTTTCCTAACACACCCCTCCTCCAGCATACCTAGCACACCACCACATAGCGGCAGTCATCTTCAATCCCTCTAGGCAGATGGTTGATACCAGAGCTCCAGTGGCAATGCCATACACTGAGGAGACTACCCACCCTATCCCCTAAGTATTTCCTAAATTGTGCTAGGAACCATATTCAGGACATTGCTGCTAGCTTAAATCACTGAAAGAAAATATTATTTTTTTAAATTCTCTTTGTTTCCCGATCCAGAACAGAGTGCAGCCATGCAAACAGTTGTCTGCACAATTCATTCAATGCCTGTGAACGAATGTCGGCCAAGCCTACACTGCTGCTGCCACCCCTGTGCTACTGAACTCATCCCACAGGTGGATCAAAGCTCTCACAGCCCCTTTATGCCGCTCCTCTCCCTTAACCTGAAATAAGGAAGCCAAAATAGGACAAAGAATTCATCTTAGCTTTTCTTCAAAAAATCAAAACGCTGAGGGGAAACCCTCCCCCCCCCCCAACTTCTTACTTTCTTAGTAAAATATCAAGACCAGTATGTAAATAAAAGCCTTACCCATTGGAACAACATCGGTAAAGTGAAAAACAAAACCTGCCTGACCTCCATACCCCACTGACTTTTTGCTGCTCTCTGCAGCACGAATCCCCCACAACTCTCAATGCTATCACTGCTGTAACATCAATATAAGTACGTGACAATACAGAATAGGAAGTAATTCAGTGTACTGCCTGTGGCTCTTTAGCAACATGGCGAACTTCAGCTCCCACAAGAGAGCTAGTGTGAATATTTCACAATAATGCTGTGTTTAATTAACAAAACTTACAAAGCAATTGATGAAACTTGAGACAAAGATCCCGAATACTGTGATGCCTAGATCAGCATGGACCCCAATATGTCTCTCCAACTTTAGAGATGACAGGAGTTTAATAGCCACATATTTTCAGCCAAGAAATTACTCAGAGATCAGACCTGTGATTCTCTGCCCCTCAAGATACAGGAAAAAAAAACAGGCAGGCAGATTCTTTTAAGTTCTAAGATTAGATTAGTACATTTCGTACCAATAACAGGAAGAAAGCTTCATTAGAGTTTTCATTTGGGAGGGAAAGAAAATAAATTTAAGTAAAAATTCACACATATTCAGGAATTTCAAGGGAAAAGGGAAGAAACCTCATCTGTAAAATATTCTAATCCTGATACCTCCAAGCCTGATACCTCCAAGCCCCCCTAGTCTGGCTGGAAGAAAAGCCTGTCCCACAGAAGAGGTGGTTGTTTGTTTTAATAGCATACCTTTCAAATAAGCATTTCCAATTCATTTGTCACCACTGTTCAAGCAGCAAATTACCTTAAGATTGAATCTTAGGATAATTTAAAGGAAACTTAATGAAATATCTATTCATCTGTTCTAACTTGCCTCCTAAGAAGTAAAAGAGCTGTTCTTCCAGATCCTATCGGGATGGACAAATCCACACCTCAGTAATCAAACACATATCTCACTCTGCCTCCCACAGAAGAAAAGAGGTCAATAAGCCTTTTCCCATTTCCTGCAACTCCCCTCGATCGTCCTTCTCCCTTTTTCAGGAGGAAGGTCTCCTCCCAAGAGACTGGAAGGGCTGCACTTCTATTTATAAAGGCAATTCCCCTTTGTCTTAACGACTACAAAAAGATATTTAAAGAAAATAAATCTATATTTTATTCTCGAGCAATGGTGCTCCGATCAAAGCCCAGGAGAAACGATTCTTTCATTGGGACAGAGACAGACGGTAGGGGCTGGCAAGAAGCGCATCCCTCTCCATCCCGAAGGGATTACACTCTCCCGTGCCACAACAGGTAAGGCTAACCCACTTCCCACCCCCCCGAAAATGAACTCTGTCCCAAGGAAGGCTCCATTGCCCTGTCCCCCTTCCTCGCCGCTCAGGAGCGGAGCCCTGTGCCCCGCTGAGCTCCTCTAGCATCCCCCCGAGAGGGCTGCTGCCGGCAGAGCCTTGGCTCCCCGGCCCGCGGACGGGGCACAGACCCCT
>WEKW01003630.1:314166-400248 GCA_013389905.1 Sula dactylatra | reverse complement strand
TCTAGCTTGTTAACCTCATGTAATTTTTCAGATGTGCAGGTGACGACGCAAGAGGAGGTAAAAGAAGAACTGACAAAAGCAGACTTAGATAGAAGAGTGGATATTTACCTAACAGAGACGGACACTATCTGGATATTGGATATGCCACCTGTTGTGGTGTCTGTAGAATCAGAAGATGCTGGAAGAGTTCTGTATGTATATTGGTAGTTGTGTACATGCATGTAGTATGCACAGCACACCCAATTTCTGCTGATCACTGAGTCCTGAACAGGCTGCTCACACACAGGTTCAGTGTTCTGACTACTACAATGTGTCATTTCACCTTTGTTTAAAGCCATATTGGGCTTGAGTCTCTCTTTTGACAAGACAGCCTAAATTCCATACAACTCCATCTTGTTGATAAAATTCATACCCTCTTTCACTGATGAATTAAGGCAGATCAGCAAAAGCAGGGGATGATGACAAGAGAACATACAGGGATGAGGGAAGAGAAGATGGAGAAGTGTGATATGCATGAATTACATGATTTAATTTTAATGAAAACAGTAAGAAACTGCAAACCTCTGCACTGATTCTTGTGTGTAGCTTTACAGCTAATTGTTTATTAATAACAAAGATATAAAACAAGTAGGCAGGCCTTGGCTTCCTCTGAAGCTCTCCACAGTGCTTCTAGCTAGAAGAAACCTCACCCCACCGCAAGTGACCTTGCCTTTAAATTATTGTGTCTCTCCTTAGTTGCATCTAGTGTCTTTCCACTTTCAAGTCTCCTCCCTGGACTACCATGAACTTTGGTAGGGAGTTAACCCAGAACGCATAGTTTTCTGGCTTACTCCCAGGAGCTGACTGGGACAGAGTGCAGCAAAATTCTCTCCATGACGCATATCAGACTGATAGACTTGCCACACAGCTTTTGTAGACATAAGCCCCAAAGCCTGAGATGCAGCGTACTATAGTTGGCAAGTCAAACAACTTAGATAAGTGAGTTTTTTCTGCTAGTATGCACACAAAGTTCATGGTAGGACTCCAACCCCCACTGTCTGCGAATTACACTGGTGTGATTTTTGGGAAGAAGGAAGAAGAAGAGCATCCTATGAATCAGACTTAGCTGGTGTACACAGCACATATTGCCAACTGTATAGCAACAGACAGTGACTCTCCCTGAGCACAGCAACCTGTTGGTGAACTAAGGCGGGGTATAAACTATGTCTGCTGACTAATCTGACTATTGAAACCAAAATAATAGAAAAGTTTCACAATTCCCACTGACCATTCCTATAGAACCTGAGGGCTGAATGAAATAGAAATGTACTACTTTCATTTCTGGTCTCTTGGATGCGCTGCCTTTCACCCCCATGTGATGAGAACTACATATTTCTGAACTCCTCTGAATTCCACCAAAGTGCAAAGGTAGTTGGAGTAGGGATTTTTGCTGATGGCTACCTCTACAGGCTATTTGTGTTTTAGAACAGCATCTCAAGGTCAGAAATAGTTGCTGAAAGATGCTACATAGAGTGAAATAAAATCTAGCAATACAAAAAAAACTGAGCAGTAAATTTATGACATGGAGTATCCTCTCCTGTTCAGCTTGTGGTTAAATACACTGAGAAGTTGAATGCAAATGTTTTTCAGAAAGTCAGTATACATTTTTTTTTTTTCTGAGGGAGCGGAATAGGATTTATGTTGACATTTGCAAAAATAGACCTGGTAATGATCGCTTTGTAGAAAAAATGATGCAAACCATTAACGGAGCCGCAAAGAACAAGGAAGTGCAATGTGACAAAATCATCATGGAAGATAAAGGTAAACTTTCTGAGTACCATATAGGAAAGAGTATTTAATAAGAACGGGCTCTCATTTACTACATTGTACCCTTAGCAGCTGGGTTTATTATTACATTTAGTTTACTTATTAAATATTTATTTGGGAAAACTCTAGCATACAGCCAGATTGTGGGACCTCAGAAGACTCCCCACACACAGGCAGGATACTGAAGAAAGGGTTTTTTTCTTTCTTCCATCTCTAAGCAGGAGATGATGTTTCCTCAACTTTCACTTCCAGAGCTTTAAGTTCAGACAGGCTAGTGTGATTTGTGGTGGCCTTTTCTGCCCCTTCTAAAACTTGAACATTGGTACTGGTACACTGTAGCCATTGCAATAAAATAGTTCAATACACTAGCTGAGAGCTGCTGCATCCTGCCTGCCTCAGCACTTTGTAAGCATAGCGTGCTTCTTAGGAGGCAGAACTTCACCTAATACTCTTGAGTATTCAAGAGCTATGCTCTTGAAATATGAAAGGACACAGTTCCCTTTTTTCCCCCTTAACTTTTCAGTGATGCTGGTTTCTACTTCTATTTGCCATAATGCAAAGAAGAGAACCTCTATTATGAGATTTAAAATCTTGGGGAAAGCAGAAAACCTTGGCGGTCTCACAAGACAGATGCAATTTTACAAAACATTCAACCTCAATGCTCTAAAAAAATTGTAGTGGAGTATCAAGGTTTTAGATGCACGTGCTGAGCTTTGCCTCACTATGGACATTTTTTTTTTGTGTAGGAGGCCAAAGAAAACTATGGGGAATGCTGTTCCAAACATTTTTCCTTGGTGTTCATTAGTGTATGTAAAATTAGTGAAAGAAAAAAAAAGTAAAATAGATATTAATCTGACTTGAAAATATATCTTCCCTTTTTTTGTGTGCCTTGAGGATCAGCAGGGCTCATTCCAACCTATGTCTGAAAATCTGAGCACACAAAGGCAAGGTTACGGAGCACTGTTTCACTGGGAGATGGTCCTGCTAAGGGAAGCCGTACAACCAGAAGACCAGCTACTGCAGTCGCACAACAGCTGTTGCTACAGCCTTGTCTGACCATCAGTTGGTTTCAAAGCCCCTCTGCCAAACAGTTGGGAGTGTAGTACAAAAAGTAAATCTTTGCTCAGCTGTATGTAGTCCTTTGTAATAACGTACCGAAACAAGAGACTTGTATAATACAGTGTAATTAATTTCTAGGGATGATGGTCACTTCCTGGGACTTGTATGATTCATTTAATGTATCGGAAATAGAACCTACATCAAAAGCAGAAGGTAGCAGAGCGACAACTGGGAGAAGCAGCAAATCTCATACAACTGAAGAGCACAATCAGACTACATCTGTCTCTTCTGACAGAGGTAACATTTTACCAGGTTTACATTTCTGCTGTGTTTTCATCCTTCTAAACCATGCATATCACTATGTTGTGTGGTGAAAACTACATGAGGAACATGCTTGGTCTGCCCGTCTGGCTCTTGAAAGAGAGTTTGCTAAAGAATCTTAGGTCTGCACCGAGACCTTTTCTGTACAATGCCATCATAAATGATCGTAAATAAAGATAAATAGCCAGTGACCAAGTTTGCTGGTACTAACTTACTTAGGACAGTAAAAGCAAAACACCAACTGAGAAAAATTCCAGAAGTATCTCTTCATACTGAATATTTGAGCAATAAAAGAAAACTAAAGCAAGAAAAAATTAATAGTGGAAACATTTTTTTATGATGCTAGATTCTTCTATGCTTTTTGCAGGTGGAGGAGGAGGACGCTTCTTATCCCTTTGACTTTTATGTGCAAAGTGTTATCATGTTAAAACTGTTTTTCCCGTATTATCTGTTGTCAGGCAGCACAACTTCTTCCATAATGATTTCGGAAAGTGCTGTTCTTGCCAGAATCCATGAAGAGGAAGAATGCCATTCAGAAGCTATATTAACATCAGAAAACTTCCAGCAGGATTTATTTTTCATGGAGAGGATTCTAATGGAGAATATTTTTCAACCCAAACTTGCAGCTTATCGGCAGTTTCCTGTCCTTATAGGTTTGTTTCTTCTTGGCTACCCTGTTTTCAGCACAAGGTTTTGCATGCTATTGAAAGCCACAGAGTTATGTCCCTCATTAAATGTCTTTACAGACAACAAGTCATTTAAAAAAATAGAGAAAGGAAAGGAGAGGTTATGAGATATCAACATGAACTTTGCAGTTCTACACTTACTTTAACAGACATCCCTACCATACTTGGTGGAGGAACTGAATAACTGAGTTCTGAGCTGGCTCATCGCCCCTTATCACCACAAACTGAGATTTACTTAAAATATTAGTCAAACTTGTTTCCTGCCAGTTAAGATTCAGATTAATTCTGCTACTTCTCCAACCATTTTTTGCATTGGAATGTCTTTTATGGTTTGGGTTTTTTTTTAATTTATTTTATAAGGAGACTGATGGTAAACAGAAGTTTTAGCGTGATAGATGTTCACTGTCTAAAAAAATACATTCGTTGCAGACTGTAAGAGGCATTACCTGGACCCAAGCGCTAAGTAATATTTTACCTTTTACAGGAGTTCCAAGTTAACACAGGGATTAAAAAAAAATAAGGTAGATTCACATGGCTTTTATTGTATTGTACCTCTTTGTGTCAGACAGAGTTTCAGTTTCTCAGGCAATGAACCTGTTATATTCTGTCACTCTTCAGGAATTAGCTATAGCTGGAGCACGATACTGGCCAGGAGGACTTTTGTTCTGATAATATGGTAGTTATTGTGTTCTTATTTTGTTAACGGTGATCTGAGATCAGTTTGTGATTTGCACATTACATAAAATAAAGGGTGAGTAAACAAAAAAATACTTAGCAAACACAGTCTAAAAATATGCTCTACACTTAATTTTCCCTACTTATTGCAGCATTATGTAACTTAGCTACAGTGTTACAGCACCAATGTATAAGCGTGGCTACTTCAAATTTGGCATCTAACTTGGAAAAAAAAAATCTTGTTTTAACAAATTTTTAAATACAAGAATTACAAACATTCCTGGTGGGGGGTGGGCATAAATTCATAACTTGTTGCTGGGTAGCTAAATCCACTCATTAAACACCTGGAGCATAACTGGCATACTACAGCCTGGTCCAGCCATCTTCTATCTCTGTATCAACATTTTAGCCACAGTTTTAGAAGTCTTAATTCCTCAAATCTTCACTTAATCTTTTTTGCTGCAAAATATTTGCTGAAAGGGCAAATTTTTCTTCTGATGTGAATGACTTGAGTTAGATAAGTGAAATGTTACTACTCAGACTCTACCATATTTGCGCATTTTAGATCCCAATATTACATCAGACACCAGCAGTACAGTAGCAGCTGTGAAAAAAGCTAAACAGGAAGAGCATGACCAGGAAAAGAAGGATAAGGAAGAGCAGAAGGAAGCATTCATTGACCCATCAATTCTGTCTGATCTAAATAAAACCCCAGAAGAAATTGTACCTCCCAGATTGGAACGGCTGTGGTCATATGTATGTGATTTAACTAATGGTCATTGTGTGAGCTGTATGGCTTGGAGCAAAGTAAACCCAGTGAGTTAACAAATCACTTCTTCTAAGCTGTTTACAAATTGGTATAAGCAATTGTTGGTGTAAATAAACTCCTGATTTTGGTGTACTTTGTTGGGAGGGATCTCAGAGAGTTGGATTCATTGCTACAGTCAGGTAGGTTGTCTTTGCATTCCACTCCCTGTATTTTGTCCTTCCACATAACAATATTGCTACAGTACTCTACAGGTTGAACAGCTGTGCTAGGCTTTTCCTACAAATGTATCACAACAGCTTTAATTGGACCAGAATTTAATTGGTCCAGGGCAGTCACCTGAACAACAATGTTAAGACAATAGACTCTGGTCTGTTACAGAATTGGAAGTTGAAATGTATACCCCTACTACCAAATTTTATCACCATTGATGGAGTTTATTCATGATACTTTAGATACCACATCTTTGTTTCTAACAGTAATCTCCCAAGAAAGTGGCATTCATAAGGATAAGATGCATAACAGGCACAGATTTCTGAGCAGCTGGCCCAAGTTTATTTAATTCAGTTTCAGTGGAGGTGAGAATGACTCAGACATCTCCACTTTCAGAGTAACGTAAGGCTCAGTTTTTCCAAAAGAGCTCTCTTATGGCCACAACAAAAAATAATGAATGGAAGGAAGGTAAAAAGCAGGTGAGGATGAGAAACATAAGAATGCCCCAAGGGAAAAGAAGAGAGAAAATAAAGACCATTTCATACTCTTAGTACACCAAATCCCCAGATATTATAAAGTTGGACACATTCATAGACATCAGTGTTAGAATTATAGGGGCAAACAAATACCTACTTTTAAAGTATTAGTTTCACAAACTACTTGTTGTGTGCAGGAAAAAAAAATAATGGAGCTGAAGACTAAAGTCTTGCTGCTGTTCTTACTTCTACTTATGGAATGAACAGAATTCATTGGACCCCACTGTAGAGAGCTAAAAGCTGGAAGTCTGAGGTGGCCACTGAAGCTCCTTTTACAGCTAACGTTGAGAGAGAAATGTAGAGATATTGTTACATATTCCATTAAATACTGCACATTAAAATACAGTTGTAGAATAATGTATATTCATCTCTGGAAAGGGACATATTTTTATAATGGCCAGGGAGGGGGGACTGCAAACACAACAGATAGTGACTATGAATGCACTTTTAGGTGAACCAGTTTCCAGTATTCTAGAAATCCTGAAATTCTGTTCTTTTGTGTTATTCTACTTGCATATGATATAAGCATTATTCTTCCAGACTTTGCACTGAGAGTCACTGTTAGCAGAAAGTTGCCTTTCAAAAATATACAACTGAACTTCAAGTTAAACTGAGATATATCTGTTAATTTATGCTTTTAGGATCTTTTAGCTGTTGGTTATGGAGCATTTGATTTTAAAGAACAGAAGAAAGGCTTGGCTTGCTGTTGGTCATTGAAGAACCCTATGGTAACGAGCAGCCAGTTTTTCTTTCTTTTTCTTCAATGCATTTTTCTCCTATACTATTTCTGCTGTATTTATTAACCTCTTCCTGTTTCAAAAAGCAAGACCTAGCCAGTAAGATTGAATTTGCTAGCCCAAACCACACATACCTGGAAAATCGATTCTGACTGCAGTACCTAGCAATGTGCTTAAATCTTGACTCAAATAAAGTGCCTGCAGGAAGCAGTTTAGGTTCTGTGCCTGTCCATCCTCTCAGCTGACAGTTCCAACAGAGGTGCTGACTGTACTGTTGGTTTGGTAACATGGACATCTGTTCACAGGAACTAAGTTCGTTGCACACAGGCCACCAAACAACTAACAGGTGGTTGCAGCTCTCAGGTAGTACCAGACTATGCTAGGCAACTTAGCAATGCAGATCTCTCTATCCCATTTCCAATCCCCAGGGTGACCTACCCAAGACTGTAAATTTGTTGTTACTGTGGGTAGACCCAGGTGTGTAGAAATTATTTTTTAGACTGGAGAAGTCTTGAGCAAAGCAAATGTGAAAATAAACCTATTTACCTTCTGTTTTTCAAAATCTGTAGACCATTTGGTCAATACTTCCAAACTCCCATTACAAAGAACATCTGTATTTTAAATTTAAGGATTATTCTCTCCAATCCATTTTGTGTTGTACCATGAAATTCTGTTAGGCTGAGGAAAAATATAAAAAGTATGAAATTAAATATAATTATCTAATCTAACTTCTCATAATACTGTCAAAAAGACAGTAGATTTCATAGAGGTAGCATTTACATCTTTACATATCCATCTGAAAAGCGATCCTTTTTAAACGGGCCATTTTTTAAAAAAAAACTTGGAAATCTCAGTTACAAAGCGACACGGCAAAAATCACCAGATTGCCATCAAATTATGCAACTTCAGTTTTATTTGTCTACAAACTTCACTTGCCCAAAATTGTGTATTAGACTAAATCATGCAGAGTCAAGTCTTTGATGCATATTTATCATGTCAACAACAATCAAATACTCTTGTGATTTCCTGATATCACCATAGTCCTCAAGTGCCTAACATTAAGAAATAGGGTCTGGCATGCACACGGAAATACAGTTCTTTGCAAACTAACACTTTACTGCTTCCCTTTTCAAGAGCTCAGTGCAGTGACTTTAAGGATTTAATCTCATAACAGAGCTGAATCAGTTCTTTGGTTACACAGAGCAATGACATGAAAATAGCAGTTTACAAATTGCCTGAGGTACACTAGATTGCATTTTATCTTCAGCTAAGTTTCTGTAATTGGAAAGGTACTTACCTTCCCATTACAAGATAGAAAACAACTGGAGAAATTTTCCAAAATGCCAAGTTTGTTTTAAAAAGAAAAAAAAAACAGATCAAACAAACAAAAACCCCACACTGTACTCACATAGCTAAATCTTAGGGAACTTGATGTTTAGGTATTTGATTTGGAGTAGGCCCATCTAACTTATTTGACAATGTAATATTTCTGTATAGTTTTTATTTTTTCCCAATTTTATCAGTGACACCAAGAAATAAACTGAACCCTTTAGAACATGGTACCAAATTTCTCTCTAGAAGTAGTCACTATGGTCATCAACACTTGAATTTTCCAGCAGAGCCTGGCCATTTAGTATCCAGTGTTGAGAAGACCGAGGTAAATTAAGAAACTAACTTAAAACATTCTTGTATTTTTCTACTGGTCAGTGGCCAGAGCGTATTTTCCGGTGTGAGCATGGCATTACTGCTTTGGATTTTTCTATGGCAAGCCCGAATCTTTTAGCAGTTGGAATGTACAATGGTTCTGTCGCAATCTATAATGTGCGGAGTTGTAATGACGCCACACTTTTGGACAGCAGGTAAGGCTGTGATTTCCCGTCTCCTCCACCTTGGTCATGTCTTAGCAAATAACAAATAAAAGAATATCCACAACTGAGAAGCTGAGGGAATAGTAACAGTCTTGATAAGTAAGGCTTGTGAAAGCTCAGGGATGCTGCACAATTTTTTCATTTCCAACTTTTGTCAGTATCTTCCAATTTTGTCTGGAAATGCCTACATAAACAATATTCTCAAATACTAGAAGTTTCTGGAACAAAACTGCAGACACAAAATTTTATGATAATGCATAAATGCCTGGAAGGGCCAGAGTGGGCCAACCAGACTTTTCCCCATCCATCTATTCACACTGATACAGCCAAATCCTCAGACACTGCTATTCTCCCTCTGCACTGCCATCATTCTCTATTCTTACTTCTGCTGATAAATGGTCACATTACTTTAACACCACTAGTCCTTATCTGGGGCATGAAACTCTCTGCGCTGTTGCTGTGCATACAAAGCAAGTTCCCCACATTGGAAAGGTAGAACAAATGAGTACTATGCTCCAAATTTTTAAGAAAATGCAGCAAGTTACCACCACGTATCATTTTATACTGCATGTACTAACTAACTAGACAATCCTGTACCAGATAGTAAATCGTTATGGGAGACCAGTGACAGCTTTTGGTGTTTTCTCCCTGATTCCACTTGCCAAAAATGGAAAGAACATGAGAATAGGAGAGGGATAAGCAGGAATCAAGAAGAAAATGAGAGAGCGGGGGTGATCGGGGACACATTTGCCCTAAGGGCAACTTCCTGGGTCTAGGGCATTCTCCTACAAGGTGCAGATTGATTTCATGATTCAGGTATTTATGAAAGGTGTGTCAGCATATAAACAGTGCCCTGAAACTAAATATCAAACATGTTTGATGAAAGAAAAATTTTCCTCGAGAAAACAGCCAATGTTCAGATTTCTTTTTTTTTTTTTCCAAAGAAAAGCTAAACCACCTTTCTGTCATAAGAATTGATGTTCATTACAAAGTGGAAGGTTAATTATTTTTCAAATATGTTGTCTTGTCTTTGTTCATATATGATTCATCACGTGCATCTTTTGTCCCAGTGAATCCTCAAACAAACATACAGGTCCTGTATGGCAACTGAGGTGGGTGGAACAGGACAGAGGTGCAACAGGAGATGGCAAAAAAGAGAGATTAATCTGTATCTCAGCAGATGGCCGAATAACCGAGTGGCTTATACAGAAAAGACTAGATTGCACTGGTAAGCATTTTCCCCTGCAGCTTTTCTGCAGAGGGATAATACCTGAAACAGCAACTGCTTCATTTTATGTCAGGTGACATTCTTTATACCAGTTATCATACATAAAACATTTAAGAGCTGCTGATCATTCCAAAGAAGCATGAGTTATTCATAGCACTGTCACATACCTGTTTGACAAAACTCTTGCTATTTACACAGATCTGATGAAAATAAAGCGAACAGAAAGTGAGAAGAAAAAACTACCAGGTGAGAAAGAAAGGAAAAGTGAAGATCTGATATCTCAACAGGCAGCTGGAATGTGCTTTGACTTCCATCCAAAGGTAGGCTCAAAAAGTCCATCCTGGCTAAAGTATTATCCAGGAAAACTATGCAGCAGGGGTGAGATCCTCAACTGGAGCTACTTCAACATGCACTAGCCTGGGACTTGGCACTGGTATTTAAAGCATATTTAGTTCTGAAACAAATGCTTCTCAGCTGATAACAGTTTTACCCAAAATAGATGGTACGGTAAACAGAGCAAGTAATCCCTGTATGTGAACAACTGTATAATTTCAGCCATGTTACTCACATTTGCTTTGGGCCAGATCCTAGGGTAGCTTTCCTCTGCGTGTTGGTCAAATCAGTGAGAATTTGACTGTTCAACATCTCCCAAGTCTAGGACTTAGATGGCTCTGCTTCTCTTCTTTATGCAGCTGAATATTTTGTCCTTAGAGCATGTGAAGAATTCATGCATTTGTCCGTGTGGATCGCAGAAAGTCTGAGATTTTCAGGAGTCAAAAATCACAGCATATGTTCTGCATAGATGGAGAACACACATAGCCAATCTGATACATTCTGGCACCGCTGTATCTACTGCACACACACCTCTGCAGCACACACGCAAAAAGCCCAACGCACAACATTCTGGCAACGCCACCGCAGTTCTTCAGAGGACTGTCACTGCCAAACTCATCCAGTCCTTTATAGATTTTTGGATGAGTGATAAACAGGTTAATCCAACTTAGCCTACATTTACATTTCTTTCAGGATACTGATTTTTATCTTGCTGGAACAGAAGAGGGTCATATCCACAAGTGTTCTTGTTCATGCAGTGAGCAGTTTCTAGAGACATACAGAGGCCATAAGGTGAGTGATGCATAGAAAAAGTAATGACAGCAGAAGCTGTTCAGTTAAGTTCACAAATGTAATAGTTTCTTTGCTTATATTTACTAAACAAAATATCTGCAACAAAAGGAACCTAAAATTTTCTTATATTAGGAATGAACTCCCATAGCATAAAGCATCACAGTCTTACAGGATTACTTTCTACACTACAGGGATTTTTTAAAGTAATTTATTAAAACTTGTACCATAAACTGTTTTAAAGCTTTAGTTCTGGCTTTATTTTAAGAAAACAATCAGTAATCTGATTGTCCTGCAAACCACAGTTAAATAGTCTTACCTCTGAGAGAAAGATGGCAGAAATTTAACAGCACCTCTTTTTTTGAAAGTCTTTGCTTCATCCAAGTAGCTGCCCTTTCAGCATCAGCTTCTCGTAACAGCTGGTAAGGGGACAGAATCAGCTGAATGCTTTTTATTCCCAAGATCTCTCCTGTCTTATCACTTCTGCTGCATCCTAATTTTCTATGGGTACACATAACACAATGCTAGTTTTGCTATTAAGGTCAGAGGACAGTCAGGGATTTCCATGAAAGATCACTATTAAAACCCATCCTGTGAGACTGTAGCTCTAGAATAACACAAAGTTCTTTTTTTTTGTTTCTTCTTAAACACCAAGGGTCCTGTGTACAAAGTCGCTTGGAATCCATTCAGCACTGACATGTTCCTAAGCTGCTCGGCAGACTGGAGCATTATTTTATGGCACCAGGATTCACAGATGCCTATTTTAACTTTCAGTTCCACCACTGCTTTTGTTCATGACATTATGTGGTCTCCAAAATCAGCCTTCATATTTGCAGCAGCAAATGAAAGCAGAGTAGAAATTTGGGATCTTAGTGTCAGCACGTAAGTAATTACTTTTCTCAGAGAAGATTCTGAAACTTAATGGCACAAAGACTACACATTATTGCCTAATCAGTATTGTTATCAGATCATGACAGCTCCATGCCATTTGCTTGCTTAGTTATTGAAAGTGTTGCATTTTGAAATACTCATTTTGTAAAAGCAGATGGTATTTACCAGAGAATTGTGATTATAAGAGAAGGAGCTGGATGCCTCATGGAACTGATAAAGGGTAAANTTTTTTTTTTTTTTTTTTTCTGCTGCAGAAATCATAGATTCTACCACTTCTGTAGTTAAAAGGGAAAATAACAAAACTGAGCTACTTTGGACCTTTTATAAAGATAAGGTCAGAAGTTCAGATACCTCTCACATTTTCCCACTACTACAAGTAGGTGCACATCTCATGTGCAGCTTATTCTGTGGCCTTGTACCGCTGGTCTGTACTGTTTAGTATTAATGACAGCATGAAGCCAGCAGTGGAGTAGGAGGCCTGCCAGCTCTTATGGGAGCAAGAAGCAAATTATTCATATAATAAAGATATTAACCCTCCCCCTTACACCCCACCCCCAATATTAAGGAATAGGACAGACTTTAGGCAACCAGGGTATCTCAGTTAATAGCAGCTTGGATTTTTGTTCTGGTAGAGGCTGAACAAAACACTGCCTCACTTCTTAGTTTTTGTATTAATCTAGAACATAAAAAGTAAAATATGCAACATTTATCAGGCCTGCATTATTGCTAGACTTTACACGATAGTACACTCAGGCAAATGCAATGTTACCTGTTAATTCTTGCCTCTGCTGGGTTGCAGCTTGTACCCCGTGATCTCTTGCTTTGCCAAGCCAAGAGTGAAATTCACATCTGTACTCTTTGCTAAGAGCACCGACTGTCTCCTTGTAGGAGACAGTAAAGGAGAAGTCAGTGTGTTTGAGCTGCAGAACTTGGCTGCTCCCAACAGTAATAAGGTACGATTCACTAGGAAAAGGTAGTGGTCCTCCAAGGCCTGCATGCTTGTCTGGTACTTCATTCCTCAGAATGGGGTTTCTGTTAAAGATCTAGCTAATAAATATTGAAACAGGTGGAATCAGTTTGTCATGGTTTTAGCTGGGGTAGTTGATTTTCTTCACTGTAGCTAGTATAGTGCTGTGTTTTAGACTTGGTATGAAAATAATGTGATAACACACTGATGTTTTTAGTTGTTGCTGGGTGGTGCTTACACTAGTCAAGGACTTTTGCAGCTTCCCATGCTCTGCCGGGTGCACAAGAAGCCGGGAGGGGAGGGGATACAACCAAGAGAGCTGATCTGAATTGGCCAAAGGGTATTCCATATCATGTGACCTCATGCCCAGTATATTAACCGGGGGGAGTTGGCCGGGGGAAGGAGCGATCGCGGCTCGGGGACTGGCGGTGTCAGTCAGCGGGTGGTGAGCGGTTGCAGCTCTTGTGGGTTTTTTTTTCCCTTTTCCCTATTTTCCCTGGGTTTCGTTTCTCTCTCTTGTTATTTCTTTTTATTATCATTATTATTATCATTACCATTACTATTCTTACTATTTTATCTTAATTATTAAACTGTTCTTATCTCAACCCACGAGTTTTCTTGCTTTTGCTCCTCCGATTCTCTCCCCATCCCACAGGGGTGGGGGGAGTGAGCGAGCGGCTGTGTGGTGCTTAGTTGCTGACTGGGGCTAAACCACAACACAGTTTAAAACCTGAGGTGGTTCCTGCTCTTCTGCATGCCATACCACTAGGAACTTCAGGAACAGTTAAGTCAACATCGAAGTTTAAGCTTCACTTGATTGCAAATCCAGAGGTTTGCCACAGCTGGATTTGGGAGGGACACTCAGGGCAAGGGCAGGAAGGTGGAGCTTCCTCTAAATGCAGTCTGCAGGTGACTGTATTTGGCAGAATGCCCTTACCTGCTGACAATGCAGGAACGACGTGCCCTCTCCTGGCCACCAACAAGATAGTCTCACTTTGTTGGTGTCAGCAAACCCAGTAGCCACTACTTGTCCTAGTGAGGGCTTTTCTGTCCTGGATGACATGTGAGAATTTGATTTGCCTTACAACTAGGTTCGTTTCCAATCGTACCATTACATAGATTCCGTGTCAGCAGTGGTGTAAAAGCTGACTTGATGTCAGCTGTGAATTCCTTCTGTTCGCTTTTGCATAAATCAGTGCTAATTTATACCAAAGCCCTACTGGGCCCTCCTTGCCTGATCCATGGTACAAAATCCTGATGCCACCCTGGGTAGTCCGGCACCAGGTGGATCTCTCCTCCAGGATCTACCTGCAGGTGGCCTGCAGCCCCGAACCACACTGCTCCCTTTGTCCTTTCAGCTTTCAGCAAGTCACTTTGGCATAACTGGACTTGGACTCCCAGTTTGTAAAGTGGGACTGGTACTTTTTAAAATGCCTTCTGAGTTACATGGTGCAAAACACTAAAGTTGGAGAGAACGAAAATGCTGATATTAATCTAACTTTCATTCTTAGGGTATTAAGCATTAATAATTCACAATTGTCAGCATTGCATTTAGGAATTCTGGTAATTACCAGCCTCATTTGCCAAGTGCTGTAAAGCACAGAGCAAAAAGATATTTCCCTTAAAAACTAAAAGTGAGGCCATTGTTGTTAAAATTAGAAAACAAACGGTGTTTTTTTCCTACAAATCACCACAAAGCAGCCCAAGTCCTCTGACCAGAGAAGTTCTTCAGTTAATAAGAGTATAAGGATAATTTTCTGGCTATGTCACCAGAACAGGACTAAAAATATCAGTGCTTAATTTCACAGACTTTGGGCATGTGGCATAACTGGTCACTGAGTCACAGCCTCACTAGCCAGAGGGAGCCCCACTTTCCAGCATCCTCCATTTCTTTCACTCCCTCTTCTGATAACAGCAATGTCTTCCTAGGCTTGGGTATGTACAAGGCTTAGCACGGCAGGGTCCATACTACAGCTAACGCTAAAGGGAGATAATGACTTCAGGGGCAATCACATCTACGTACAGCTACCATACATGTTTATAAAGGAAATTAATTTCCAAGATGATACAAGAGATATGTTTGTATGCTGCTGAGTATGATGCCACAAATGCAATCCAAACAGGCCTGCCAAAAAGTGCTATTTTCAAGGAGCACTGTTAGAGGTAAGCATAATATTAACAGAATTGCAAAGAAGAATCAGCTGACATAATGCAAACGACCTTAGCCTGCGTTCTGGATACTCACTGCGCAAGCAATTCTGTTCTCAGTTCATAAATAGGAATTTTGGATCATTGCATGTCTTATACTCCAATTATACTGTCATACAGCTCTTCTTTTCCCTCGTTTTACAGGTTGATACCTTACATGACATAATTGGTCCCGCTGTAGCTATTTAACAGAAGCTAAACGATACCACTTCTCAGTTGGTACACAGCAAGAAAGACATTGCAGTATTAACATAAACAGTTTATTGGTTTTCAATCATTAAAATTTCTCTTTGAAACCATACTGGTTAGACACTTCTTTCAAATGCTCTACATTTTCCCCTGGAAGTCCCCCTCATTAGACAACCACACAGCTGGTCTTCCCTACAATACAGATGAGGTAATAGAGAGGTCTCCATAGTCTTTTCTCCTTGGGTTACTCAAAAAGCAAAAATGCCAAAATCACCTCCTGTATAGGCCACTCTATAATACAGCCTAAGTCCTTACCCAATGGAGTCTGTGTCTTCCTGTGAAATCATACAATAAATGGATAGACTTCTTATCACATCCATCTTGTCCGTCATCCTATAAACCACTGCTGAGGGTGAAAGCTGAGCTTTGAGTGGCATCAGGTGCTTCTATAAGCTGTGGATCATCCCACACCAGGCAAAAGCAGAGACCAACTTTTTCAACCCCCAACAAATTAGGATAATGTAAAATTGCAGTTTAAATTCACTCTGTTCCACACTGACACTTTTCTGAAAGCTCCTTGCACAAGGTAACAATGTGGTCCTGGAGCTAGGATTGACTTTTGCAGCTCTGGAAGCCAGGGCTGTGTTTTTTGAGGTCTCACCACCTCCCCTAGCCCACCCCAGCAGCTGGAGAGGCAAAAGCTGTTGGGAACACTTGCTCAGGCCTATGCTGCTGGTTGGAAGCAGGCAGCATTTGGCTGTCTAGGCTGTCTTTTTTGGGGGGTAGATGAGAAGAAACAGAAAAAAAGCACCCAGTGAGCCACCAGCTGGACCGTGGTGTCTCAAAGGGTTTTCAGAGACTGAATGCTCACAGAAAATAATGAGCATCTCTACAGATGAGTAATTAAGAAAAAGATCTAGGCTATAGCCCTATTGCCTGATCAGTGCAGCAGGACTAGGCAATACAAGAGCTTGGCAGTAAAGCGCTCTGCCTGCCAACTGATGGGAGGCAATAGCTGCCTGCTCTCGAAAGCATTATGTAGCAAGACATGTATTTTATAGATACAGAATGTTCAGACTCTCTCATTAGCCTGACAATAAACGTCCAACATTTAAACACATCACTGAAGTTAAAAGATCATTTGTGATGCATTAACATTCACTTCCTTCTGTGTTCTGCACATTTTACAGTGAACATGCAAGCTTACCCGACATAAAATTAATCTTTGTGCATTTCAAAGACAGACACCCATTAAGGTGAATCATGTGTTAATCATTATTACAAATCTGAACAAAATACACCATATATTTTCCATCGGTGGTCACGACTGTTTACTTAGTGATGCTACTGGTAAAAAACGAGCTTTCTCTCAAGGCTATAACACATCATAATTCACCCTGCACATCGTGTAAACTAATTAACTGTAACATTATAGTGCTGGAAAACACCTGTGGTGCTAGGAAGTGCTAAAGATCTTTAAAGTTCCTCACAGCATTTTGTTCTTAAACATGGAATTTCTGACCTCGTAATTGACACATTTTCTCCCTGAGGCATTTTATTGCAAGAACGTTTTATAGAAGCTTACAGCAACTGCAGCCAACAACATCCATGGCAGCATAATCAATCTACCAACCTCTGGTCCCAGAGCACAGTAACACTGCTCCACGCTGCTTCAGTGAACCCACTTCTGTCTTTTGGACATTATCAAAATGAAAAGGACAGTCAGAATGCCAATCAGTGCTTTGTTCAGAGCCATCTCCCTCTCTTTTCTATGCCTTTTTGGACATGGGCCACGTCCACTGGCCCCACTGCAGAGACGCATGAGCGATGCAGCTGCAGTGGAGCCACTCCACTGCATCCAGGTGTCTGCGAGGCAAGTACCTACGGACTCCAGCTGTCCAACAATTGCGCTGCTCTGTACAGTTCGTTACAGTGAGTTCACCGTGCTCAAATGCTCTGTGTGCTGCAGGATCGCGTCCTATCACACAGCACGCTAGTAATCATAGCAGGGCATTTGCAGGCTTGGATGCCTATGCTTGCCACAAAAACCCCTCAATACGTGATTTTATTGTGAGCGACTGCCTGGCACCGGCAGGTTCCTCTGAAGTGTCCGCAGTTGCCAGCTTGATGAGGGATGCTTGGCAAGAGAACAAGGCAGGGGTGATGAAGAGGCACACAACCGCGGACACAGCTGGAAGTTATTAACTCCCTTTTAGTTTGGGATCACTAACAGAAAAAGACCCGACATTGCTTAAACTGTGATAACAGCCACAACTGGGCAACAGGCTGCGGTAGCACAGCTATACGGGAGACACAGAGACAAAACGCATTATCTACAAGTCATGTAATAAACACCCTTTCATTTTTGCTGAACATACACATTAATGGTATTGATCTAAGTCTGTGCCCTATAAACACATTATACCACATGCGTTCCTATAGTAAAGCAGTTACATAGTCTTAAGAAGTTTTTAATACCTGACCAAAGTCCCAGCACAAATCCCAAAGTACTTAAAACATCACCGGAAACAAGTGATTAACTTGTTTTTAGCAAACATTAAGTCATCCTCAGAATGAGCCGTTACTCAGTGGAGCAGATGGGCTGTCAGTATAAATGAGAGGATTTCAGCAGAACTCCCCACCTCAGCCTCGCAGATCCTGCTGACAGCCAGCCTCGAAGCACCACAGAATGAGGGGCACAGTGCTGGCGCTGGCCTGGCTCGCTCTCCTGATTGCAGCACATGAAGGAAAAGCTGAAGGAAACACCATGAAGCTCTGTGGGAGAGACTTTGTCAGAGCCATTGTCTTCACCTGCGGTGGCTCTCGGTGGAAAAGGCATTTGACTGATTATCACTACCTGTTTGGTAAGTACTAATTAAGGCATTACAGGCTTATCACCCCCTGCAAGGTGTGCCTAAATCTGAGGGGATCTGGAAGAACCAAATTACCTGCAGGCTGTGCCTAAGGGCAGAGCTGAGCCCTCGATTTCTGCTGCTCCCTTAAATAGGTGCATCTCATGCATGAACAGTGTGGGTTTTGCTTTTAGATGGCGAGTGAAGTGGTGTAACTTCACATTTTTTGTTTCCTTGCAGCTTGCTTGGCTTAGCTTAGTGTGCTTTTGCTAAATAAATAACATTTAGATCAGGGTTTTCCTAGTCAATCTGAGGAACCATGAGTTAAGCCTGAGGCTATCACTGAAAATCTGTCTGTTGTGACATTTTAAACGTCAGAGACAAGTCTTGCTGCAGTCAATGCAAGTTTCATCATTGTCTTTATAGCACATCCCTCTTTCCCCACTAGAAACCAGAAATTTAAGAGTATTATAAGTAAAATTATAGTATGTCAAATATATACTCTGCAATTTAAATAACTTCACATGGTGTTGTATATATTATTTATTAGCACATTTTTAGATAAGAGTCAGAAAATTCAGCTATTACATGCACTGCTAGAAATTTGTACTCTGATAGGTTAAAATAACTAGAAAAAAAGATAAATGAGGCAGATGACAGGAACAGAGGCTTTCTACACTTTCCATGCAGTAACATCTGCCTTTTTTTGAAAATTCTATTTTAGCAGCAGCTTTGAACAGACATAAAAAGCAGTGCCACCTGCAACACCCTACCTGAGAGCTGTTAAAGGAGAAACCCCCACTGCTAAACTAAGCGAGATAACTACTATACCTTTATAAACTCCCCAGGGCAGTGCCCAATTGTACTGTGGTATTTAAAACGCACATGAATTGCAAGCATAATTTAAGTGGGAACATCCAGGAACTTTGAAATTGTGGGGTATTTGACGCCTTAACATAGCATCCGCATTTTGTGAAACCCACAAGCAGTTCCAGGTTAACATGCTGCTCAAGTGCCACTGACACATTAAACCATGGTTTTACCCCTCAGAGCAAATGTGTCAGTTTAAGACTGATAAGGCAACTATTCCTACAAAGAACACTCTTCAATATAAATCCAAAAATCATTGTTTTTTAACATGTTAATCACGGAATGTGTACCTCGCATATCTATTTTAACACTGCCCCAATGAGAAGTCAGTGTTCTGGTACATCTTGGTTGTTCACATCAAAAACACAGAGGGTAATACTTTCAGCTCCCTGGATATGGACTGGTCTGTCTTTCTAGTAAAGATAAATATTATAAACGACACGATTCCATGACTTCTAATTTTTAGCTTCTAATTTTTATGCGACAGAGAGTGACAATCCCCTGCCTTTCTCACAAGAGAACAACGGTTATGCCGACTCCTCATACACAGACCAGAGGCTGGAAACTGACAGCAAAGAAATCCACAACATCAAGCCTGAGACAGAGCGAGACTTACAGCACACCAGGAAAATGTCTACGCTAAAAAAGCGCGAAGTGGCCAAGTTGCTTACCACATCCTGCTGCAGCATCGGCTGCAGTGAGAGAGAGATCAGTTCCCTGTGCTAAAACGCAGCAGATGCTGACGAGGTTCAGTGTCACAGCTTCCACATATTAAAATAATCATGACATACACCACAATTATTTCAGTTGTATTCTTTAACTGTAGCTTTATTCTCTGGAGTACACTAGGGAGTAAAGGCTGAATGTTAAGTGTTGTAGTGCAAACCTGCAAACGGCTGCAGTGACAGTTCAGGTTGGGTTGTCTGGATTCCACAAAGTGTTTACAGCAGTTTAAAGTTAAACTTTCAGTCATGAGTACCAATATTTCTTCCCATCTAACTACTGTCCTAGTTTCAGCTTTGCACATACAATAAGCATTTTATTATATGCTTGTTCTCTTACTCATATAAACCCAACAGCAGGTTTCAGCTGTGAAATATGGGTAGCAAAAAGTCCATCTCTGGAATCAGAATAAAACCAATGCAGCACAGACAGCTCTGTGCCACGAGGCCCGTGAGTCAGACCCCCACCACAGCAGGGGAATGGCTGCAGCAGATGAGACCTGTGATCGTTCAGCACTAGCCCCTAAACTGGGCAGGCAGTAGCCATGCTTTATTTCTTATTCCAGCTGCTTCCAGCAACCTGAGGTCCTACCTAGTGGACAGTTAATTTGCACCCAGGGAGACTGGAAAGAGACACTTCTGAGCTTAGAGGGCTGTATCTCCCCTCTTATCTATTGGCAGGTATCAGCTGAGAACTCCAACTTTTTTTTTTTTTTTTTGCTAGATCCAAGCACCTTCAATGGAAGGGCCCAGACATGGTTGATCTATATGCTCTAAACATGATGGAATTTGAAGACATTTTTCACTTGATTTCAAACACTGGGACTGAGCTAGTCTTCTCCAAGCAGAACTAACTACCTCTCTCCACCACCTTTTCTGCACTCAGGGCTTTTCTCAGGGCTCAGGGGCAGCCAGGCCAGCCCCTGGCGAGCAGAGCTCCTGACTCCTGGCTCTCTGCTGCCCTCCCACCTCAAGAGCCCACCCAGGGCATCTCTGGGGCCAGCAGGAAGGTTTGAAGGGATCCCTCCATCCTGCAGGCAGGACTGGGTAACTGACAGCACTGAGCTACTGAGGCTCACAGCATCTGCAACACAGTGTGTGCATGGAGCCAGGGCCACGGGGCCTGGCACGTGCTCACCTGCCCACAAACACGATTTAATGGGGATAGTTTTAAAATGCTTTTGTTTTACTTTCCAAAAATGTGGTTTCTACTTGGGGATCATATACTGAGAGCAAATTCTGGGAGAAAAAAAGCATTACAGGGATACCTGGTTCTGCAAGCAGCTAGAATCAGGTGCAAAATAGCATTTCACAAAGAACCACTTCCCAGAGGAAGCTCTGGGAAATACAGTTATTACATTCACTGCCGAAAGGCTTATGGCAACCATATTTCAAAACAGGTGAAAGTTGCCTTGGTCCTTCACAACCATTTTCAACAACAGAAACAGGAAGAGTTAGGCTGAATGTTCATTTCCCCTGCTGTTAAACTCAACTACCTCCTTATTCAAAATAGACAGCATAGACATTTGCAAGAGCAAACAGCGAAGTGTTCTTGAACACATACGAAGAAAATGTATCACTTGCAGGTTCCCACAGGCACCTGCTTCCGATCTGCATGCTCTGCTCATTCAGCTGCCCAATATGTGTCACCACAACAATCTTGTACCTTGGTATCATAAGGTCTTTCACCCGAGCTTTAATAACCTGCAAGAGAGAAACACATTTAGACACAAGTGGCGAGCTCTCTTTACAGGAGATGTTCAGGGGTTTGGTTTTTCTAGGAGAGACAAGTGCAAGTATTGCACTGTAGAGCCCTTGCAACAATCCTGATGACAATCTTTGAACTGCAGCATTTGAAACATCTATTGCAAACTCCCCCAGCCCTGCGGACAAGTGGCACGTATGCTGCTGTGGTCATTTCACAAGAGAACCAATGCTTCTATCTGCTAAAAACAGGCACATCTTCCTGCTGGACTACTGAAATGCAAGCACAGATGTTAAGTAAGGAGTTACTGTATGTGAATACCATAGTCTCCTCCATATGTGTCATAGATACCTGCTGATTACAGGGAGGAAAGGAAGAGCAGACATTAGTGCTTTTTTAATGCCAGTGAGCTCTTTTGTCCCAAATCAGCTGAAAGACTGAAGGGTCAGGACGGTCTTTTCTCAGCAGCAAGACTGAATTTAACCAAGGAGCTTGCACATGTATCACTGTGTAGAAGTCAGCTGCTACCATAACTAACTGGCCTATTCTGGAAAGGTCTGATTCACGCTTAAACTTATTAATGATATTTCTGGACAGGGCAACCACAGCATGGGGTTTTTACTGAACCACATGCTTGGCCAGAGCCACTACTGCTCAAAAAAACCTCATCATTAACTCGTATAAGCCTGCACCTGTCTCAGACCAACCCTTGGTGCATCTTGATGGCCTCCTCCAGGATTTGTTTCACACTTGATATTTATATTTGGGGACCTCTCCGCTCCGACTGCCACCTCCCTGACACCCCGTCGAGGCATGAGGACAAAATGGCCACCCCACACCTCGAGCGCAGCGGTACCTCAGCCATGTCCTTTGCTATGTCCCTGCACCGGGCCGGCTCGTAGGGCTGCTCCCTCAGGTAGCTCCCCAGCACATCCTTCAGGATATCATCCACCGCTGCCACCGGGAAGCGCCTGGGGGGACCTGAGGGGCAGGCGGTGAGGTTTAGCCCGGTTTTCTGAGGGAAAGCCCACCGCGCTGAAGGCAGAGGAAGGCACCTCGGAGGGCTCCTCGTCCCGCCCCGAAGCTACCGGCCCTGCGACGTACCTGAGCGCGGGTCGCTNTGGGTGCCGCCTGCACTAGGCCGCTGTTGCCCCCCCCGCGTCCGTGTCCGCGGAGCTTGCGTGCGTCCCGGCGGGCCTCCTGTGTCCCACAGACCCCCACAGCCTCTGAGAGTCCTGTGTATCCTTACGGTCCCCACATGTCCCCACAGGCTCCGTGGGTGTCCCCCTGCGTGTCCCCATAACCCCCACAGGTGCCCCCCGACCTCCACAGGTCCCTGCGTGTCCATACGGCCTCCTCATGTCCTCACGGCTTCCACAGGTCCCCACAGCCTCCACAGGTCCCGACGGCTCCCAGAGGTCCCCCTGACCTCCACAGGTCCCTGCATGTCCCTACAGCCTCATGTCCCAACAGCTTCCACAGGTCCCCACTGCCTCCATAGGTCCTCAGGGCCCCATGGGTCCCCACATGTGCCTACAGCCCCACTGGGTCCCTATAGCCTCCACTTGTCCCCATGGCCTCGTGCACGTGGCTACATGTGTCCCTACGGCCTCCGCAGGTCCCCACACATCCCTATAGCCCACACAGGTCCCTGTGATCCCTGTGGATCTCCATGGCCCCACAGGTCCTTACGTGTCCCCACAGCCCCCATGGGTACCCATGGCCTCCCAGGTCCCCCCCATGTGTCCCTACAGCCCTGCCATGTCCCCATGGCCTCCATGGGTCCCCTCAAACCCCCACAAGCCCACACAGCATCCCCTCAAGCTCCACCCATCCCCACAGTCCCTGTGGATCTCCACATGTCCCCACATGCCAGCCCCAACCTGTCCCCAGTCTGGGAAGCTACACATAGCTCCAGCAGCAATGATGTTTTGGGCCAGGGACACGGCAGCCCCTGATGGCTCTGGCCAGCTGCTCTGGGTGCTCCTGCACGTGCAAGCAAAGCTCACTCAGAGAAAGTAGTGTTTTATGGTTTTTGTTTATTTTCAAGGAAAAAAAAATAATCACATTTAAATTGCAACTCAATTGAGTATTTAATGGGGTTCTTATGTATAGAATTAATAAACTTTGTTCTGATGTGGGGATTTATTTGTTGCAACATTATGCATGGTAAATAATTGCATATTCAAGATTTTGTGAAATGGATGACAGGTAGAATGGAGGAGAGACATTTATAAAAAACATTATTTACAAAAATGATATCCACATAGTCGTATTCTAATCTATAAGGCAAGTAACATTTAAAATATGTTGTTTCATGATTATCTTCAACAAGTCAATACAACACATTCATATTACCAGTGGTCAAATACAAAGCTTTGCTGCAATAGTCCGTGTGCAACAAACCTGTACGTCTTTTACAGTATTTTCTCTGAGAACAGTAGGTAAGCAGCAAAGTTTTCATCACAGACTAAGCAGTACCTAGGCCATCGTAGACTAAAGGTATAATATATCTCATTGCACGTTTAGGCAAAAAAGGCCAGCCATTAATTAACTTATTTAACTTAAATCTTAAAAATAGACCTGTGTATCTTAATCCACAAATATTTATAAACATTTTATACAAGAGGGAGTTCATAAAATGATACAGGGCAATGCCCTGGGAAATCCAATTCACTTCTGGGGCTTCCTCTGGGTTCAGAGGTGTCACGGTGAGGTTCTCCTGCGCCCTGTGCCCTCCACCCACCAGCCCATGGCTGTGGGACTGGTGCTTCAAACCACAACCTGACTTGATTCCTCTCTCAGACCACAACTAACGTCTCCATACGTTTTATGCCGTCAAAGCAACCGGATGATTTCATCTACCTTAAGAGTGCTTTGGAGTGGAAAACCTCTCCTGTGTAGATTACGAACCCAACAGCAGGATGGCATGTCTGCGGTGATCCACCCTGTGTCCAGAAAGAGAAATTTCTAAAGGAGGAATAAGACATTCTGAATGCCTCGCTGAAACCTGGCATGTTTTATCACATACTGCTTGGCCTGTAGTGAAGTCCTGCTTGTGTGCAAACCTTTGAAGAGCATCGCCACACTAATGCTTGTGATTTTAAGAACAATTGTCAGCAGCATTAACTGCAGTCCCTCCTACAGTGATAGGGGAGGTCACGCAGGAGGTGGGGTATTTCTGCAGACCTTTTTCTAGCTTTGCAGTGAAATAAGAATTAAAGTACTGATGATCATAAAAACTCCCCGGCTCTGCAAGGATTACTTTCCTTGGGAAACTGTGAGAAAAAGAAGAAAAGAAGAATTCTGGCTATGAAATGAAATCTTTGAGACAGTAATTTCTTATCGGGAAAGAACAGCGTGATGATGTTGGTCATGGTAAGCTTCAAAATTAATTTTTTTAACCAAGACATTTTCACATAAAAACAACAAAGGGGTAGGGAAGAAATCACTCCATATTCAGTGTAGTGAAGTGGCTTTCTCAAATGGATATTGGGTGTTTGGCTAACAGACCCATGGGCCATACTTAAAAAAAGGAAGAAAAAAAAAAAGGTAAAATGGAGCAGGATTCCTCTGCAACACAGAACTGCACCATGTGCCTGGTGGGCACAGGAACTGCACTGCTGCTGAAGGAGATGGGGAACTGAGGAAGAGGTCCAAGGAGGGCCGAACAATTTTAGTAAAAGATGTTTGACTTTGTCTTAAGTAATTTAAAAATGTCACCTTTTCATCGCAGTCCAGCTGTTTAAAAATGCTTCCGCTGGGAGAAAGTGAAGCAGTGATTCTTTACGCGATGCTCGTGTTGCAGGAATCTCAGAAAGCAGCACTGAAAGGGTTGCACAGTGGCTGCTGGGGTACAGCTGTGGTTCGACAGAGTGCCATTGCTGGATGGTTTGTGTCATACGGAATTAGATAAACAAACACAAGTACGACTTGTGGTGGTGTGGGCAGCACAGCAAGGTCTCGGCAGGGATCTTGGTGGGAGAAAAATCACCTGTGCAAGAGCTGAACAATTTTTACAGCCGGCACTAAACAGCCACACTGGGTCTCTGTGATCACATTAAAAAGAGAAGGCAGACAGGTCTCACCTGCAGGCATGCATAGCTTCAAAACTGTAAGTTTAAGCAGCATATTTCTCTGGTGTTTCCCCATGCAGCCCAAACCCTGGGCACTGCTGTGAGAGATACCTTGAGAGCATCCCACAGGGAGGGTGTTATGGTGCCTGCAGCCTGCCTGGGAAACTGCCTTCCCTCCCCATCCTCCCGCCTGGCCAAAATCGGATGTCACTTTATGATAAATTTTTTTTTTCCCCACCTATTTTTTAAAAAACCTCTAACAGATAAATCCTGAAAAGGCATACTGAAGGCAAAATTAATTTAACCGAAATACTGAATAACAGCACGTCTTTAAGTCCAGCCCACGTCGGAGGAGTGTGCAGTTGTGTAACTTCCTCGGTACAAGATCGCACCCGTGTGACAAACTTTTGCGAGTGAAGCTGCACATGTACACACTGAGAACTCACACCAGCTGGGCAGGAATAGGAGTTTAATGGACAGTGGCCTTACAGCAAAAATAAGAAGACGCTTTTATACCAGGGGAGTGATATTTAAGAACAAATGCAAACACCAAATGAAAAGCTTATTATTTGGTAGTATTTCATACTATTGAGCAACTTCATAATTATTAAGAAATATTGTTAAAGTAGAAAATTGGTCTGAAATGTCTCCTGTGAGGAACACTGTAAGCTGGCTGAGAATTGTGAATATTTGCAACAAACAGAAGAAAAGTTGCAAAAGAAGACTTCCTGCTCCTAACATCTAAAGACCCAAGTCTGCAGGCGTCCATGGGGAAAAACACTCCTGCTCTGTCAGTGAGCACCTTGACCCTGCAGGTGTGGGCTGCTGGCAGCTACTGAGGACCCCAGAGGAAAAATCCTTCAGGGGAGAGGTGGCTGAGAATACAGTCTAAAGGGAAAGGTCCATGGAATTGACCAAGCTAAAGCCTTTCTGTGCATGCATCACACCTATTTATTATTTGAATGCCTCCTTTATTTATCTTTTTTTTTACTCAGATAATTAGATCTCAGTGTTGCTGAGTTAAGGGGTGCCAGTGCAGTGCTGAAGGGCTGAGCCCTCTTTTCAGCCTCAGCCTGACTTGGCAAAAGACCTGCTGAACCACATGCTCAGAAACAGAGCGCTGATGCTTAGCAATAGAAATGCAGGTGACTTACAGGCAACTAAATCACCTCTGCCTTTTCAACCCCCTGCTGACTTAGCTGCTCTCTGCTTAGCAGGCAGGGACTGCCAAACAGATGCATTTGCTGAAGACACGCAGTTTTTCCTGCCTAAAAGTGGAAGTGAAGCCTGCAGAGCTTGAGTGCCCGTGCCCTCTCTGGAGCCGGGGGCTCTCATTGCTACTATAGAAGCCAGAATTGGGGATAAACATCCCTATATATGCCCCTATACATCTCAAGCTGCTGCTCATAATCTTTTTTCTGTGGACACCCTCTCAAAGCCAGGTGGAAAGAAGACCAGGCTCCTGCACTTCAGACTTAGAAACTCAACTGGTCTGTTCCCGCTCCCCACATGGGCTAATGCTGGGGTGCCACTCTTGTACAGCATGCAGAAAGACAAATACCTGACAAAATAAGCATCCCTGGGGCATTCTTCAGCTCTGCCTCTCTGCTCAGACACCAGCAGGGCAGGAAAACTAAACCATTAATGTGGACCAGCGTCTCCTTGCAAAGGAGCCCACAAGGGTGGTTGTGCTGGGAGGGAAAGCGGGCACACACAGTTCAACGCTCCTGAGCAAACGCCTAGTGAACTAAAACACTATGCAAAAAAAATTGGTGAAAGCAGTATGCAATAAACCTGTCCCAAACTGCTGTTTTTGGTCCTGGTGTCGCAGGCCGGGAATAGCTGTTCTGGGTCACCTGCCGGTGGCTGGAGAGGGGCCATGCCCCCGTGGGGCTGCCAACGTGCCAGCACATCAAATTCAGGTCTGCCAGGCAACTTGCCCCAGAAAGGGTGCAGGACTTTCTCATCTCTCTACCCAGGCCACGAGGGCTGCATCCCTGTACCGACAGGCACCGGGAAAACGTGACCTCCATTTTGTGGGACAGCACAAATGGGACAAACTAGGGAACTTTGGGTTATGGGTTTTTTTTGTTTAAAAAGCATTTAAAAACCCAATGCTAATGTAAACACCTTGTCTTTCAAATGAAATATAAAGTAAAATATCTATGTTCTGGTAATATTTACATTATAAAATCCTTATTTTCAGGACTATGACATAGATCTCTCTTGGAAGCATGAGTTTATAACAATTGTATGCAGCATGAACCAATTATGCAAAAACTGATTCTTGAATTTTGCCCTATATTCCTATGTCAGAAAGGGGTAGGTTACACAGTTTATACATGTTTCCATTTCAGGGCAAAAATTAACAGAGTTGAACACTCCATCCAGGAGTACTGGCAAGTTTACTTTCAAAACCTGCAAAGATGTATGAAGTTGCGTAACTGAATTGTGCTTTATCTTCTGTGTTGATACCTTTTGTGAGCATGCACACAAATCAACTACCCTAGCATACATATCTTAGTCTGGGAGTCATCTCAGAACTGAAATATCTCCAGATTTTCTTATCTTCTTTTAAGATGGGCATGGCTTTCTGTTTTCTTATGTCACTCCAAACTGCTCTGTAAGCAAGCACTTCCCAACATGCACAGTCTAAGTTTTCCAGCACAAATGCACAAACCTAATTCTGGCAACATTTGTGACTGTAAAATTAGCGCCATTTGTCATCTCATACACTTCTAAAGTCCCCAGCACCACGTTCAGCGGATGCTCCTATGCTTCTCTGTGCATCAGAACAGCAGATGCATTTAATTTTGAAGAGTCCTTCTTTTTTTCCCCATATTACCAAATTCTCCCATTAGAACAAGCTTTCTGTCTTGGCAGGTACCGCTCCATTAATGCCATGCACGCTATCAGCATGTTGCCAGCAGTAGGCTGGGTCTAACATCAACTAGAAACCAAATGCTGCACACTGCACAGGCAATGCACAGAGAGGAGCAGCGTGCAGTGCAGGAGCCCAGCTTCAAGCCTGTGTCGGCCCAGGGAAAACATTGAGGGACAATTTTTCCCCTGCAGCCTCCAGTTTAGCACTTTTATGCATTTTCCCATCTCCATGAGACAGCTGCCAGTGAGGCAGGCTCCTACCCCGCAGGCTTTTGGCAGCCCCCTGTGCTGCTCTTGCTTCCCCAGCACCAGCACTAGCCCCAGTCGGCACTGGGTGTCCCACCAAGGTTCAGGCTTGGCTGCATTCATTCTCCAGTGCTTGCATATATATGCTTTCCTCCCTAAGTGGTAAAATGGAAAGGCATGGGGGGGCTGCATGTCTTTAAACCCGTGGGGCTTTCAAAAATGGAGGGAAAAAAAGGAAAAGGCAAGCAAAGGAACATAGAAATGCAACCAAAAATCTGGAGACTGCTTGGAAAATGCATCCTTAAAAACAACAGTAACTTTTCTGGACAGTGCTGTAAGCTCAGAGTTACTACCCAGCCTCTTTGCCTGTTTATTTCCTTATCTGCATCTCTGCAAAATGTAAGGACATGGGGCAAAGAGAAGCGATCATCACCTGTGCACATGCTGCTGGGACTCCTGACAGTTAATCTGCGGCTGTAAGAGAACAAGGGCATGCTTGTGGAGGTTGCTTGCTATGGAAATTTGAAGTAAATACTCTTTATAGAAGTGACATTTTTTTCTGCTTTTTGCTGGGAGACTGTATTAGGAACCTCCACATTTACAGCAATATTCTTCTGGAGTTAAACCAGCTAAACCTGAAGATTTTTATTCATCACCGTGAGACATACTAAGGATTGAAGAAAAAGTAAATCAGCATGTCGGTTCTATTTCACTCTCTCTTTATGAGGCACCCCCTTCATAACAGCTATCAGTATTGTATTTAAATTGTATATATTGACAAAATGTAATCTACCTCTGTAAGCATTGTGCCATTCAACAGTACTACTATTAAATTTATATACCACAGTTTAAATTACATCCATTTCATGAATGGTAAAATGCTAAAACTCAAGTTTCTAACTGCCAAAATACAGCCTTACTGGAATGAGTACAATTTACAAATACAATAATTACATTTTAAAACCATTAACAATGTTACATCTAGAAGTAAATACTGTGGGACTGGTCAAGACGGTGTTTTCCAAGGAAAAAATGCTGAAAGTTGTCGACACTTCCAACAGAAATGTCCCAAGTGCAGGATTTAGTTCATTTTCCTTAAACTGTAATTAAAACCCATTCCACGCACAGCAGTCCTTGGGTATTTTCCATATTATTTTCCATAGACTTGCATAAGCTTCCATCAGTTATCAGCCAAGTATTTACCTAGAAATGGGATCAGAAATCAGCTGCGGGGACGGAGCAGCTCTGGTTCCCAGGGGATGGCCACCTACCTCCACTGGCCCCCGCACCCACAGCCATGCTGCTGCGAGGCACGAGCGGCACATGCGAAAAAGCTCATCTTTCTCTGCAGCAATGAGGCAAAAGCTCTTCCTAGAGATCCCCAGACCCTGCCTTTCATGCGGGACCCACAAGCAGAAAAAAGCCCATGAAATTCAAGGCTCTTGTAAGCAGTAGCAGGATTTATTTCATGCAAGGGAGCTTTTGCCCCTCTGCTGCCAGCCAGCCCTGTCACACCATGCTGCGGCGGGACCTCTGGGCTTGAACAGTCAACAAATATACAGCAAGGGCAGTCCCAGGCAAGCCTGTACAGCCAGAGGAGACCATCATGGGTTTACAAAAGGCAGGTCCTGCTTGACTAACCTGATCTCCTTCTATGACAAGGTGACCCACTTAGTGGATGAGGGAAAGGCTGTGGATTTTGTCTACCTAGACTTTAGAAAAGCATTTGACACTGTTTCCCATAGCATTCTCCTGGAAAAACTGGCTGCTCATGGCTTGGACAGGCATACTCTTCGCTGGGTAAAAAACTGGCTGGATGGCCGGGCCCAGTGAGTTGTGGTGAATGGAGTTAAGTCCAGTTGGTGGCCGGTCACAAGTGGTGTTCCCCAGGGCTCAGTGTTGGGGCCAGTTCTGTTTAATATCTTTATCAATGATCTGGACGAGGGGATTGAGTGCACCCTCAGTAAGTTTGCAGATGACACCAAGTTGGGCGGGAGTGTTGATATGCTCAAGGGTAGGAAGGCTCTGCAGAGGCATCTGGACAGGATGGATTGATGGGCCAAGGCCAATTGTATGAAGTTCAAGAAGGCCAAGTGCTGGGTCCTGCACTTNGAAGCTGGTGAAGGGTCTGGAGAACAAGTCTTATGATGAGTGGCTGAGGGAGCTGGGGTTGTTTAAACTGGAGAAAAGGAGGTTCAGGGGAGACCTTATCGCTGTCTACAACTACATGAAAGGAGGTTGTACCGAGAAGGGTGTTGGTCTCTTTTTCCCAAGTAACAAGTGATAGGACAAGAGGAAATGGCTTCAAGCTAAGCCAGGGGAGGTTTAGATTGGATATTAGGGAAAATTTCTTCACCAAAAGGGTTGTGAAACACTGGAGCAGGCTGCTCAGCAAAGGGGTTAAGTCACCATCCCTGGAGGTATTTAAGAGACGTGCAGATGTGGTGCTTAGGGACATGGTTTAGTGGTGGAGTTGGCAGTGCTAGGTCTCTTCCAACCTAAATGATTCTATGATTCTATCAGGGACATTGCCATCCCAAGAGGAGCCGCTGGCGAGGCACCTACCTGCTGCAAACCTCTTCTTGATGAGGGAGAAGCGATAGCCGGCGCCAACGAGCTCGATGTCACAACTGGACAGTGTGCTCCCCTCACTGGTGAACTGCACGGCCAGGGGGGCTGGGCTGCTTGGCCCCTCCGAGAGCTGGAATCGGGCCAGCAGAGACCCCACACCTGCAATTTGAAAGTCCCGCACGAGACCCTTACAAGCCTGGAGAGGCACACCATGCATTCCACGGCCAGATTTCCCAGCAAAGACAATGAGATGCCCAAAGTGCTGCAAGTGAAACCCACTCCCATGGTGATACCTGAGCCAGCATTATCCCCTGGGGAGAGACCAGAGGCAAACCCCCTCATCCTCCCAGCAGATTTTTACTTTTCAGACACCCCGGCGATACGAAGCAGCTGAGCTGTGTGGGTGACACACGAAATGACCTGTGGGAGGCTACAGTGTGTCCCCCCCACCCCAATGGGGATGTAACGTGGGGCCTTACCCTTTCAAATACAGAGAGGGTTAATGGAGCAAAGGACTTGGCAAACAACTGCATCCAAACTCCGTGTGTTAATACCCTTTCATGATGCCAAAGCGGTCGGCAAAACAGTATCAGTGGCACGTATCCTCGCTTTTCAAAGCTCTTTGCTCCTAGCTTTAAATAGCACCCTTCCCCAGCAAGCGCCAACAGGAATCTGTGTGTCTGGACTTGTGTGCAGGCATGGTAAATGGGTCAGTGTCTGATTTAAGTATTCAGAGTCAATAACATGCACATTTGCAGGATTACCTCCATTTTCTGACTTCTGAGAGATATCAGGGATCTTCCACAATATCCTTTGCTGTTCGGCATTCCTAAAAACACATGAAGAAGAGCATTTCTGTAGGAAACAAGAAATTACAAAGGAATCATTTGAATTTTGCTAAAGGCCATGTAGGCTGGGGGAGCAGCTCCAGTGCTGCTCTCTAGAGCTGCAATTCCGGGAGCTTGGCTTTGGGTTTGACCCAGGCAGGAAAATGCTGGTCTTTCATTGCAGGTGAGCGATGGGTGAGAGGCAGCGGGGCTGTGCAGTGCCCTGCTTCCCTGCTGCAAATGTGCATGCCTGTGCCTGTGGCAGTGGTGGCTGTGCATCCCTCTGAGCCCCAGAGAAAAGTAGCCAAAACACGAAATAAGGATTGCTATTCTGCTGCTTGCACACATATGTTCCACTCTGATCATTTCCGTGTGGGAATAGCAAGAAAAAAAATCAGAGTGGGGTTGCTTGCTTCCTACTGCAAGAGGAGGACAGGTCTGGGTCCCCAGTGTGCCCCCAGCTCCTGCCCACAGCCACCTCCCAAGAGTGATCCCGCTCCTGCACCCAGCAGGCAGGACAACTGTTTTAGTCAGGGCCATGGCAGAGACAGCAAATGAGCTCTTTGTCAGGTGAGCAATTCCTACCAGACAGCAGGAGGAAGCACAGCTTGAAGTTTGGTTACTCCTCCGTCGACGGGGACGAGGAACTGGACGTTGTTTAGAGCTACTGGTGTGGTCATTGCCTCTGTATTGTATTTGTAGTCAATGCGGAGGTCAGTGCTTGCAGGGTCACACCGCCAGCTCACTGCAAGGTTTAATGGAGTAGACTGAATACCCTGGGCAGATACCTTCCAAAATGACAGAAAAAACATTTAGTTTCCGTAGGGGTGAAGGGAGAAATCCCATTTTACAGACGCAGAAATTGCATTTGGTTTCAGAGGACACAATACCTTGTATTCTCATAGAAAGTTTGTACTGGGCTCAAAATCAGGCAATCTAGTGACATACAGAAGGGACTAGCGGGATGGCATGCCCTCAACTCACATTATCTCCACTCTGCACTAGAGAAATGCCATCTTTTAAGTCTGTAAGTTAAGCACACATTTTTGGCACAGTTTTATCTTACAAAAAAAAAACCCTACCTGGTATTTGAGCATATCCACATTGTAATAGGTGGCTTGTGGTTTCTGTTCCGATACCTTCTTCAGGTGAGTCATCAGATTTGGCATGTTGACCCAGAACTCCTTCGTGTTGGTGTCACTCTGCGTGTTGTCACTGCACAGAGGGAGAATTAACCCTTCCGTAATATGCCTCAACAGAAGAAAGCTTTTCTACAAAGCATGCAGGATGCAGTGCCGGCCGCCAGCAGGGACCGCATTTATCCCACATTTAGAGAAATATTGCCTCCTTCCCATGCATCTCTGGCTTGTCCTCAGATACTTCCAGAGAAGCACAGCAGATGCAACATGTAGGTCATCTCATTTTGCAAACAGGAGGTCTAATGAGCAGAGCGAGGCACAACAAGCAAACCCCATCAAAGCACTTGCTCCTCTCTGCTGATGCTCTTCTGCCTGGCAAAGGGGCTGCTCTCAGAGGGAGTACTACAGCAAATATTTAAGAGCTTGAGAGTTTCCTTCCCAAAATCAGGGCAGGCTTCTAAGGAAGATACTTTGGTCCATGTGTTTTTGCAAAGCACCCTACTTTTCTGGAAACCCACCCTCCTTTGGGATGCTGGCGAGGCGGAGGCTTACCAGCAGAGGAGCTGGGGGTTTGGCAGGACGTGCTCCAGCCTGTTGTAGTTCAGCACACGGAAGGTAAGCACCGCTGGAGCGGGGTTGTTGGCAAAGTGTCGGGTGATGCCCGCTGGAAACGACAGCACCATCTCCCCCATAATCTTCACGATACACCTGTAGCATCAAACACAGAGACCAAGGGGGGAGGAAACGAGGGGCTCAAAACACAGCAGGAGGGGAGGGTTCACACTGGGGATGGTGCAGTGACAGCACCCCACTTCCCACCCACCATGCCAAGGAAATGAGCCTCTTGTCCTAAACCAGAGCGAGCTGAAGCAGCAGCAAAGGCTGGCAGCCTGCTAGGGATGGGGACCGATGTTCATGAGGACACCCCAGGAGCATCCTGGCCCTGGACGCCCACCTGGTGCAGTGCACTGACAACCCAACACGCACATGCTGAGCCCGGAGCACCTCCTTTTCTCCCTCCCCATCCCTTGAGATGCTCACCAAAGCCCTGACAACACCCCAAGCCTGTCCTGAACCCAGGACACCCCATATCGACACCCAGACCCCGTCAGTCAGCACCTACTTGTTCGGGTCAGCCCCTTTGAAGTAAGCGTTGACAGTTTCTGTGAAAGCAGCGGCGACAGGTAGGGTGTCCTGGGCCCCCATGGTGAGAGGGCTGGGTCCCCGTGATGAGCCTGCAACAGAGCAAAAGCCTCCACTTCTTATATGCAGAGAGAAATGGTACCGGCTCCCCACCTGGGGCCGGGGCCGGGGCGAGGGGTTGCTCACCAAAAGCCCCAACCTAGCTTTATGGGCAAACATTAAGAAAAAGTCCCCCAGGCTTTGGATGAGGCTTTAAAAACATTTTTAAATTATCTATCCCCACCCCCAAAAAGCAAGCAAAGAAAACAACGGAGGAGCTCCGGCCACAAGCAGCATGTGGGGCAGTGGCACTTCCCCAGCATGGCTCTGGAGGGGATGCCACGTGGCAGGCTTTGCATGACAGTTTTTGCAGTAGGTTTCTGGGTCCTGGCAAGAGGGGCTGGGGAGGTTTGTTGTTCCTTGGCCAGAGAGCTCAGGCTGCCCACAGAAAGCAGCCCCCTGATGCTGCCTGAACTCCTGCCTGTGAGAACCCCAACTTGCGGGGACCCCTGCGATCACCAGCACGCTCCTCTCTCCTCCCCATCAGGCCTCGCAAACCCCCCGCACGGCTGCTCACCCCACAAAGCCCACAGTACGCTATGGCAAATCTGCAAATCATCAGAAATCTGGAATCACTGAGGAGAACGTGGCACTCTGGGTGCAAAAGCTAAAGCAATCAATCTGCAGTTTATTTAGATGATTAAAAAAAAGAGGAAAAGTTTGCTTCGGTCATGCAGTGTGTCCGTGGACACTAGCTGAGCTCTAAAATAATTCACGGTCACATGCAGGTGTCCCTTTGCTGGCCAGGAATGCCTGCCTCTGAAAAACATTTGAAGATGAAAGCATCACTGCAAGGGTACACCAGAAGCCCTGGGTGTGCTGGAAATCCCCTTGCAAGGGGGGCAATGTCCGGCTCCCCGCACCTGCCGCCAAGAGGAGAGCGAGTTGGGGCTGTTGGCATGGCAAAGCTCTCACCTCTCCCCTGGGAAAGTGCTGAAGGATCAGCCCCAGGTTAGTGTCTGGTCGCTCACCCGATATACAAGGCACTGATCCCCCAGGCACCTGAGAAAGTCCTTGAGAGGTCACCACCCCGGCACTGCTAGTTCAGCCTTATATATTTTTCTGCAATGCACCATTCTGGAACCTTTTTTTTATATCATAGCCTGTACATCAGGTTAAGCACAAGGATTATTTTGTCCCAAACCAGCTAAAACGGAATGGCAAAGGGCTCCGGAGGGGCAGCATACCCAGGCACCCTGACGCTCCCTTACTCTGTTACCTTCATTTACAGGGTCTGAATCAGGCATGTGAAATGGGCTATCAATTCAGCCCAGGTTTTGTTTAGAGCATGCAAGCGTGTGCCAGCTTCAGCCAAGGCCGTACAAGACTAAATGCCAGCCTGGGGAAGGGCAGCACTTCTGCAGGCAGTGGGGTGAGGGAAAAGCAAAGCATCTGAGCCAAATGCAGCGTATTTCTGATGAGCTCCCACTTTTCTGCTTGGGCTATCTTCAGAAATAATCCCCTCCCTCTTTATCTGCTGCTTCTCTTTGCTGCACCATTGCCCTTTGCTTTTTGCCTCACATCTAAGCAATCTGCTGTGGGGTTTATGTGCTGCAAATTTTGTATGAGTAAATAACAGGGTTTGGGTGCAGGAAATCAGGATTCATAACATCTCCTGGGGAAAGCACTTCTGTCACTTAAATTACACTTTGAGTTTTGATATATTAATTATGAAAAAATGTGGCATTCACGGATGAAGATTCCTCCCGCCTTACAAATGCATCCATGCAGGCAGTGCGTTAATGTATAAAACCAAAGTTGCTCTCTCCTAGAGGCACAGATGAGCCTCCTCGGTGCTGGGAATTTCCCTTCAAACATCTAATGTAACCTAAAAGGGTGTAAAAAATTAATGTAGCCATGCGTCTCCCTCTTAGTCATACATCTTAAGAGACGCAGGGGAGTAAGTGGGTTTCAGCCACAGCCCAGAACGATGCTGTGCCAGCACATGGGATGGGCAGACTGAGCATCTCACCCGCACACAACAGACCCATTGCCACACACACATTAATTACCCTAATGACCCCAGGGAGGCAGCGTGCAGCTCTCCAAGCCTTCCACTTCTGAGGACACAGCCCCGAGCTATGCATCAGAGACTCGGCAAACATCCCGTTAAAGAGCAGACACTTCATATCAGTGCCAGCTGCGTAGGAAGGCACGGGCAGCTCCCCAAAACCACTGAACACGCAGATTATTGCAGCCCTGCTGCAATACCTGGCTATGTGGCAGAGGGGACATGCAGGGCCATGGGGCAGCACTGTGGACTGGTAGGGTAACATATTTTTTATAAATTCTTTCCATAGACACCACTGCTGGGTTATCAGAGAGCACAGAGAGCGCATCCTCGCTCCCCACACCCAGAACAACGACCCCCCAGCGCACTGAATCCAGCCGAACATGGTGGGATATTCTCATCATATCCACCCAGAAATACAGATGAGATTCAAAAAGATCAGTGCAGACTGGCAATAGAGGAGAGAAAACTGGAGGTATCACCCAGCAGAGGAACATCATGCTTATCTCAGCAGGGAAGGCAAGAGGAAGGTCTTCAGCTGTCCAGCAGCAGCAAAACCCACGATCCTTGGCAATATAATTAATCTTTGGGAGAGAAAAAAACCACACACACTCACTGCAGCCGGGTTTAGCCTGGGCCCTGCACCGGAGCATCAAACGAGGGGTAGGCGTCTCTCATACCAATGTGCCTTTTCCCTGATTTTCAATCTCTCATTTCTTCCACCATTTCTCTGTACTTTTATGAGATTTCTTCATTCTCCAGAACGAAAAATCATATGCGCAAGGATAAACCAGCTCATCTCACGTATCTCTATTACCAGGCTCAGCTGGCCTTTGAAAATCTGAGTTCATCTGAATAGCAACAGCAACAAAACATCCTCCACATTTCTAGTCTGACTTTCAATTGGCATTTGGCATTCTTGGTTCTCTCCATTCTTCCCACATGAACATATATATTCTTCTCTTAATGGCTTCATAAACTAAACATCTTTTCAAATAAAAACTTTAATATAAAAAGAAAAATATAATCTAATTTAAGCTCTAGAATTCTTTTCCAGAAGCTTGAGAGACATGTCTAGTTACTGTGGTACGCCTCCATCAAAAATCTGTTTCTTCAGTGCCTGCTTCAGAAGTCATTTTTAGAAACTTTTCATTTTGGCAAAATGACCCAATAATACTGAAGGAAAAAAATCCACTTTATGGAGCTTTGGATCCAGCCATAAGCAGCTCACCAGGTTCATTTACCTTACTTTTCCCTACACAAAGGTGGAAGATACAGATGTGGAGGAATGACGGCTGAGTACCAGTGATCCTAGTACACAGCTCTGCTGCGGTGTCCAGGAGAGCATCACCAGAGCTGCACCACATCTTTTCACACATGAACTACTCTACATTCTGCAAATACATAAATATTCACAAAAAAACAACCCAAACCCAGAAACAAAAGTTCTTTTTTTTTTTTTTTCTGGCATTTCATGCCCTGAGTTACAGATGCCACCTCAGCAGATCTTCTTTCACCTCCCTAGGATGAGCACTGAAGTTTAGCTTTTTCTTTTAAGCTGGACTCAAAGATTTAGGGATAGATCAGGAAATACAGTGTATGGAAGCGAGATAGCTCTTTCCCAGGACGTGAGATGAGCCTGGAGCCAGTGCCATGCTCCTGCAGCCCTGCTGCTGTGCTGCCCAGCATGCCCTGGACAAACCCACCCCGCCGCTCTAGGCCATTCACGCTGCCAGAACAAAGTACAAATATACCATTCAAAACCAGTAACATGTGAAAACACAAGAAAACCCCCAAACGCCAGACATGTTCTCAGTGCTGATGCTAGGCTGAGTGAGGGGGAGAAGGAAACACAGAGCAGGGAGGTCGGTGGGGATGCGCAGTACCAGGGTACACATACTGAGGGATAATGCTTGAAGGCGGCTGCTTCAACCCAGCAATCAGCTGGTACAGCCCTCACCAGCCCCTACCCTGTCATACTCAGCTCTTCCCAAAGCTCCTGGCAGGCAGTTGGCACCTGGGAAAGGAAACCCAGGAAGGTTTTTTTGCTGGAAACAGCAAAACTGCAATGAAGAATGGGAGGAAGCAGTTCCTCCCTGGCCCCCTCCCAGGTCTAAGCTGGGAGCTACTATCAGAGCAAGGACCTTGGGGCCCAGCAGCTGTGGTCGATTAAAAGGCAAGAAGGCAGGAAAGAAGAAAAAACCCCCCCTAGTCACCACCACCTCCATCCCTGCCTTCTGCTACCGCTATGGCATCGCGCTCACCAAACGGGTTTGTTCCGTGAACACCAGCACTCCGTGCTCAGCTACCAGGCAGCACAATCCTGGGCCACTTGGCTATTTGCTGGAGGTGACACAGATCACACACTTCACAGGAAGCAAGACTCACGGGAGCTGTGCTCCGGCATGCCCCGTGCCAGCCGCATCCCACAGCTAGCCCCAGCCCAGCTCTGCCTGCAAGCACCACAACAGCTTCAAAGTGCTTCCTTCAGGTTTTAAAACACCTATTCCTGCTGCTAGCAAACCTCCCTGCTTTTCTTTTCTTTTAAGGAAGAACGTTGGCATGGTGTCTGTGAGATGAGGCTTCCTCCAAAGCCTCAGGGCTCTTGGAGAGGGGCTAGCTGCCCAGGCACCCGTGCCTCTGTCCTCTCCGAGACTTGATGCTGCTCAGAGAAGCTGCCATCCATCCTGAAACACACTCTTCTCCCCCTGCATCTTCCCCAACATGCGTTCTCATCAATGAGGGACCCCGAAACCTGCAATACCTCTGACCAGCCGCCCCAGCAGCACAATCTGTTGGCATTTCAGCAATGCATTTCAGCAGTGCTGGCACGCTTCCGACCCCTCACCATGGAAAAACCTGATGGGAGTTGGGAGGGGGCCCTGACTTGGCAGAGAACACATTGCCCTTTGGTTTTTAATTAACTGCACTGTGCCACAGCCCGCTCAGGGTAATGAGCAGCTTGCAAGGGAGAGTAGAAAGAAGCCCTGGTTGACAGAGTCAAGTTCCTTGGCAGTGCAAGTGGTTTCACTCTCTGGTTTTCACTGCAGTCTCGGTACAAGAATATTCATTTGGGTTTTAGTTTGTTTGGGTTTGGTTTTTTTTTTTTTTTTTTTTTTTTGGTTTGGTTTGGGTTTTTTTTGTAACAAATATACAGGGAAACAGATCATCGGGACAAATAGGACAAATCAAACCAAAATTATTCTGGTCGAACTTGCGATGTCATCTAAGTAGCCATAGCATTTTGCATGGAAAGCCGGACTGGAGCCTTTGAAGGAAACCCCGGGAGTCAGAGAGCAAGAGCAAGGGGAGCAAGTTGTTACCAGGTATGCTATGCACTACTTACCTTCGAAAGTCAAATAAAACTTTCCTCTGTCAAACCAAACGAGGGAAGGCTGTTCATTCTCTGTATGGCCAGGAGTTGAAGCGGGATGGGAAAGGTTAAGGAGAGGGAGAGAGAAGGACACAGTGTGAGTCACAGAGCAGGTCATTTATCTCGCTACCGGGAGGGGACGAGGCGCTGCAAGCCATTCACGTGCAAGGAAATGGTGGGGCTTTTAAACTCTGGTTTTGGCTTAGGAAACAGAAAGCAGAAAGCAAAGCTGTGGAAGCCCAGATGGAAGAGTATTTTTGCCCACTTGGTAAGGATTTTTTTGAGGGTTTTCTCTTTTTTTTGTCTAGAGTAGAATAGGCTTCTACTAGAGCATATTCTAACTACGCTGATTTTGGCAAACACGCCTTATCCTCTTCATCTCCAGTGATGTCTCTGCCGTGCTACAACAGCAGCAGTGAGCATTTCCCCAGCAGGATGCTGCAACTGCATGCCATGCCGGTGTGGAAAATAAGTGACAGTGAAACATAGGTATTTTCTGTTGCATTTCAGGACATAAAACTTGCAGATAAACAGACACACGCACGCAGAGCAGGAGACGCCTAGCTGGAACTTTTCCTTTCCCATTACAACCACCAGCTTCCGGCACTCACACTGCCTCAAAAGCCATGTTAAACACCACATACTGTTGAAATAACTAGGGGTAGGGAGAAGCAAATGGCTTTTTGAGCTGTTAAATTAACCCCTCGGAATTCAGGAGGTGATGTGATAGCCTTTCACCTCGCAGTCCTTTTTGTCACTGAGAAACTGTCATGCAAGGTGCTGCAAGTGCCAGGGCTCAGGCACTCGGGGTGCCCGCAGCCGCCTGCTCTGAAGCCAGATGTCTTGAAAGTGCTCTGCTAGTACAGTACCTGCAGGCGTTTCACAGCACCTTTCAAACACGGGCAGTTTGTCAATAAAAGCATCATCTTCTGATAACGTAAACAGAAGAAACACAAAGGAAAGAAAGAAAGAAGGAAAGAAAGAAAGAAAAAAGAACAAAAAAACAAATCCCAAATGAAACCAAGCAGCACACTGTATCAACGAAAAAAGACAGAGAAGGATTTTAACGAGAAAAATAATGGAAGGGGCGATGACACAGAAATAACAGCTTCTTTCTTTGCAATAAATTATTCAGACTGCACATGCAACCACAACGAAAGCAAACCAGAACAGCACGGAGGACAAATAAATGAAATAACTCTTCCACATGCTCTTGGACAAACTCCATTAGACTTTGCCACAGGAAACAAGAGACGGGTGGAGACAGACCCGGTGGCAAGCTGAGGGCTGTGGGCAGCCTCAGCCAGGTCGGGGTGTCCCAGCCCCGTGCTGGTCCCACAGGACCCCCAGCAGTCCCCGACCTGCGTGCACACATACCTGCCTGTCCCTGCCACGCAGCCCTGCTCCCAGCCCCTCTGCTGCCCTGCACATCTTTCACCTTATCTTTTTCTCTTTCTGCATGACGAACCTAGGAATTAGAAGTGCTCTCTCCTCCGCTGTAGGTTTGCAGCCCAGTGCAGCAAGGTGAGCTCTGCATGAATGCTTGCCTAGTGCTGGTGCCCACCCTTGCTCTGGCCGCTTTGGTGGGGACAACGGGGAGATGCTTGGGCTTTCCCAGAGTGGCTCCCAAACCCCACCTGCCTCTGCTTGCCCCCGTCCAGCCTTTCCCAGGCCAAATCCTGGCAATGCAGCACCCAATACTTGGTTTGCATGGAGCTGGAAGTGCAAAACCTGCAATCTGAGGGTGCTCCTCCTGGCCACCCTGTTCAGTGTCCCCCTGCTAAGGGGTGACCCGAGAGCCCTGATTTCAGCCCCCTTTCAAGGAAAGCTCCCGTGGAGGGGGTGGGAGCTGCTGGGGCCAGTGGGCACAGCTTCTTGCCCCCCTGTAGCTGTGTCAGCCTCCACTGCTTAGGGTGGGTAGGTCATTAAAAACATCAAGGAGCAATTTTTGTTCACAAAAATATGTGTTGGAGAGAAAACAAAAAAATTTTAAAACAAGAGCCTATGGGACCCATTGCCTACTCAGCCTACAGGACCAGCACACAACTCCCATTTCATAGCCACTTCTCCCAGGCTCCTGAAGCCCCCACGACCATCGCTGTCCTCAGCCTGGCTGCTCCCCTCCACCAAAATTGTGTTTACTGCCATGGCCCCAGTGTCCCATGACCACCATGCCCGCAGGCACCAGCCAAGGCCACTGCCAGCCCCACCAACAGCAGCTCTCTGCCAGAGCTGCAGGACAGCGGGCACAGACAGGACTGACAGCCGACACACCAGGGATGCTTGGGGCTAGCTGGCCCCTTGCTTGAGATGCATTGTTTTCCAGCAGCATGCTCTGATGGTGACCAACAGTCGGCGAACAAGTACAAGCATCTACGACACCTCAAGAGTGAAGCAAACAACAGGATGGAGACGCAGGTCAGAGACGCCAGCAAACCTATGGGGAGGGCTCAGGCGAGCACGTAAGGCCACCAGCACCACCGGGGCGGCATCTGCCGCATGGCTCAGGCCATCCCATCGTCTTCCAGCCATCAAAGATGGTGCTGGGGTGGCGATGCTGCCGCTTCCCATGGGCTCATAAGGTGACAGCAGGTGGGAAACGCTGCAGCCAGGACCATGGCTGAGCACATACAAACACCGGCCAGGTTTGGTTTTCCGGAGGATTGGGGTTTAGCTCCCTCCACAGAGCTCATCCGCCAGCCTACACCAGCCATGGCCTGCAAAACTCCTTCCCCGCCACGCAAAGCAGGCGTGCTCATCACAAAAACCATGGAAAGAAAAGAAAAAAGAGGGAGGGATGTTCCTGGCAGAAGATGGAGCTGCGGGAAGCAAGGGGCAGTGGGGCCAGCAGCCAGGTGGGATGGCAGGAATGGTAGAGGAGGGAGTGCCAGCAGCTGGGATGGAGGGGATTGAGGAGGGAGGCATGGGGGAACCCAGCACATGGATCCTGGGAGCTACCAGCCAGCCTTTATTTGCATTTCTTGTCTCAGGCCCCAGGGGCACCTGGGGAGGTTTGGCAAAACCCATATTTTTCAAGACATTCCTCCAAAAGAAAAGTGCAGCACTTTGTTTTAGTCTAGGACGTGTCAAGCTAATGGTTTGGAAGAGCATTCTCCAAGACCCCATTTCCTGCTACCGCTTTAAGGGGAAGTATGAATTTAAGACATTCAAAGAGATTTAATATTAGTTGTCTTCTGCATCCCAAGGTCTGGCTTCCAGCCCCCCTCCCTTCCAGGGTATAAACATCCCCCGCATAAGAAACTTACTTTGACCAAATTTACAGACCATAAGCACATTTTATATTATATTTCACTTAGTGATAACCTCTACCTTCACCAAACATTCATTTTGCACAATATTTGGAGCTACCACAAAGAAAGCTTCCCTAGCAGCATCACGTTCATGATCCATCACACCCCCCTCAAATCCCTTTTTGCATTTAAAAATCTGATGAAAATCAATGAATGTAAACCCAAAGAACAATCTAGCAAATGAAAAGGTTTTCAGGAATCTTTTAAGGATGTTTAGAGGTAGGAAAGGTGAAAGAACAGCAGTGCTGTATGTTTTTACCAACGGTGGGAGTGGTGGCTGCGCTCAGGGAATTGGTGGAAGATATGGAAGAAGTACTTTCAGCACGGGCTAAAGGTGCTATCGGAGGAGGGCTGGATGAGTGAATAGGAGGGCTAAAAGGCCTGGACTGTAGAAAAACATAAAATAGCAAAAGGTTAAAGAAAATATGCACAGTGACATTTGCATCAAACAAACAGAAGCTTTGCCTGAAGCCGTAACCCTCTGTACGTCCAGGCCAGCTGGCTCTGCTGGTGTCCTGGAGCAGCCCTGCTGGGTTAGCGCAAAACTGAACAACTTTAGTTCTTCTAGTACCAATAGCATTTTAGCCTAGACCTAGAAAAATGGCAGATGATTCCCACCATCTTGTGGGTCTGAGTGTTTGAAGTCCCATCTGCACTGAGGACAAGAGCTCCAGGGCCCACGGGATGGACTTAATGCACCCACTATTGAGAAGGGAGTGGTGCCCACCACATGCCAGCTCACTTGAGAGCAGCTCATTGAATCCTTATGGACCCTGTAGGGATAATTTTATATGCGTAGCATCAACTCAAAAATCCTCTACAACTTACCTGAAGCAGCCAGGGGTGTTGGGGAAGAACCCGGTAGCCCAGCCAGCACGGTACTGTGGTGGGGAGTGGAGCCCCACCAAAGACTGCCGGCACCCCCCCAGCCAGCCACCCTTCCCAGGATGGCCAAACCTGCACTGCTTTATCCCCAGGTGGCCAGGCGCGGCCGGACCCTTCCCACAGGCACGGTCCCTTTTCACACCCATTTTCTGCCTTTACTGTAACCACGAACACCGCTCGCCTATGGTTGGCATCACCAGGCTGTGCTGGCAGGCAGAGCAGGAGGCGTTCACAGCCATTTTCCCTTGTGTAATATGTCTTGGTGAACAAATTATAGAAAACTCCAAACAGCCCAGGCGATACCAGCTGGTTACTTGCTCTTAATGACCATTAATCTGTCTCACTGGACTGCAAATGCAGACCTGCCCCCCGCCCAGTGCATGCATCCCCCATGCATGCCACACTCCCACAAACATACCACATCAGCGACAGCAGGCTTGCCCGGGGGCAGCTTAGGCCGGGAGGGGGGCCGGGGGGGCGGTGGCGGCGGGGTGCTGCAGGCAGCCAGCGGCGTGCTGGGGCGAGCTGGGGACGAGGAACCTGCAACAAACGGGAGTTGTGAGCATGCCACAGGCTGGCCCCCCTGGCTGCCCCCACCAGCCCCTCGTGCCCTATCTTGAAGCAAAGGCTTCTCCCTCAGGAGCCAGCGTGGGTGCCCACGCACATCCTGTGCAAGCTCCCCTCAACCATTGCTCCACACCAGCAGCTTTACACAGAAGATCTTTTCAGGGTTGCTGGTGCCAATGCATTTCTCGCAGGGGCCGGCCATCTACGCCAGGTAACTGGCCCTCTCGGCCAGGAGCACTGGGCAAATTTGTTACCAGAGGAGTCTTAGGGCTTTATCCGAAAACCAGCCACATGGGCAGGAGAAAAATGATGTGCTGAGAATGAGTTCAACCCCTGCAGCAGCTAGTGCTGATGCCACAGCTCCCTGGGCTCCATGAACTCCTGGGGCAGCACAGCCAGTGGGCAGGGTCAGTCACCCACCACAGGAATGAGGGTGTCCTGGTGAGAGGGGCAAAGCTTTGTCCAAGCAAAAAGGAGGAAAGGTTATCAGATTTGCTGGGAGAACAAAATGTTTCCCAAGCCTCTAGAAGAGTTTCAGAGAACAAGAGACTGCTGTCATCAGGGTTCACGTGGTCCCCAGTGGCTGCTGCCTTGCTGCAAAGGGGGACTTTTTGCAATCGCATAGAAATTTTGACAGATACTTAAAAGGATACCCGGCAGACTATTTTTCTTCATGTACAGAAATTCCTTTCAGGGTAAGTTTAGCAATAACAGGTGCTGTACAGAACAGTTGGAGATTGCTCTAAGACAAGAAAGGTGGCAGGAGTGGAATGCAGACCCCATTTTGCAGGACAGCTGAGCTGGCATTTGCTACCCTCTTCCGTGGAACACAGCTTTGCATTACTGTCTGCGGGGTGGCATGTTTTGTTCACAGTGACAGTAAGGTGATGACCTTAGCTTTATTTTCCACACTTAGAAGAGAAGTTTTTTGGGTGATAGCTCAGATTAAGGAAAGATCAAAGCTAGATCTATAGAAATCAGTCTGAGAGGTAAATTGCAGAAGGCTAAGAAGACACACATGGTTGTTTAAAAAGAGAGTAAATCCCGGCCATTCATTTACACAAATCCAAAATTCAAGGCATTTTTATTTAGAATGCTAATTTGGGAACCAAAGCTTGAATTTTTCCTTCCTTATCCCAAAAAAAGCCTGACAAAATAGGAATTATTCAGGGAAAGTAACCTAGCAGCACTGAACAAGTGTCACAAGACAGAGACTTCGCAGGTGCATTTTGCTCAGGCTCAGGAGTGGCCACCAGCTAGCCAGAGCCCTGCCAAATGTCAGCTTTCATCCAGGGAGGTTTATTCTTCAGGTATTTAAGGACCCTAGGAGACCAATGTACATGTAGTTATTTTCCACAACAAACAACTGTGGCAAGCATGTTGTAAATCAGTATGAAATTAGAAGCCTGCTGGGATGCCGGTCCCCAGCCCTGCCTCAGTGTCACCCATGAGCCTGGGCTCCCATGGGGTGCGAAGGCAGGAGAGCATCCTGGGTTGGGTCTACTCCAAGGCAGCCAAAAGCCAGACACCCCTGGGGTCAGATGCAGCAACAGAAGCCTCAGAAAGGTTGAGAGGGCAGGAGCGGGCAGGGTGCTGGATCCACACCGCACACCCAGGGTGGTTGCCTGGGATGCAGCTTTCTGAAGATTTGCATGATTTTGTGTGCGTATTTCAACGCTCTGCATTTTTACAGCTCGCTGTCCCACGCTGGGCTGGGTAAGGCTGAGGTGTCAGTAGGCTGCAAAGCACGCTGAACCGAGACAAGAGGTAATTTCTAGGGAAGAGACTTGTATCTTCCCAAACAGGCAGTGCTGCCTTGCCAAGTGGGGTTTCTCCATCCATCCCCACGTGCGGAGCTTCCAGCATGTCCCCATCCTGTGGATCTCTGTTCACACAAGGCAGTTGTTCACTTGGCATCAGGGTGGAGAGCAGTGCAAGAAGTTGTTTGCTGTTTCCTGCTGCCAATCTCCCAGAAAAGTCCCAGCTGAAACCAGTGCCAGCGGCAGCTCAATGCTGCAGCCCCTGTGCAGACACCCACCCACCTCACAGCTGCCTCGCTGAGCCGGCACAGAAAAGCCACCACCACTGAAGCAAAGCCACACTCGCAGCAACAGCCACACTTGGGGGTCACTCCCAGCAGCTCCCTACACTCCCCTCCCAGGAGAAGGCAAACCCCCAAAGCAGACAGCATGGCTTTCAAGCTCACATGAGGCTGGTGACGACGGTTGGGTACAGGGCTGGGGAGCTGCGCACCCAATGCGCCCATCATCTCCCAACGCTGCCTGCACAGGTGGAGGTGTCCACAAGGCTCTGTGGGGATAATGCTCTCAAAAACAGTTTCTCATAGATACAGGACAGCAGCACAGCAGTTGGTGGGGACAGGGACTTGCACATCATGGCTGCACCAGTACAGTAAGTGCCCTGGGGTCAGCCTCTAAAATAACATAACGAGGCTGCGCCTTCTCAAGCACTGTGGAGAGCTTATGTAAGCTGACCTCTGACAAGCTCGATTGTCCTAATGGGCATCAAGACATTTATAATTAAGCAGGTGAAGCCAGGCAGCCAGCACATGCCAGACACACCTATCAGATAGATTCTGCCCTTGTGAGAGGCACTCACGCTCTCACAACCGAGAGGGACCAAGGACCATTCAGACACATGCCACCTCTGAGCTGTGAGTCGTTTGGTCTCAGCAGCCCTAGGGTAATGGTATGCAGTGCCCTGTCTGTCTGCAACATATTTAAATGCCCCTGGCTCTGTTACTTGCTCAGATTATTTGCCTGAAATGTTTCCACCTATATTCACTCCGAAGCCTACTGAGGACAGAGCTGTAGCAATGGCAATCCTATGCAAAATTTTGCGTCAGGGGGTTATGTGCATAGCAGAAGTGGGAAGGGCGGCTCGTGGGAGCTTTGGGGAAAGGCTGTCAGACCCATCCAACCATCAGACACTCAGCAAGGAGGGGGGAGAGGACACAGGAGGCTGAGGGCAGACGCTGGACGTGGAAGCACAAGACGGCCAGGTGGGAGCGCGGCGCCGGGCACAGGCACAACCAGGCAGAAGGGGACGGCGGATGCGGTCACGGCCACACCGAAGCACACCCAACACCGCAGGACGTACCACTGGTGCTTCCCGTGCCACTGCTGGCACCCGGTCCGGGTGAGGAGACCACCGTCCGGTAGGTGGGTGGCGGAGGGGGAGGCGGGGTCGCTCTTTGTCCAAGCCCAAAATCTTTGGGAGAGGCGGCCGGCTCCACGTTATCATCCTTAAGGTGGGGCTGCTCAGAAATCTTCTTCTGAACCTCTTCCAGGTGAAGTGGTGAGGGGATTGGGCGGGAGGGCTCGGCTGCTGGAGCATCGGCCGGGCTGCCCGCTGCCGTGGACCCCTCTTTTTCCTGGGGCGTCAACTCTGGCGTCACATTTTCCGGGGACTGATCAGAAAAATTGACCCACTTGTCTTCTGCATTAACAGCAGCAGACTTGGGGGATAGCACAGGGCCAAAAATGCTGTCCAAGTCATTGATGGATGGAAGTTTGTCACTTTTGAGCTCTGCTGCTGTCTGGTCCCCTCCTGTGGTCAAAGTAGTTTATTTTACACTTAGCATTAACCAAGAGAGCTGCAGTCATGCTATTCTCTATGGGGCTCTATGTCAGTGACTTTCTAGAGGAGATTCTTTAAAAGCATGTTTTCTTATAAGCTGCCAGGGAATATAATTCATGTGCAAGAAAGTTTCTACGTCATGTCACGTGCAATGTATAATGAACCACACTGGATTGAAATACATACACTGTATGAGAGAGACCATGCACCACAAGCCAAGCCCACTTCCTCCTCCTCCAGCACTTCATACACAACCGTCCTGTATCCTCCCAAAATTTACAGCTGGCTTCCAGCCGTCATTACTTATCATCTACATAACATCTTTATGTCATTATCATCACTCTGAATTATCAGCAAATATTAAACTTATGCACTCAGCTCTCTTGCACATGCCACTATGTATATATTTATAACACATACATGTAAATATATATATTTGAACATGCTCAAGAACTGGTGCTGGGCATGTGGTACAGGAAAGCAGACAGGGTGTATGTATTTCAGTTGCAAGCAGCAGCAGATAAGGGTGTTTTAGGGCTCTGCTCACTAACTGAGCTACCACACATCAGTGTTCATATCTGACTTCATAACCAACACGGAGACAGGATTCATCAGCAAAAGGTTGCACATCCAGAGGAGGAAGACCCTCCATCATTCCTTTCCGACCCTATTTCTTGCAATTCCCTTCTCCAAAGGCTGGAGCTTAGGGAGCTGGCAGCTCTCTAAAGTCGGGAAGTACTCGGTGACTCAGTTTTGCACAGACTGAATGGAGGGACAAGATGAGGACCAGGGCAGTGCACAGCCACAGCACCAGTGTAGCACAGGAGCCCGCGGCCCCTGCTACAGCCACGTGCATACTGCTAAAACTAACGTGCCCTCTGGGGTCCTCATGTCAGCATCCCACCCCTGTTCCTGTTTGGGGGAGCCATCTGTGGTTCTCCGTTCAGAGAATAAAATACAGTTTTGCTAAAACAGAAGAAAATAGACCTCTGCCATTGCTTTACTTGATGCGCAGGCTGAAGTGTGTAGCAAGCCAGACCCCAGCAAATAAACCGTCACATGTGGCTGGTCATTGCATTTGCTTGTGTTGATGAATCTACATATGTAAGTGGACACTCTGCCAGTCCGGCTGCTTAGATAAATAGAAAAATCAAGATATGGGAGCATGACTGAAATATTGATGGATACAGCAGTAAGCTTAGAACAGGGGATTTCTTCGTGGTGATGTTAATAATGCCCCGAGGTGCTCTGTATGTGTGTGTCCATACAGTATCCCTGTCCAAAGGCCAGGGACTGTCCACCCTTCCTCAAAACCTGCAGCTCCAGCAGATAGCACCTTGCCAGCAACATGAATTATATGCTTATAAGCACTTTATGTCCTATGGCTGCATTCAACATCTTTCAACCCTTCCTTCAGGCTGTCCTTTACTGCAAGTACAGTTTCATTTTCCCTCCCCTGCCCCTCCACATCCCCAGCTGCCAGCCCCAGACTGCCTGACAGAGTGGGCTTTCCCCACCTTCCCTAACAGCAGTAGGAATTTGGGAGGGCAGGATGAGCGCCTCTGACACAGGAAGGTGCCCCATGCCCCATTATTTCATAAGCACAGACTGTGCAGTGCCACTCCAGACAGTAACAGCACTCTAGTTATTCCCAATTTTAAGCTGGACTTTAAAGTTAATGTTGTATTTTGTTTCTAAAAGTGACCGATACCAAAGGCAAGGGGGAAGAGAGAGCATTAATTTCACCAGGGCAACACTGGCTCTGGAGACAAAGGCATCTTTGCACCACTTCTAAAGCATCACCCTGACTGCAGCATCTGCTGAAGCACCACAAATGCAATGGAAACAGGATGCCCGAGGGCCAAATCCGTGTCCAAAACACAGCCGTGGGGACCTGACCCCCCCAGCACAGCTCTCACGGGCTCTGGATCAGTCTACCGGGGCTTTGCGATGGCACGCGCGAGGAGGTGCAGCACCGAGCTTTTACCTATTCCCACCGTCAGAGGAGAGCCAGTGCGTGGCGGTGTGGCCGGGATGTTTTTTGGTGGCAGTGGTGGAGGCGCTGCAAAACAGAGCAGAGAGAGAGAAAAAGTCAGTGGCAGTGTGTTTGGGAATGCACACAGCTTTGCTGGGAAAGGGGGATCCAGCAGCGTGCTGCTGAGGTGCAAAGCAGGTAGCAGCACCAGCCCTGGGATGATTGCTAAGTGAGCAGAAGCATCCCCACAGCCCAGTTTACAGTGTTTTGCTGAGCAACAGGCAATCATTGATGGCCCTTTTTGTTGGGTTTTAGGTTTTGGGGTTTTTTAGTTCGGGATTTTTTGGTTTTTTAGTTTTTAAATCTTAGCTTGTACTCATGTTTTAAAACCTGAATTAACGTTTTAATTAAAAGCTGTAGCCTCTGAGGCACATATCTGCCTCCCTGTTTCTCATGTGCCCATTCTGCATGGATCTGAGAGGCACATAGGGAAGAAACGCTGTGGCTAATTAACCCGGTGCCGCTTCACAGGGGCATTTTTGCGAAGCAGGTATAAACAGCATCTGAGCCCAAACCTCCTGGAAGAGCAGACCGGGAGGCACTGTGGCTGCAGCTCGGCACCATTAAGCAAGTTGTCACAGTCTCCTTGCAAGCTTGTGACATGGCCAGAGGTTGCCTTAACCTTGGCACATCAGCACCGGCCAGCCAGCAGCACCAGGGCTGAGGGGTGGGTTTGGCATGACATAGGTTGTGCTAATGGCTAGTGAGGGGAAAAAGGAGTGGGGAAATAAGGAGAGAATGACTTTGCATCTGGGGAGGAGAAAAAGCTGCCATTCCTCTGGCTGCCCCAGGCAATGGGGAAAGCTGCAACAAAAACTGGGATTCAGGGCTGCATTGCCCTTCCTTATGTTAGCCCGGAGAAACCGGTGCTTCCAACATTTCAAGCCAAATAAGTGCATCATTCACATGAATGATCAGGTAGTCCACACCTCCGAGGGCAGGCGGGGTTAGTCGCTGGCTCCACGCAGGCCACTTGCCCCAGCCAGAGACGTTTCTCCTTGCAAACTGAGCACACATTGGCAGAAGCGCGTTTCCCCACGGAGGACGTCCATCGCGTCTCCCACCCTGGGTACCACCCATCCCATCCCTTATCAAACCCCTGTCTTTCCTCCACTCTAATGCACTGCAGCTAGAGTCAAGCCAGGGGAAGAAAAACCCCGCTAACTTGCTACGGGATTAAAGTGTTACAGAATCGCACGGTACAGGAGTCTGTATGAGGAAAAGCAAAAGATTTGATTTGATTTCTGTATATATTAATTTCTTTTCAGCTGATAACCCGCACGGTCACTTACTTCCAGTTGGAAAAGGTCTCGGTAGCTTTGGGGACTCTACGGCTGTGTTGACGGGCTGGACTGAACCCCATATCTCAGGCTGATCTAGAGTAGCTGAAAAATCAAAAACACAAATACATATGCAAGGGCATTGATAAAACCATTTTCTTACAAATACCAAAACACACAGATGAGACACATTTATCTGAGGCTTGTAAAGAGAAGAAACTAAATAGTGAGAGAAAGCTCTCATTAAAGACAGGGGGTTTTCTGTAACGTTAGATAATTACAAGCTTGCCTGATTTTTAAAGAGGCCATGCAATTAGTTTGGCATTCATGCTACTTGACAAACGAAACAATGCCATTTACGAATTTGGAGGCTTATTAAATTAAGTGAAACATCGCATTAATTGCAGAAATTGTCTGAAATTTTAGGATACACAGAAAAAAACAGGTATTAAAATGAAAAGACCCAATTATATTCACACAGATTGTAGGGGAAAAACCCCTCTCCTATATCTCATTTGAACTTTTTGCACTATTTTTCTTAGGTCATGTGTTGATAACTGCATGCCAACACAGTTTTGACTAAAAGAATTAACCAGAGTCATTAATTACACGGCATAACTACGCTACAAATGGCAGCGGCCATTTCGTGACAGCTGAGCAGAGCCAGCTGTCTCCAGGAGGAGGAGACCTCTCCAGGAACAAAATGCTCCAGCGGGTGAATGGGGTTTTTCTTTGGGGAGAACAAGCTTTGCAAGATCACTGTGCTTTGGGAAAGTTTAACCAAAAAAAACCCAAAAAACCACCAAAAACAAAACACAAAACCAAACAAACCCAAAACAAAACCCCCACAACTTGGTGGGGGAGCAAAGTATCCCTATATTCCTGTCCAGGGGAATGCTGTTTCTGGGAAAAGATGACATTAATGAGATGACATCTTCACAGGCACAGGGAGCTGTAAAGCGTTGCCAGACAGGTCCATTCATACCTTCCTTCAATATAATTGATGTGACACTGAAATGCTGCCGCAGTGTCAGAAGCTAACGGCTGCCGCTGTTAAACACACACCACTTCGCAATACCTGAGCAGAGCCTGCTAAACAGGCAAAACCAGAGTTTCATTTGAAAGTCAGTATTTTTAATACTTGTTACCTGCTCTCTTTCAGGATCTGTCCCAAGACCACATAATTAACTAATTGTCTTAAATACTTGCTCTGTTTCCATATAACCCATATAAACCCCAACACCACGCTGCCTTTAATGCGACTACCCGCCCTTCATGTTCTGCTTTAATTTTGGGTTTTCCCCTCCGTTAAGAGGAGGGCTGTGGGGCTGATCAGCAGGGCTATCCTGCTGGCTGGCAGAGCTGGGTGCCACAACCCATCCCTGGGGCACGCACGGCCAGGGGCCACTGCCAGGAGATGCCACCTGTGTCCTCTGACCCACCGTCCAGCTTCTGCTCCTCAAACGCCGACTCCAGTGGGGGCCCAAAAAGCGGTGCCAGCGCGGCGGGGTCCTCCCCAGCTTTCTTACTGTGGAATGAGACAAGTGCAGAACAACCATGAGGTTCAGGTTTGTACTCAAACCTGGTATTTGAGTGCAAATATGTCTATTTTCAGGGAGTGCTTATGTTTAGACTATCAGGCACCTGGCAAAACACAGGGTTTCAGGCAGAAAAAGAGGAAGGGAGAGCAGTAGCATTGACCGTAGCACTACGGTGCAAACCCTGTAGTGCCCAGGCAGTCACTGAGGCACTGGATGTTGCTTCAGGATTAGTCAGAGCTACTCCAGACTGTGTGGAAAGGAAAAAAAGTCAAGGTCTGGACCATGCTTGGTTCCAATGCACCTTGAGTAAAACCCTGCAGCTGCACAGGGCATGCTCCTGGTGAGATTTGGCTTCGCTCCATACCAACTAGTCTGTTTGCTTTCCTAAATCAATATATACCCACAGCACACACTTGCCAGCTCTCCCCATCGATCAGGCTGGAGGCAGCTTCCAGCAGTGGATGTCCTTGCTGCTGTCATGGGAAGCGAGTATGGATGCTGTGCATCCGAAACCAGTGGTGCCACTGCCATCAGTGTCTCAACTCTGCATGTTTTTGTTCAGCCATGCTCTGGGGGGATCTGCCGTCATCGCCGGGGCACCTCCACTCCTTTGTCATTTACTCACACAGAATCTGAGCAAAAAGCCTGTGGACCCAAAGCTCCCTGTCCCTCCTGCATGCAGCAGCACAGAGCATTTACTCAGCTTACTTAAACACCAGACACAAATGTTGGCTGTCTCATAAGCCTAAAAAGTTACAAAAGTGATGTTTCTGCAGTGGTGTCTTTGATGAGCCAAGTTTGGGTAGCTCAGCTAGGTGATGGCAGTATTTGTGCGGCAGTAACTACTCCCTGAACTTGCTGTGTTATTCTGGGTTTGACCTATCCAGGCGCACATGAAAAAGGATCAAAATCTGGAGGTGAAAACAGATGCTCCCCATTGAGCAATGGTGTAAGTGTGCAAATGCCCATCAAAATGTTTAAAAAAACCACATCAGGATGAACATAGCTGTGTTGGATAATTATACTGACGGACTCTGTACTGACCTGGCAGGGTCCAATGTCGGCGTGGAACGCCGGGGCCGCGCGATCTCCTCACCTGCAGCACAGGACAGACAGCGGGGTTAGACCTGTTCTCCCGCCCAACCCCCAAGCATCACCCCCAGCCCACCCAGACCCTGTGTTGGCAGGAGGGCTCACACCAGGTGCGCCACCAGCACAGCACGTCCTGTCCCACACCTGCTGTGGAGATGCTGGCAGTAAAAGGTCTGTTTTATTAATTCAAATTTTATTTCTGTAGAGAGCTAGGCTAGGCAGCTACACTGTGTCTATTGAGTACCCCAGGGATGTCCCATATGGCCTTCTTTAAGGAAGGCATTTGGGTGCCATCATTTCTGCCAGGACCACTTTAAAGCAAACCTAACCTCCTCCCTTTTTTTTTCCCCCCTCCCCAAGACACCACCACCACCACCATACTGCCATAACTACAGTTCCTGAAGGCTGCAGAACATACTTACTGGATAAATTCCTTTTAATCGTCCCCTGGAATTAGAAACACATGAGGTAAGCAGAATGCACAGGGACATGGGCACACGGCAACTGTCACCCAAGGAGGGACACAGCAGGAGCAAAGCAGCCCAGCAGATGTGGCCGGAGTTGCCTATCTAGGACGGTATTTACTGTATGCAGCTGAAATATGCCCAGCTGCACGTGTGCATTGTGAAATCCCGTTTGCTCCCAGCCTACAGGGAGAAGAAAAACCCTATTGAGAGGATTTTGAGCCATGTAAAGTCATCACCTGGCAGTGCTGCCTTCGCAGTCGCCCTGACCGTGAGTGGCTTACAGGAGTTACTGGCACCCTCACCCCGTTAGAAATGGCATAAAACCAAAATCCTCACATTTGACAGGCTGCAAATTGATCTAAGCCAAGTAACCTATTTTCAGCAATCTAAATCCTCGCTCTCACCACACAACACACGTGCCTACGCGCAGCAAAAGCCAAACACTCCCCAGCCTACAGGAGCTGGGGCTGCATGGCAGAGAGGGGAGCGGGAGCCCCTCCGGACAGGGACAAGCAGTGGGGTACCCTGGGACCGCGAGCACTGCCACTCTGCCTGGTCCAAGGCAGGGTTTCCAGGGGATTTGCAAGGATGTGGGTCGAGCCGTGGAGGATGCCCTTCATCAGGGACTCCTCTGCATTGGCTGGGGGACAAGGTCCCACCATCACCTGGGATCACACAACAAGGCAGCCAACAGCACCGGCACCCCACTCCCCTTCCCCTGTGCTTGCCACCTTACCCTGGCACAGACCCAGACCCCACCAGCTCCCCCGTTCCCAGAGTGGCAGGGGCAGAAGCAGCAAGTGCAGGTGCTTACCGGGCTGCGCCGCTGCGGTCAGCGAGAAGGAAGAGAGAAGAGACACCTGGTCAGAGAGCAACAGGTCAGCACCCCAAGTCCCCCAACGTCCGTCACACCCCTCCCATCACAGCTTCACAGGCCACAGCGGTGCAGTGCTGGGTGGGTTTCCTCCTCCACGCAGCCCCCAGCCCCAGCACCCACTGCTGGGAGCACAACATCTTGCTCCTACAGGCTGGTGGGTCACCCCGGCCACAGGGCATGAGACAGGTGGAAATCAGCATCCAGATAGAACCCAGAGGGAACCCAAACCCCATGGAATGAGTGAGTTTCCCCATTTGGGGCTCAGAACAGTCTGAAGCCCAGTCCTCTTGGGGAAGCCATCACCACTGCGTACAGTGGCACCAGAGGTCATCAACCACTGATGGGTTTTTCTGCTTTCTCATATCTTTTGATGTGCAATGACATACATAAAACATGCTCAGATAAAACTGTGCCGTTATACATCTTGTCCAAAACCACCAGCTTTTTCACCCAAACTACACCCCCCAGACTATGTACATTCAAAACAAAGACAGCCTAGCTCTATTTATAAATTCTGTAAGTTAAATCAAGGGAGAAGGAAAATTATAATCACGCCTTCCAAAGTGGGAGGATTTGTTATTTGCATTTTACATTTCAGCTCTAGAGACATGCAAAACAGGGACCATGCAAACAAGAGAATATAAGACAGTGTTAAAAAAATTATGAGAGATAAAAAAACTGTGTTTCTTACCGGACTTTTCCTCTAAAAGAATGCAGAAAAATAAAAAAAGAAAATGAGAACATAAGATATTTTCTATAAAGGGATAATACAGAAATAAAAGGTTTGTATTACAACCAGAAGCATCAGGTGTATAACTGTTAAACGTACAGCAAAGCAGAGTCTGCGCATCCAGCCAGGCTGTCATTCATTCAGACAGAAGATTGGAGTGAAAGAGTGTCTACAAATGAAAAACTGCATCTGAGCCATCTTATGGAAAGGATTCACATGCTTTGTTGTTAGTGGGCCCTGCTAGCTATAGACAAAAAGCCATTTCCCAACCTGCTTAATCTCTTGGAAGTGTCCATATGAGAGGAAAGTGTAAAGCACAATTTTACCCCTAAGTGCTTAAACTTAAGGCTATTACTTATCACCTTTGCCCAGTGACTATTTTTTCAGAGCGCTACAAAGCCCCCACTCCTGGGGCTGAGTTTTTCATGGTTCAAAGAGGAAAGTGGGCAGGAACTGCCGGTAGGAAGGAGCAGGGAAGAGGGTGGGAGGTCTGAAGATGCAGGGCTGTTGCTGGTACGGTACATGGCACAGGCAGCTTGTACCACCATCTGCATACTTCTTCAAGAAATGAGACCGGAGCTATTTGGCTTCAGACAAAGGGTGCAGCTGACACCAGTTTACAACAGCATCTCCGGTATTCTTCTTGTCTTCAAGTTAAGGCACCATAATTTACACCCCAAAGGGATAGGGAGGACTATGCCTATGGACACAGCATCTCCCTTCCCACTGCTGTCTTCCAGGAGAGGCTGATACACAGGAGGAACGAGGTGCCAGACCAGGGCTTTGCAGCTGGTTTTAGAGAGGAGACAAGCACAGGACAAGGTCAGGGACCTGGTCAGCAAAGCATGGAACTCCCATGGCTGCAAAACTCCTTGAGCCAGCTCCTGCCCACGGCACTGGTGCTTTTCCGGACAGAGGGGCTGGTGCCACTTGCCAGAACTCAGCGTGTCAGGGAGCGCCTGGCTGCTCAGTAGTGGCACTGTTCACCTCCCCATCTGCGCCCTTTGGCTCCGTACGCCAAAGTTTGGATCCTGAGACAGGGAAAAAGCACGGTTCCTTCTGTCCAGCCTGGCACAGCGCTTTTCCCTGAGCCCTTCGGGTTGAGCAGAGCATGTCTGCACTGTTTTGCAGGGAGTCATCGGCTCCAGCCCTGGGCTGTGCTCTGCCAGTGGTGGCCGGGAACAGGGATTTCCCTGAAGCAAAGCACAGAGTGTCCCAACCCAACATCCAAAGGGCAGGCTTTGGACCACACCATGCTGACACACACAGGCCTGCTCACCAGGGGCTAAATCCTTCCTAACCACTGGCAAAACTCCCCCCAGCCTCAGCAGGAAAAACACCATGGAGGAGACACAGAATCATACCTAGCAAAATGCACATTTTGGGGGTTTTGTTTCCCTGGAAAAGGCAATGTGCAGAAGAACTACTGACCACATCAGCCTAATCCTTGTATGCTAGTGCAAAATTATTCAAGTGTTTTGTCAGTAGGAATAAACATAATCAAGGAACTTTGGACTGCTAAGGGCTGAGCGTAACCATTTGATAATTTCTTAACAGATCTTTATTTATTGCTAGAGACAACATTGCTTTATATTTTTTTGGCCAGATTCTCTGAAATCCCTACGCCGCTGGCTGCAGTACAGAATCAATGAGCAGCTACTCCCCACCTCTGCCGCTGCTGTGCCAGAGCCACCAGCTAGACCCCAGAATGGGCGAGTGCCCTGCGGTGCCCAGAGCAGCAAATCCCCGTGGCAAGGGCCTGCTGCCAGCAAGGGATGCAGAAATAAAAGCCACAAAGGAAAAAGAATACACCAAATACAGACTTGGCCCCTTAAATAAATTCTTAGTGCTTTCCCTATCCCATTTTTAAAAACATTGCCCTATTCCCTCTCTCCTCCCAAAATAATGTTGTCTCCTACATTACATACGTATATGCATGTGTGCACCAAACTGCTGGGGACATCACTTAGCAAAACCAAAATTAGCTTGGTTTCACAATAAGAAATTATGGGTTTTTTTTTCTCTCTTGCTCAAAATTATCCACCTATTTGGCAAATAATTGCCAGTCTCCAAAATCCTCCCCTCACTTTTTTTGCTGAATTTTGGTGGGATTTTTTTTTTTGGTGGTGGTGGTTTTGGGGAGTTTTTTTTTCCTTTTTTTTTTTTTTTCTTTTTTCCTTTTTTTTTTTTGTGCTTCCCAGAGCAACTGACTGCAGTTTCTAACCCTTGAATGCTAACAGCCAGAAACTCCCCGGTCACAATGCAAAAAGCATTCAGAAGCACACGTTGCTAAAAAGGACCAAGCCTTGGGGGGAATCAGAGCCGTGCCAGAGGGACTTGGTATTTCCAAGGACAGTGACTTGTCCCAGAAGCTTTCCTTAAAGTTGAGGACATTCTGTTAGTTTGGAAAGAAGAAATAAAACACAGTAATTTTATTTCCTCTTTATTTGGAGTTTGAGATTCATTCACACTTCAAATACAGGCTAATTATAAACCATAGAAAGCTTCATCTGAAAAGACACTATAGCCCACACTAAAGCCCACAGAAAGACAAAAATCAAATCTTTTCATGGCTGAACAGATTGGGATGAGATGACAGAAACCTTGACAAGCCTTAGGAAAACCAAAGGGTGATGGTATTTATACTGGGAGGGGCTAAGAAGAGATGGCTTTTCCTTCCAGGAACGTGGATTCACCCCCAGGGGTGAGAATTGTTCCTCTAACATCCCACAGTGGTGTGGAAAACCCACAGATGCTCTCCCTGTCCTGGGAATCAAGGCAATACCCATCTGATTTATGTCCTGAATGATGACAACATTGAAAAATGAGGAAAAAGCAGAAAAGTAAGGGAATAATATATTCTGATCTCAGTTGCCCTATTTTACGAGCAGGAAATGGAATTTTTAAGACATTTTGAACTGGAAACATCACTGCAATACATCTGAGATCTCCTTGCAGTCACATGATTACCTCTATATAGATGAGACCCTATAAATAAGGGCACAAATGCAAACTTAACCATTGTCACCTAAGGAAGAGTCTCCTGCTCACTCAGGATAAGCCCTGCAGAGTACCACTGCTTTTGCAACCAGGGGAAGAGACAGAAACACTGAGGACTCACCACGGGGGATGGAGAAAGTGCAATGTTGCCTATTGACGCCTTCAGCTCGTCCACTGTTGCCGCACTCTTCAGGATGTCTTTAGCCTGCAAAGGCTTGATCTTAATGTTGAACTTCTTGTGCGCCTCCTCTTCCTCTTCAGATTCACTTGAGGAGTAGAAGTGCTTTCCTTTGGTAGGTAGAGCACAGTTAAAGAACGTTTCCTTCTGCTGCCTCCCTGAAGAGTGGGAAATAGGTGTTCCCAAAATGCTTATCCCAAATGCCCCAGGGCAGGAGTAGTGTGCAGGGGCAAATCCTCCTGCCGTGCCTGTCACTGCTGTGATGCTTCACTGCTTTATCCATGTGCGGGTAGAGGACATGGGAACTGCTGCTCATGCCAATAAAGCCAGGCCTGTTTTAGCCTAGCAGTGATTTGCACCAGTCTCTGGGTTTCCTCCCCATCATGACCACACTAGCTCATCACCTGCAGAGAGCCAGCATTTTTCAGCAGTGACAGAGGAAGAAATACGCTTTTCCACCTACCCTCCTCTGGCTACAAGGAGGAGGCTTAAAACCTGCTGCCAGCCTAAGAACTTGGCATGTGCATCTCTGGCCATCAATGTCTCCTCACACCTTAGCAGGGCATGCTACAGGAGCTGCAAATTGATCTTTGCTCATTTTGCTTTTACTGCCATGCAGATGTTTCTGACCCAAAACAGCCTCAGCTGTGACAAAGCACCACACAGCCAGCACCTGTGCGCAGCCTTGCAGGGTGCACCCACCACAGATGGGATGGGACATGGCAGTCTCCATGGAACACCCCACTGCAGTGTTCCCCATGCTGCTCACACCTCCTCTTCATTTCATAGCAGTGGATCAAAGGCAATTAAAATCACCTTCTGCTCTACTGCATCAGGTAATTCCCTCTGGGAGCCAATTGTAGCTGTGGAGTGACAGCTCAAAAGGAAAATATAAGGGGGAAATTAATAACAACAACAATAATAGTCAGCCTGCCTGTGAACCCCAGCTCATCTTGCAGTTTGTAAACTAAGAGACAAAGCCAACAATAAAGGATATAGCCTGGTTCCTCAGGTCGGATGCTGTATCCCTCCTCGTCAAGCTCAGGTGAATTCTGAATAGGGCACAAAAAATGAGAAAGAATTAGAAATGCTAATTCTGTTCCTGGAAAGCTGGAGCAGCTCTTTCCTCCTGCAGGAAGCGATGTCCAGCAAAGGCCTGTGCAGCCCAAGCCCACTGGTAGCCCCTGGAGCTACACAGAGCAAACAGCACCTGCACTCTGGCACCTGCTGGGGCATTTAGCAGGGGCTGAGCACCCAGCCTTGCTGCAGATCAATTTTTGCACTGCTCAATTTTCATAGTTAAGATTTTGCAACGCTCAGTTTTCGCAGAAAGTTTTTTGCAATGCTTGGTTGCAGCCAAGGGCTTTCTCCAGGTAACTGCAACATCCTGCAGGCCTGGGCAGCGCTCTCCTCACCTGCAGGGTGTTGGGCATCACAGCCACCCAGTTTCTGGGCAGTTTTATGCTATTTAATTAACATGCAGATACAAAATACATATCTGGACATGACTAACACCTGGACATTGCCCAAAATGGCCACCCAGAAAGCCGAAGTGGTGGCATGGGAGAGCAGCCCAGGTCCCCTGTCAGGAGCTGCGCAGGTGCTGGACGGAGGGGAGGATCCTTGGGACACTTACGTATCTGTCCCAGTCGATCTCTGCATAAAATCCATTTGGGGCTCCATTTGTTTTCTTCTGCAACACATTGGAAAACAAAATTTACAGGTTTTAAATTAAGGAAACAAGAACACAGCATACCTTATGTGTGTGCATTGACATAGCTGGGATGCCACTGGGTATTGCTGCAGCTGCCTGTGCAGGCACTACGGAGAGCTGCTCTGCACATGCACATCAGTGATACACAACAGCGTTTCCCATTTCTGGAAAGTCTTCCATACCAGAGAGCTAAAACGCCCTTTTTTTTTGTACATTCATTAGCTGAACATATAACATTTCTTAAGGACGAGAAGTGAAATGGCGGTTTCTCTGCATGCCAGGGTGTTCCAGCCCATAGGGACAGCAGGCAGCAGCAGGGGCTCCTAACGCCCGTCAAGCACAGGTAGCACTACCTTTTATCGAGAGGTAAACACCTTCCCCAGAACACGCTGAAAGAAAGATTCAGTTTCTATTATTCAGTAGCCAAACTGCCTGCAGAGCAATCTGGGTGTCATTGCTTCACCATGTGGTGAGGCTGGGGTTGCAGCAGTGAGACGCGTCCGGGCTAACCCAGCTGGGATGCAGCATTAGTGCATGTCATGACACACCAAACACACACACACACACAGAGGTTATTGTGGCTTCAGACCAAGGAGGGTCTGGTTTAGAAGGAGAGTTCGGGCATTTATCACCTGCGGGACCCTTTGCTGGTCTGCTCTGGGCATCCAAAAAAACACCCAACACACCTGCTAGCCACCACAGCCAGCAAGCAGTGCTGCAAGGCCAGATTAGGGACTGAAGTTAAGCTGGGTTCTCAGTTTTGGGCACTTAAATTAGATAATCTGGTTCCCTTCAGCTGCCAGAGGTAGCGTACCCCACCCCAGCACCCTGCCAAGGGTCTAATGCAATGCACTGTCCTGGGGCAGCAGCAGCACAAGGGCTGGATCAGGCCACCAGCACCCTCACCCTCCATGTTTCACCTGGCAGTCCTCACAACACTGCCCAAGAACCAAGCAGCCTCATTAGAGGTACAAGGGTGAAAAATCAGTCTCTGGATGCAGTTATGTGGGACTTCTGCTTTTCCCACAGCCTATTTGTATTTAACCCCATTTCTATTCAACTCACGAACATCCACCTGACTGAACCTAAATGGTATTTTCCTATATTCTGGGTTTTGAAACAAAAACTCACTGTTTTTAACAACCCTTTCGTAGCTGTAAACCGAGCTCTGTTTTCCTTACCGAATTTTTTTTTCCTCCTTCACGCACACTCTCGGGTTTGCTATTGCAAGGTGGCTCATTGGGATGAGGGCTGGGCGGCTGGAAGGGATTGGGGTTTGGCAGAAAAAGGGTTAAAGTATTGGGTGGTTGGTTTTTGTTTTGTTTTTTAAACACACAAAAATAAGTTACAAGGAATTAGAAAACACACTACATGGTTTTATAAGAAAAGGAGGGCTCAGCTGTGGCTCCATTAGGAATAAGCATGGTTTTTACTGGGTGCAGGTAACAGGGCTCTATTCAGCAGTCAGAGGATTTGCCTCCCGGCCACTCCAGTGGCTGCAAATGTTATAGTGAGAACATGTTGTAGGAGGAAAAGTTATACTAAACATCTCTATCCTCCAATTCCCCAGCCTCCAATACATTCAGTGGCTTCATTATACCCCCAAAAAATTGCATTTCTGCATCCTTCAGCTTGCTGGAGCACTGGAGACCCTGTCCTGCCCTGCAACAAGGTTAAACAGCAAGCCACCTGGAAAATCATGAATAAAAGCCCAATTGAGAGAGCACCCGAGTTCACCCAAGGTCCCTGCCTGGCAAGAAAAGGCTGCCCACAGCACTTCTGTCAGTGGAAGAAACAGCTCCGGGCTGCTCCTTGCATTTTATTTGTTTATTACTGCTGAATAGAGCCTTGGTTAAAGTGCTACCTGAGCTGCAGACTTTTTTTTTTTTTTTTTTAATCGCTGTTTCTTAACAAGTGGCTTACAAACACAGGGCAAGCCCAAAGCCAAGGATCTTGGGTCAGATGTGGAAAAAAGTGATCTCCCTAAAGGAGCAATTTGGCACCCAAATTGTTGTACGGCTTTGTAAAAGACACCCCAGCACCGCTCTCCCTGCTGAGCCTCCTGAGGATCTCTCATTTTTATTTTAAGTCGAGCGTTTAACATCTGAATTTGCTCAAGAAATAACAACCAGCACAGTCCCAGTCTGAACCCAGCATACTTATTTGGAAACTTGAAATTGAATGGCTAAAGGAGACCTCGTCCATCTACTACCCAGATCTAGCAGGGGCATTTCTATCTAACACCATAAATAAAAGCGACAGTAATTCAAAAACAAGTATCTCCTTATTTTCAGTTTAATATTGGAAACAGCTGTTATGGCAATTTTCCCTTAACTCATTGTACAGCAAATCTGACCCAAGCCAATTAATGGGAGTAGAAACGAGCATGCAGAGCCAGAGGTTTTAGCAGGACACCTGGTCCCTCAGCCCACGGTGCTTGTGAGGTGTTCCTGTCTTGTTATTTTCTTTCTTTATGTTAATTTTGTAACTGCATCTGTACAGTAACTGTAACTGGAATATGTCATTATTTTAAACAGATAGCTTCTTATTGAAATTTATGTTCTATATTAAACAGAAAGAAAGACACGGTTCACAAAATGCTGATGGTGGCTGATGGAGGAATTGACATTTAAGGGGCCACAGCAGGAGAGAAAAGCAAGACCGGGGTCCATGCAGTACTTACGATGCCATCCCTGTCTGGTGACCCTCTGCAAAGAACAGAAAGAAACGCAGCCATGTTAGCTCCCAAACTGCACCATCCCCCGATTAACTTGTGGAAATGGTTTCCTTAATGAGTCCACATCAGCAAAAGTTTCAATTACTAAATTGTCAGCAAATCTGAATTACCTGTCATGCGTTCCTCGTGAAACCCACACAACGGTCCCAGTGCCACTGCTCTCATGTTATCAGATGACAAATTTTATATTTATTAGTAAATAAAGTGCTTCTGCCAATGATCACACTCTCCCAGCTGAGGAGCTGGGCTGGCTCCTCCTTGCACCCATCCCACAGCCACAGCCCTACACTGGGTGTGCATCCTCTGGCAGAAGACAATAAAAATTACATGTAGAGTAATTTAGAGATTTTTTCTTCTGACAGAAACACAGTCACTTCTCTCTTGAATGGATTTGAAAACCGATGAGACTCCTCGGGGATCCTAATCCCCAGCCACTTATGGGATTTGGACCTCAGTCACAGCAGTGTGGCAGACCCAGCAGCCGTATTTAAACGCTGTCTAAGGATGTTATTTAGTGCAAAGACAAATACGTTTATGAAAACCAGACGGGCTCTTCCACCTCCCACACACTCCTGAGTTTTACGTGGTGCCAGAGATTTGCCACAAATTAATGTCTGACTCAGGACATCATCAAAACCCTGCAGGGAGCTGCTGCCCACCCAGCTCTGGTTTAACAGAGAATAACGCCTTCCATTGAACTTCTCCAATTCATACATGCCTGCTTCCCATCTCTCTTATCTCACATTTAATCTCTTTGCACAAGTGTTTCTGAAATTTTTTTGGAAGCAGCAAAGATCCCCTCTGCTTCCATATTTCCCCTACATGCAGGGATTGTCACCTCCTGCTCTTGCCCCCAAAGCTCAGCCAGAAACCACTGTGGAGACCCTCAGTCAGTGGAGGGAAGGGGGTGGCAGGTCCTTCACCACTGCGCTGCAGCTCAGGCACATCCCGTGCCTGCCCAGAAGCCAGGCGGCAGCTCCAGAGACCCCGCACCGCAGTGCTCACTACCAGGTCCTGGGGTTGCGGTGGCCCAGCCATGGCAGGGGGTGTCCAGAGGGTCTGTCTGAACTCGCCACCCCTGGCAGCTCCTCCCAGCCCCACGCCGGCTGCCGATGGGGGATTTGGAGAGCACTCAAAGCCATTCAGGGAGATGACCGCAATGCGACCCCGTGACGTGCTAGTCAGTGCTGCTTGCCAACTGCAGCATCTCCCCCACAGTGGCCTTTCTGTGAGCAAGTTACCACCACCACGTATGCCCCAGCATTTGTTATCTCCGTGTGCCACCAGTTTCCTCAGCCTCTAGGAAGAGCAAGCTGCTGCAAACAAGCATAAAAATCATGGTGCTGGCTAGAGGCAGGACGTAGATATGGCTCCATTGGTTTTCCATGATCAGAAGAGGAGGATGCAAAGCAGCCTGTTTCCTTCCCATCCTTCTGATAATTTACAAATGAAGGCGTACATGGCTGGAGCAGGAGTTCCTGGCTGTCCTGCAGCCTGCCTGGCTGATGGATGGACAGCCACCACTCCTGGTGACAAGCCGCCCCGCTGCCAGCAGGACAACAGCTCAGTGCTGCATAGCCTCTTGGGATATGCTCCATGTCCCCCCCATATCTTTCGGCCCCCTTTTGCAGTGGGCAAAGCTCCACAGGTGCCAGCGCAGCCAGGCTTGCCGTGGCCACAGGAGCATGGCCGGACCTGCAGAGCTGCAGCGGCTGTCCCTTTGCGCAGAAAACCTCACCAACTGCCGCTGAGGTATAAAACAGCTCAGGAAAACAAATTAAAAAAAAACCCCATAGGGTTTCTGCTGTGTGAGATATTAAGCACCTGGATAATGATCCCTGCTGCCTTTCCCCTGCTCCATCGCCACTACACAGGCTGGCCGGGCTCCTTTGCCACACTACTTTGGGACATACCCCCCAAAAGCCACATCAGTGGCGGCCAAGAGCCCTCCCTGGGCTGGGGTCAGCACCCCACCAGTGGTTCTGCACCCAGGCACAGCATCCCCTACCAGATGTGGGGAGAAACCCCCGCCAGATGTTTTCCCAGGTAGCAAAAAGCATCTCTCGCAGCAAAGCCAAAGGAGTGTGCGCTCCACGAACCCTGTGCACCCTCGCCATCCCAAGCCTGCCCCAACCACACAGCCCTACAGCCCTTCACTCCACCAACAGCCTCGCTGCCTCCAAAGGCATCTGTTTAAATTGAATTTGCATTTAAAAATACCTAAGCAGACGGACAAATCAGTAGTTTGGGCAGAGATTAATCTGCTGAAACTCTCAGAGGAGTAATTTTCTCCTGATCACTGCTAACTGTCACCATAAATAGCAAACACATGGAGAACCGGCTTTATCATCTCTGCAGCACCACCGAGAAAATACCTTATTTGTTGGCCACTGGATGTACAAGGGGAAACAGCTTAAATGTATTTGCTATTACAAGACTTGATCCAAGGATGACAAATGCCTGCGATGCACTGACTTCCTTCCTGTCCTGGCACACTGGCATCAACCTCTCCCCAGCATCATTATATATTAATGTGGTTTATATCTCATTGACTTACGTGGAATCAGTATCCTTTTCTTTCTTGCGTATACCAAAGGCCTTCCTTGTACGTTTTTTCAATCCTGTGGATAGAAGGAATATAAATAAGAATGCAATATTAATATTATGCTTCAAATAAATCCTCCAAAGTGTTCCTTATTCCCTTATCAGCTCTAATTCATAAATAAGGTTAAAAAAAGATCCAAACCCAAGAAACTGCCAGCAGGACTTTGCAGGTAGCGCATACATTTGCTTATGCCTTTTATTTGTTCACTTAACATTTACTAACTTGATCTCAGCATGTGTGTCTACATCTTTCACAGTTAGTATTTCTAGGCTTACTGTCTTAATTATACACACATTTGCTGTGCTGCATGTGGGTACTAATGCACGGTGGGGAAACCCCTCTTTGGTGTAAAAAAAAAAACAAAACAAACAAAAAACCCCAAAAAAAACCCACACAACCCCACCCCCACCCCCCCCAAAAAAAAAAACCAGTTTAAAACATGAGGTTGGTTATCTTCTGCACTGATTCTTGATCTGCACAGTGCTTAAAACCCAAGGCTGGTACCAATGGTGCTGGAGCCAGCCAGGAAGCAGGAAGCCCCAGGAGCTGTGGAGCCCATCGGGGCAGTGGCCACCACCACACCACTTTTAAAAACAGATGGAGGAGAGTGGGTTTCTGCAAGTTTCTCCCTCTTTTCCAGCCTGAGAGCTAGCCAGGAGAGGGATTTTTAATAACCACATGCAGGAAGCATACTAAGGAAGGGATTTGGAGCATTTTAAGCTAGCACATTTCACTTGGCTGGCTGGTTTTCATGCAGATGATTTTCTGCTGGCAGTGGCCATCCAGCCTGACCACTGACACCCAGCTGTGGCTGGAAGTGGCTTTTGCACTGGATGCTGCCGGACATGCTTGTCACACAATCGCTGCCAGCAGCATGATAGCAATTAATTTAGATCAGGGTGTAATTTAGAGATCCTGGTGGCCAAAGCAGCCAATATAAACCACAGCCCTTGAGTGTAGAACAGCTATTTCTGGCCTCTTTCGGAGCTCCTAGGAGTTTTGCCTTGGTCTGGAAGTTACCCAAATGTGAAGCACCGTGGGCCAGACGCAGTGGCCACAGCTGCGAGGATGCAGAAATGGTCTGGAGCAGCAAATGCAATGGCTTACACCAATGCAACGAGCTGGCCCGCAGCAAACAGCCACATCGAGTGTTCAGAACTGTAGCAGGTCCCTGCTCAGCAGCGTCTCCTTTCCCAAAACCTCTGGGAAAGCAGAGTCAAGCCATCACCCAGCCAACAGGGACCAAAATTAACCGCAGCCCAGAGCCTGGCAGCAGGGACAGAGGGGAGGAGAGGCAGGTCTGGCAGCACCCACACTGCCCTCCTGCCTCCTCACCAAGTACCTGGCCAGCCCTGCAGGGAGCTCAGCCAAGAAGCCACGGGCACCTGCACCATCAAGCTGTATGGCAAGGAGACAGCTATGGTGTGAATTTGCAGGAAAGACGAACGCGCTGCCATTAGGACTCCCGTTAGCCACACACGTGCCTGTACAGCCCCACTGTGGCAAGCCTAACTCTCCTCAATGAGGAGCGCAGCAACTTTCGAAGGTGCAGACGAGGCTCAGTAGCACAAACCAGGGTTACAACAACTGGGACGCAGTTCACACAATGTGCACTGTACCAGAGGCACACAGCTATACTTGTGCTAAAACCTGTTTTCTTAAAATGTACTATATAGGGTTTAATGAAAAAACCTCAAGCTTCTGCTGCAAGTGATGTGCTGAAAGAGCCAAATCTCCTGTAGCTCCCCTGAAATCGGCTCTGGACACCCCAGGAACACAGGAGCACTCGACCCAGGAGCTGTGTGCCCCAGCACAGTTCGTTTAATTGACAGTTTTCGGGGAGACTAGGTTTCTTTGGTCTGCCTCCTGCTCTGAACATGCCCTTGAATTGAAATTATTTTCTATTTTCTTTTCCATTTTCACCAGGAACATCCTACTCCTCTGGGCATTGACTGAAGCATGCAACAAGCACACAAATGCTAGCTTTCTGCAGCACATAAAAAAACCAATGGATTTAAATTATATTATCAAAATACACATAGGATGCTTCAGGCTTTCAATACCCTACGGCCAGGTGGTTTTTCAGGCCACCACTAGGACCAAGTCAGCCAGGGTAGGACCAGGAGAGGCTCCAGTACGTCTCCTTCGTATTGTTTATGAAGCTTATATGTTGAACATTTACACCTGTGAAATGCAAAACAAAGGGACTGCTCCTGAAAAAAATCACACTTCCCTAGTCTGCCCAGAGCAAGCATTATATGTTCAGGGGTGAAGGAATCACGTATGGGATCCCATACAGCCCCAGATTATGGGATCCATACATCCCCAGCTGCTAAGGGCAGCACAAACAGCTGGGAGCGATGCTAAACCCTACGGGCTCATCCTGCAACCTTGGGCTTACAGCTTTGTTTTTACTACATCTTCCCTTTCAGCTTTCCTACAATTTCTTCAAGACTCAAGCGAGTTATTAATAACTGAGGAAGGTTTCCATTGATTTCACCCCCTAGAATAACTTCATCCTCCAAACTCAAAGTAGAACAGGGAGGGCCAAAAACCTCAGAAATCAGTTGTTGTTTAGTCTTATCTGAAGAAGCAACCGATTTGGCTAAATTTTGTAATGAAGCCTTCTGCTCAGTTATATAATAGGCCCGCCATCTGCTTAAGATGGTAATGATTCAGGGGAAAAAGGGTTATTTAGGAAAGGTAGAACAAAAATTAAAGCCTCCCTCGCAGACAGTTGTCGAGAGCCAGTGGGAGTGGGTCCACTGCTGAACCCCATTGCCCACGCTGGCGCCAGGCACTGGCTGCCTGTCCCCTGACAGTGACACACCAGAGGGGTCCACAGTTTGGTGGGGAACAACACAGTGATTTTGCAGGACAGCTCTGCTTTCAGGTGGGCTGCAGCTCAGAGGAGCTCATGCCTCCCTTGTTGTGCTCAACCCCAGCCCAGAGAGCTGTTAAAAATACCCTGCCTGATGGTGCAGGGACAGAGTTGAGGGTTGTGCACGGAAGGGCACTGCACGCTTTGGCCCTCAAATCTCATTTCAGTTGGTTTTAAGAGCTGAATCACCATAAAAAGCAGTCCTAACAAGAGTCATCCTTACAAAAAAAATAGTAAGACCTTTTCCACAGAGGGAATTATAGTTGGAAACACTACAGGTTCAGGGGAACCTCACAGGACAATACAGATCTACTGCTGGAAGAGAAAAGGTGATGGTAAGGGGGAGAGAAAGCAGAGACTGGGCAGTGAGGCAGCAGAAAGATGGGCATGAAAGAAGAAAATAGAGCATATCCATGTAGGGCATCAAGGAATGGCTCAGAGCAGGGAGGAGCTGAAATCACCACTTGAGTGATGCTTTCTAAAGCAGCAGCTAATGGAGATCAAATCCCACTTCTCCCAGTCAAGAAGTGCTGGATCCAAACTGTTTGCCAGTAGGACGCCCCAGTGATCTGCACGGCCCTGCAATGACAGTGCTGGGTGACCCCAGCATGAACGACCGTATGCGTCACCTGAAGACACAGCCCACTCCTCCAGCTGTCCCCACTCTGTACCCAGCACCTCCAGGGGCACCTGGGCAAGACACCCAGCTGTTCCTTGCCCCTCCAGACCCATCTGCTTGCAGGTCTCCAGAGGCAAGGATCTCCTAAAGCCCTGAGGCACCCCACCTCACTGCATAGGTCGTACAGGGCACACTGCAAACACGTCTCCTTTGACCTGTACTAGACCTGCCCAGCAGTGCCACAGCCTTCAGCCACCAAAATCCCATTGGCTACAGGGATACCAGAGGTGTCAGAAAAACTGGGGATGAGATCCCAGGCCACCATAAGTGCCAGAGTGATAAAGATGGATGTGATGCAGTACTCAGCTAATGGCAGCACCGGAGGGGAAGGATTTAAATCCCTGCAACTATGGGCATCCTAGCCCTCTCCCCATTCACCCCAGGGACTTCCTACCTTATGCATAGGAGGAACGTTAATACACTCAAGTATGTAACATTAATAATTACAGAAGCCCTTACATACATTCCCAAAGCCTTCTCCCTTTTGTCGCATCCAAAATAAAAGGAAAGACCCACCTCTCCAGGCTGCCCAGCACTGTGGGGCAGGCAGCACACCTCTGTTTCATCTCAGCTTAAAACTGTACTTTGATTTGGACAAAGGTCAGGATAGAACTTGAGCTTCACTGCTGGTTACACAGCACCGGAGAAGCGGGGCAGGCATAAACTCTGCCTTCCCACTGACAGCTACTGCACTCCTCACCACTGTTTTTTTAAAGACTAACAGCTGATTTCATTCTGCACAGTTATTATGTGGCTAAAGCAGAGGTGGGTTGCCCCTGATCTTCAAGAGGTAAAGGCCATGCATTACCCTCACCAGCTGTTTAGTTTAGGCTCTCTGAAGGGGCACAGTAACACCAGATTGAGCTCCCACCACACTGAGCCATCATGAGCATGAGCTGGAGAAAGCACCAGCAATGGCAGCATCAATTACCGCACCCGTGCATCCTACTCAAGGACCAGCATGACATCCTTTGTCTGGAGGTGAGATTAGACTAAAAGGTTTGCGGACGGGTGTGTTTGACACCTCTGCCATCTCCTTCAGCAGGTTCTCCTCAATAAGCCTCATGAATGCCAGCCCAGAGTTACCTGTGCGGCAGCGAGAACGCCTAAAGCTACATCAATGGCCACAAAACCAGTCTTACCCACAGAGTACAAACATGGGGAAAGCCACCAGCCCCTCCAAGGTGCAACAACTTCACATGCTGCAATTAGTCCTCAAGCCAAAGGTCTTTGAATGTTCTTACTCAAGGACTCAGAGTAGCCACAAGGCTGAACAACCCATCATGTGCCAGGGATCTCATTTCAAACACAAATGGCTCTCTGAGTCAGGGGGCATCATTCACCTTTTATTTACTCTTAACCTTTTTTTCCTGGTATACCTGAGAATTGGCATCTGAGAAATACAAATTAGTATTTAACACTATGAAGCTTTCTGAACTTCATTCTTTAAAACTACCAACATCTTATTTTCTATACCGAAGACTTATCACCTCTACAAGAAAAATAACCCTGTTCTCCCAAACCCAGTCCCTCATCCTCTGTCCCAGGCTGTGGGAGCAGCTGCTGCTTCTGGACCCCTGAATATCAAGATGGGTCCCTGGAGGAAGAGCTCCTCACTCGGGAGGATGGGCCTCATGAAAGCAACACACCTTTTAAAATGGAGAAGACATCAATGAGACTATTTGTGCCTTAAACGCTCCTTTGTGATGACTAAAGAAAAAAATTATTGAAATCAGTTCAACTTAGTCTGTGCAAAGATAAATGTTGTCTCTGGCACGGCAACAGATTCAAGACCAAAGTACCTGTGGGGAGGGGGGGAGGAAGGAAAAAGGAGGAGTAAGAAATAATCACTAATCATTTTTTTCTTTGCTTCGGTTGCAAGGATTTTTTTTGCATGCAGCTTGGAGCTGGATTTGAGCAATCCCCTTTCTCCACTGCACACAAACCTATGCGCGCTCTTACTGAATTATTTCACTGGGTTCGAAGACGTGGAAGCCTGCTGCTGTTTCATAGCCAAAGGACTTCGGATTTGGTGTTGGCTTGCTTTTCTAAAGAAATAATAATCCTCCCTTTGCTCAGCAAAACAAAACCAAAGGCAAGACAAAACTACTGAAATCCCCTGAGTCATATCCAGAGGAAAAAGCCAAACGATAAATTAAAGTTTAAGAAGCGAGGGTGTAACCACATCAAGCCCCAACTAAATAATCCAAACAGCAGCACCCCAAACATTCTTTGCAGATCAACCCAGAAGTTTCCCCTGCTATGACACAGCAGCACCCCGCACCTACCTTGGGCCCAACTGCTGCACCGATGACATATTTTACACGAAAATGGGCATGTTTTGCCCATTGCTAAACCCAGGGGTTCTCAACTGCGACAGCAGTCTCGGTAACTGTGCTGTTTCGGTCCATGTTTTTTTGGTTTTGCCCACCTTACATGTAATTAAATCAGGATACAACTTCATAACATTTAAAATGCTTTACCTAAACCAACCTTGGCATTAAAGCTCATTACCAGCCTTTTGGCAGGCTTAATAACACGGTGAGGAACTCAGCCCTTCACATACTGCCTTGATACAGTCATTAATACTTTAACTGCCTCCATTTACATGTGTAATTGCAGACGTTATTTTGGAGAAGAGAGGATGGACCATCCGCAAGCGATGGCACCGTTTATGTCGACAGCCCAAGGGGGCTCCTTCTGCAGCAACCTGGCCCTGTAGACCATGGCCAGGGGTTACAACATGAGTCCTTCAGGAGACAAGATCTTCTGCTGCTCCCCCCTGCCTGCCATGGTGTCACTGCAGGCACCAGGCTCCAGCCACAAACCCATCACCATTAAAGGTCATCACAGGCAATTAGTAACACACCATTGCCTACACTGTTACCTGCCTTCTTTCCTAATTTAAAATGCTGCATCTCACTACCTCAGTAGAGCAAGTTTTAGCAAAGATTCACTTTTTAACCTATTTAAACCCACATAATTTTTTCCTTGGGAAGGGCTCACACCAGTCTCAAGCCCAGGCAAGGCTGTGGGCTTCACCAGGCTCCTAGTATTGCAAACAGCTTTGCATTTGCTCTGCTGTGGTCTCGCTCTGTTTTCCCCCTTGTTCAGGGTATTTATTTCTGACATTAGCCTCCCATCCTCTGTGCAAAGTGACATTAATAATGCATGCTCGGTCTTTTCACCAAATGTCTGTCTTCTCAGTCAATAAACTACCCTTCTTATCCCCTTGAGGAAATAATTTTAAAACCCCCCTCTATTTCAAGTTGACCAGTTGTTCATTTTCCCCCCTCAATTCTCAAGGTTTCCTTTTCCTAGCAGGGCTAAATGACACTACTTTACACCTTCTCACAACACATTCTCTGACTCCCTGTCCCCAGCAAGCACTGTGGTTCACTGCTGTCCTCCAGCCTCTCCTCTGGGTCTGCTGGGCTGTCCTGCTCAAGCACTTTGCTCCACCAGCCAGGATGTCCCATCCTTCACAGCTCAGGGACATCCTCCAGGACCATAGCTCCAAGGAAACACACAACACAGATACTCCTACCAATTTAACCATTTAAGCATTTCTTACAGCTCAGCTCCTCTTATATCCAAAAAATAAGAAATAACCCACAACTTCTTTCCAAAGAGGAATCTGTCCTGAAGCCAGATAAGAGTATTTTGCTTCAAATCATCTACAAACACCACGCATTCACACTTGGACAAATCCCCGATGAAGAAGGAAGATGCCATGGCAGCTGCTCAGGAAGCAGGACAGCCCCTGGGCTTTAACAGCACCAGGTACAGTAGTTTTTGTCTCAAGTCCCACCAATGGAAACCACCACTTTCTGCTCAGGGAAGGGACCACCACCAGATCCTTGGAGATGAGGCCAAGGGACAGCTGTGCTTTCCAGCAAGAACACAAATCCTCAGTGTGATGTACATTTGACCCATGAACAAGCCTTGGTTTCAAATGAGGGGGTTTACCTAGTATTGAAGATTTTTGATGATGACAATTTTTATTCATATTTGACTGGTGGCAGTCCAGAAACCAGCTGCTCCCCTGGGTAAGGACTAGACTTAATATTCTCCCCGCACAAGCAAAGTCTACATTTTAAGCAGTCAGGAAATCTGTTTTTCTGAAAGTTTGCTGGAAAACCCCTTCAAAAAGGCTGGGGGAGTCACCTGCAGGAGCTTATTTGCTTTGCTACCTCAAAATACAAAAAAGTCATTGTTAAAACAAACAGTTGATGCCTCTTCCGAAGACGCGGAGAGCTGTACGCACATCCAGCTCTGCTCAGCAGCCACATGATCTCGCTGTACTTAATATTTCATCCCAGTAAACCAATAGTTTCCAGTGCAAACTGTCACTAAACCACGACATTTAGCTTTGCCATGGGGGGCTAACAAAGCCATCTTTGGTAATGAGCTAGGCAGGCATTAAAGGTCCTTACTGTCTGCCTATGTGAATTTACACCTCCTGTTACACTTCCAAGTTATTGAAAAAAATTATCTGGTTAGCAAAGTCCCACAAACACGTATTACAATCTTCCATGTGCTTACAACAGTTTCTCCCTGTTAGAAAATTAGAAAATGAGGAAAAAAGGGATGGTGGTCTCGCTGCCCCTTCTGGCACTCTCTGCTGGAGCAGAACACTGTTGGCTTCTTACTGTGGCTTTCCAGAAAGGAGATACTTGAAAACAAAAGTGGGCAACAACAGTTGTGAGTTTGGGTTTTGTCTCTTTCTTTTAAATAAAAATAAATGCTGAGAAGTTTGCCTCTTATCAGAGATTTCAGTTGGAAGACATTGAAGGACTAACAGTGTTTGAGAGCCTAAAATAAGATCATAAATAAGTCTGAATAAAATAAAACCTTGCAAGTTACTGCTCTGGGATCATTCTCTCCTAGAGTAGGAGCGGCTGCTCCTGGCTCAAGGTCGCAGGCTGTTGAGCCTTGTAAATAATGCAGTTGTGAGATGTGGTACACACCACCTTTCACTGGGGGGTCCAGTGACGGTGCTCTTGGTTATCACCAAGGAGATCAAAGGCTTTATACTAAAAACAAGCCCCTCCCCATGTCAAGCAGGGACATGCCAGAGAGGAGCAGAGAGGTGGCATCACACCTGGGTTGGTCCTGCTCAGCTGCTGCACCCAACCCCAGCACCCAACTCTTCTGGAGCAACCCCAGAGCTGGCACATGGCCAATGGGAGAGCAATCGGGGCAGCTGAAAGGCTGGATAAGGAGGAGATGGGCACCTGCAGCAGCTTCATCTACTCAGCACAGCACCAAAGCCACGATGGGAGCAGCTGTGTTGCGGTCCAAGCACCTGCCCTGGGGATGGAAATGTGGTGATGAAGGTATCTACAACTCCAGTGGACAGAGGTAATACAAGATCATATAGCTGATCCAGAAACACAGTCACGTTTTTAACCATGAGAGTAATTAAGTCTCTGAACAGGTTGCAGTGAAGTCTGCCTAAGGAGTTTTTGAATTAACCTTCAACACCTTTCTAAAGATACATATCCTATTCCGGCTACAAGACATGAAGAAAAAATTTGAGAAAGCCCTGAGGCCAAGAGGCCACCTCTCGGTTTGCAGCTACTGACACACGTGTTTCATGCCAGGCTCTGGTCCTGCCCCAGAGCAGTGAGCATCCATCCCCGTGTACCCAGAGGGGTTTGGGCTCCCAGGACCTTTGTTGTCTTTCCCCCTCCCTTTAGCCTGCACCTTTTCCCCTTTGCAAACCACCAATACTCATCACAGCGGTTGGAGTCAGGAGTTCAAAGGGCTGAGAAATGGCACAGCCCTTGAGCTGAAACCCCTGACTTGGCATGTGGTCATTACAGTGAGGGAGTGCGCACCAGCTTATTGAAATATATACAAGATTAAACCTGTGTCTGGGCATTAGATTGGCCCCTTTGCTTTGCAGGCAAAATTCAGTTTAGATAACCTGTGCCTGCAGCGCAGGGTGAGACCCCAGCCTAAAGGCATGCACCCTCAGCTGTGGACATATATTTATATTCCATAAAAATATAGGTCTGGACTCTCCCCATGGCAAGACCCAGTGCAAAAGTCAGCATCACTGCAGCTGGCTGCAGCAAGGAGCCCAAACTTTTTCATCTCATTGCATGGATGCTCAGCAGACCTGTGCCCAGCCTGCCTCCCATGCAGTGGGGCTGCCCAGCTCAGAGCAAGACCCAGCCTCAAAGCAAAGCTTGGGGACCAGGCCAGAAGCTAGAGGCTGTCCTTAAAATAAAAGGACAGCATCAGCAGGATGCATCACAACACACAGGACATCAATTCATTTCTCTCCTGCAATGGATCTGAGCGTTTAAGGACTATTTAACATCAGAAAGATGCAAATTTTTGTTCATAGCTTATTCACCAAACTCAGTAAAGCAACTGCAGGAATTGCTCACTGCCTGCTTTCCCCAGAGATTAGGTTTTTAATATCAACTTTCAGAGACCCCAGGTGTGTGGCAACCGAGGGACACAGGACACAAATGTCTCCACCAATATTGTCAGTAAATTAAATCTGGATACAGTTGTGGCTTTCATTCATGGCTGGCACACACACAAAAACACCAGATGCATTTCTAAAGGTTGCTGTGCTATTTAAGAAGTTGTCCAGGACAGGCTCTCCCTCCAAAATGGCACTTGGATTTCTATTTTTAGGGGGTTCGGAGTTTTTGGTTTATTGGGAACAGGAGACAGCAGTGCTCCCACGTGCCTCCCCTAGCACCAAGCAGCTGCAGGAGGGCATTGGGCTCGTTGGTGGGGCAACTCCCTACAGACAGCACATCCAGGGGATGCCCATGCACATCATATNCCCCAAAAAAAAAAAAGGGAAAAAACCCCCCACACCGCAAACCTTTCCTTTTCTTTACAGGCCTTTGCATTACATCTGCTCCTCGGCTGGAGCCATGGCCAACAGCAGGTCCCACCTCACAGCCCTGTTTTTAAAAGGCATCTCCTTAAAACCCATCACCTCCATGCAACGCGCTGCAGACTCCCAGCAGCTACTTTGACAATTTTCTATGAAAAACAGACCAATTTTGCAGTTGTACTGTTTATGCAGAACCCACCAAAATCCTTGTCTAGGTGTAACACTAAGAAACAGCCTTCCATCCACCTCACGACTTATTGATCAAGGCCACCCCGCTGCAGCTGACATCTGTGTGACCCTCCATGAACTCCCATTCCCAATTTCCCAGCTGGAGAAGAGGACACCCACACTGGTGGGGTGGGTTTGTCACCTGAATGACACAGGAGCCGCTTCCTTGGGGACAAGGTACAACTCCAGGCAAGCTGCCATCACTTGCTCTCAATTTGGTCATCCAAAAAAAATTTGCAGTATTCACATCTGCGTATGACGAAGATTTACACTCAAAATAAAGTGTGACAAGACACTTCTTACCAGTTCCTCTAACCATCCTGCTCCTCCCACGGTCTGCTGTCAAATGAATACCTTTATTTCAAAGCAGTGATTAACCGTGGCAATAGTGTAACTAAAAATAAGAGCAGGAGATCTGACCCAAAGAAAGGCTTCATTACCCGCAGCATTTGGCAAAACTGACAGAGCTTCTTCCACCATCTGCCTCCCCGCAGAGGAACTGTGTGGCGTGAAGGAACTTGAGGTCCCCAGGTGAAAGGAGCCAGGTAAACATGAAGCATAAACGACCTTAATATTAATAACTTATACAAGCTTCTTTTGCACCTTCTGCACTAACACCAAAACAAGTCCAAACACCTGTAAAACTCCAATAAACCATATTAAAAAATAAGTCCTACTTTGACATTTGGAAGGGCACCTTAAGAGGGACCTAGAAGTGCCCCAGATGAGCTCATTATCAGGTATGTTTACCAACACCACTAGCTCCAAGCAAACCCCAAAAGTAACGAGGTGGCTACAGGACTGTTTCCAGCAACGATGCATTTATTAATTTATTTGCTGACAGCAAAATACTTGGGGAAGATTAAAAATAATCTTGCCGCTCCCAGCAATAATGAAACAAAAAAATAGCCCCTCAAGAAGCACGCAGAGCCGGTTCTGTATCCATCCACTGACCGCCCCAAGCCTGGTCCCAGGGAAGGGGTTCAGATCTTCAGGGAAGATTTTGATACAGATTTCTTTGTACTGTCTCATAATACTCAAGTTTATTTTCATTTTCAGCTGATACAAAAGCTTCTGCTTAAACCATCAAAAACTCACCCAGGCTGACATTTTAGACATGAGGTTGCTCTTGAAGCTGACGCTGTCTGTAACAGGAGTGGGACAGGGGATGCAGCCCGTCTCACCTGCACTCACCTGGTGATAGGTGTGATGCTGGGTGGTATTTTAAGGGAAGCACAAAACAACCAAATGTCCACCGACACGCACACATGCATTTAAAAGCCTGACACTCATTTATTATTAATTGGCTCTAATTGCAAGGTGCATCTTGAATGATTTCCATAGATCCAGCTTTAGAAAACCAATATATTTGTGGGGCTGTATGAAATCCTCCAAGCACTGAACTGGCAGCTGCAGCCAGGTGATGAGGGCAGGCTGCGAAACCTGCCCGCAGCGTCACTGCGGCTCCCGTCCCCCTCAGCTCAACCTATCCCAAACCTCCCTGCAAGATTATTTCCACACATCCTACACATGATGACATTAATCTCAAATTCATGTTTTAAATTCCCTGCAACATGTAGGTGGAGAATTTTAAGAGAATATTTTTTCTCAATAACTCTTCTAAAATAAACCAAAACACACACACAAAAAACCCTCATAATTTAAATGCAACAAAAGATGTGCCAAAGTCATGGGTGCTTTTCTGAGGCTGGGATGGGTAAGAAACAGCTCCCAGATAATATGGGCTGCAAAGTATGATTTTTCCAGTCCTGGTACCTCACAGCTTTCAAACAATATTATCATTGTCAGCACTAATCCAATGTAAATAGGGATGTAGTAGGGAATTTCCCCTTCCCACCTCTGCAGTGAAGCCCACTGGTGTGCAGCGGAGGAGATGGGGGTTTGTAGGACAGGGTAGGATCTCCATGCCTGCTCCCAAAGGACAGCCCCAAAATCCCGTGCTTCTGGCTCCCAGGAAACCGTGCACAACCCAGGTGGCTGTGCTGGCACCAGCAGCTGCCTGGTGACCATCTATGAAATTAAAACATACCTAAAACTAAACTGAAAATTAAAATAAATCATTCTACGAGGATGTAAGTGCAAAAAAAACCCCAGTAGCTGTAACCGCTGCAAGCCTTACTCTTCCATTCACACAGATAAAGTAAAAATCCTTCAAAAGCCCCCAGAAACATCAGCCTGCAACTGAACTTCTATTAAAAACAAATAGCCAAAGCTATTCAATAGCTGGCAAGGCAAACAGGGCTACACTTTGTACTACTGCACTGCATATGAACAACCCAGTCCACTAACAAACAAACTGCACATCAGTCAGGTGTTTGCTTTTTTCCTATTGAACCTACAGAAACTCTTAAAGTTAAAAAAAAAATGGCTACATTGGGCCAGCACAGAAAATGGGAACGCTACCACATGTAAGCTTCGCTCACAGCCCAGGCATGGAGGCACCCAGTGTTGCCCCCCCATCGACTTTCCAAAGACAGATGGATTTTTTAGTGAAAGTCTCTCTAACTAGAGCGAGTTTGGGGCATGAAAACCGTTTAAGGTTGCTGGTTTGGGGAAGAGCTTTGCCTTCCTCTCCTTTCCACGTTTCCCTCCTCATTGCCCCCTCTCAGATCCCAGCGGTGGGTCAGGATCCCCAGCACAAGTGCTGGGTAAATCACATTTTGCACCCCCTACAGCTTCGCAGCCTCAACACCAGCATTTAGGGAAGGATATTTCCACGCAAAACCAGGTTTTTCCACCTTTAATTGCTTAAGACCTGGTGATGGAAGTTCAAAAAGAATAGACACCTGATTTAACCTGTAATTTTTTTCTAAAGTGTCTTTAAAATTTGAATAAGGCCAATGAGTCATGCAGAAAGTTTCTGCCTTGGCAGACAAACCCCAATTGCTGTGTTTGGGCACCAATTTGAGATGCCCAAGGGCACTCTTTAAACTGGGGCTCACTCCAAGGAGGCATTTTGCAGACCTGCATCACATGCAGTTGTTGACTTCGCCATATTGTCTATCCTTTCTACCCCCCAAAAACCCTGTTTGGGTTTTGCTTCAGCCACTACATCCTGTCAATCATTTTAGGTGAGAGGCAAACGGCAGGTTTTGCTGCCTCATTTGTATTTTGGTTTAAATCCTCAGCATCACCACTTCAGCCACCACGTTGGCACCGTATGGGTTTTAACTGGCAGGTACTGCCAGCCCCAATCCAGAGCATTTCCCAAATTCCCAGAGTTTGGGTGGGGCCTTTTGTTTCATGGTTGTTGGTTTTGAGTCAGAGCCATTTATCTCTTCCCTCCTTTAGCATGGAGAAACATGCTGCCAGTGGACTAGAACTGGAAAACCCCACACCNACTGCAACCTGTTCAGCTGCCTGACCTCAGGACCGCTGAACAAATTCATTCAAATTTGATGGGGATGCTCTTTGGGTCCAGTTTTGCCAGCCCAGCTCCAACCCAGAGTGCACGAGATGTTGCTGGAAGCACCACAATGCCACATGGGAGCACATCACACTCCCCAGAGCAGCTCTGGGCTAGACACACTAACCACATCCCCTGCTTTTGAACCCACAAAACCAAGAGCTAAAGAGCTCCTTGCTGTTTCTGTTGCAAACACTTCATTCCCCGAACCCCCATTCTTATGTGCCTTGTGCTCGGTCGCTCAAACCCCCAGTCTTCCTGTGCAGGCAGGATCAGTCCTCAAACCACACCCCAAAAAGGCTTTATGCATGTCTTAATTTGAGAAGTGGTGAAACTGTGCGCTGTGCCCACCCCGGGCTATGAGGGGAGCCGAGCTGCTGGCTCAGGCACGGCATTGCCCCGTGCCATGCAGGGCAGAACAGAAGGGTCAAACAATCTTCTCTTGCATTCATGAAAAATTAGCTTCCCCACTAGTGTCAGGTCTGTCAGTTAGGCAACAATTCCAGCAGGTCTGAAAAAAATCCCCCTTGAATCTCAGGACGTGGCTGGAGATGCTTCTACAAGCCAAAGCCCTGAGCCTCTTTGCAAGCCCAAGCTCGGTCGTGGGTTACTGCTCAAACAATGTATTGGGAGATACGGGTCCTAATTTGTTGTTATGGTCCTCATGTATTTTCTGGGATGGTTTTACCATCCATATCTGAATTTATGTTAATTGCCTCAAACCTGCTATTGGCTTTCTTAAAGGAAAACCAAATGCTTCTACCAGGTCACTTCCTTGCCGGGTCACACAGCCAACACTAAGCACATTTAAATACACCATTCCCTGAAACAAAACCACCTAAAATATAAAAAAAGCCAATTTTCTTGCCTAATCAAGAAAAAGGCTTTTTTAATGTGCCATTACATGCCTTTGGTCCCAGTACTACCTATTCAGCACAATGAAAACATAAGGCCTGGAGACAACCATTGCTCAGAGATGATGCAAGAAAGTTTTTGCCATTTTGGACGTGACCAGTCACCCATGAAAGTTCCCAGAGTGACCAAACTCCCCAGAAACAGGTGCAAAAAAGCCTGGAGAAGAGTTACAGAGAAATTTCCACTCTGGGAAAGCCGCTGCGCAGCAAACATCTGGTTTGGGCTCTGGAAAAATGCAGGTACCATCTCCGGCAGAAGTAGTAATGCCCTTCTCCAATGTAACCATGGCTGCTCCCACCAGCCACGCAGCTGTCTAATCTTTCTAAACATTGCAGAGCTTCTGGCTTGAGTGACACATTGCAGCAGTGATTTCAAAACTTGATTAAGCTGCATAAAATACCTTCAGTACATTGGAGATGCAACAGATGGATTAAAGAAAGGAGATAAACTTGTTTTTGTGCACATATGTTTACCTTAACGACATGCCCAGTGCATTTCGGAGTACTGGTGAGTTATTTAACAATCAAGGGGAAGATCCAAAGACCTCTCACATCTACAGCCACACATGCAGAGACCTTTCCAGCAGCAATTTCAGCCCCAGACCTAGTGTTGACACACAACGCAGTTTTGCTGCAGGTTCTTTTTGCCAATTCAAAGCTAGGGGATTTTAGTCTCCATCCCCAACACCTACTTTCCACCTCTGTGAACGAGGCCAAGCACAGCAAAACCATCCCCAACCCGCTGAGCCTGCTGAACAGCAGCAACGTTTGGTCCCACTGTGCTATGGAGGACCATCTACTTCTAGTGGTCGAGATACTGTGTAGCATGTGTTCAGTTCTCCTCCCAGAAAGGACTGGTTTCTTGAGAGAGTGTCCATGCTTAGTTGTTTGGGTTTTTAAGATATCATTGTGATTTTTAAGCATACTGTGAAAAATATGCTCATGTTCTCCCCATCTACCAGGGGAATGAGAAAATAGTCCATATTGTGTTCAGAACAAACTAGTACAAATCGCACATCCTGCATCATTCCCAAGGAGCCAGATTCTTTTGTTTCCAAAGAGGAAGATGGAAAAACTTCAGCTGAGCCAGGTCCATTCCACCGGCTGTAGGCGATGCTGGGCAGCCCTGTGCTCTGCACCCCAGGGTGCTGGGGCTGCCCGTGGGCACCAGCATGTGCCAGGTGGGCACAGCCCAGCTCCTCCCAAAGCTCCACCAGCAGAGTGTCCAACATTTTGGTGAGACACACTGTAAGCAATTAAAATAATTATTATAATAAAAACCCTTTAACACGTTTACTGCAGGGAGCTATAGGTATTTTGTATGGGTTTAAAAGTTTCAGATAATATTAATCTAAGCACATTTGAAAGCATTCTTATACTAAAATAAAGCATCTCTGCAAGGTGTCAGTGTTTCAGTAGGATATTGGTCACTAAAGTTTCACTCTTCCACAAATAGATCCAGTTTCCAAATGTTTGAAAATTCATCAAAAGCAGCAATTATTTCTTCTAATGTTTTTTCTCGCTTTCATTCTAGGTTCCCATATGCATTAGTTGGTTCAGGAACAAAATGTAAAGCAGTTTACTAAGTCACAAATAATGGGGAAACTTTTTATGGCCAGTGTTTGGGGTTTTTTGTGGGGGTTTTTTTGGTTTGGGGTTTTTTTGAGGTTTTTTTTTTTTTTTAATGCAAGACTATTTCATGAAAGGCAATTTTGCCTCTGCCAGAGCCCGATGAGCCAGCTGCCCCAGCCCTGGCCGACATCCCCAGCACGGGGCAGAACAACCCCTGCCAGCCCCCTTGCCTGCACCACAGCAGCAGAGGCTCCCACACAGCAGCACACCATGGGCATTTCACAAGCAAGGCAGAAATCCTCAAGAAAGCAAAAACAAAACAAAAAACCCCCAAACAAACAAAAAAATCCAACTGCCCTCCCCACAACCAGCCACAGAACTAGTTAAATAACCCAAACCAAGAATTACAGCAGGCCAACTTCAATTGATCTACATTAATTCCTCCACAAATGCAGGTACTTTTGAGAGAAACCACGTTGTTAACGACATCATCTCTAAAATTACCTGTTCTTGCACAGGCTGTATGCCTGGTTCCTGATGTGTCATGTATGTCAGCATGGTGTGATGAGTTTGATGTCATAACCTAAAATTAAAACCTCATTTTTCTGTGACTTTATTGTCAGTACTAGAGAAGACATTGAAGGCATTTCCTCATATCAAAGGAAACACCGCTCATTCCCTTAACACCGAGGAATCAAAAAAAAGCAAGCAGCAATTCCTGTGTGTTCACACATGGCCATTACAGCACCTGAATTTCCAAGGTTAGGCAAATATTTGAAGCCAATACAAGAAGTCTCAGTTACATGGAGCCCAACACCTTTCTAGGTTAATTTGGACAGCATTACAGACCGTGATTTACAGGGACACACCAAAAGGCAGCCCAATTTCTGCCTGTCATCTCGGGGAAGGCCAGGCAGCTGCCTGGTTAGCATGCCAGCAGCGCCGCAAGCCCGGCGCTGGTTGTGGCTCCGCACAGCCCTCACCGAGGTGAGCCCTTCTGCCTCGGCCAATGGGCCATAAAAAAAAATCCCAGAATATTTTGATCTTGTTGGCCCTGAAGTACCTATTCCGCTAAAAAAAAAAAAAGTCTTCCTTCCCCTGCATCTTACTCCAGAAGGAATTAAAAAAAAAAAGGGAGCTTTACATATCGCTGAGACAAACGACACAGGTCAAAATTTCTTTAAGAAATGCCCAGGGGCTTTTCCCACACACAATCAGACGCACAGTCTCACAATGCTCCCTGAAGTATCTTATGCCTGGAGCCCATATTTCCTTCTCATTTCCTGTTTTATTCCAGTAAGCCTCAATCCAACATCCCTCTCTCCTCACCTTCAGAGCCTGCATCTTCAAACCAGTGACACTATATGGCAAAAATTACCTTAAGTTCAAATATCCTGGTTTCCCACTGAAAAGATGCTCACCCATACAGCTACACTGTAAAATCATAGAATCCCATCTGTCATCGACAGGCTTCACAGCCCCTGGTCTGTGCGGACAGATAACGCTTAAATTCATCCTCTGTGCATCACGTCAGGCTGAGAAAGTGGGCTTCCAAGCAGAGGATAAAATAATGCTTAAAGGACCTTAATGCCGACCAAGCCATGCCGGCCTGGGCTCCCTCTCCCTGCCCAGGCTGCCGCCTTGCCAGCCGGAGGAACCGGCAGCTCCGCCGGTTAACCGGGTGTTTGCATACCCTGAACTGCCTACACAGGGCTGGGGATGGAACTGCAAATAATCTGATGGGCTTGATATTATATCACCATCCGCCAGCTTGCCAGCTCGCCAGCAGTGGGCAGGGTACTTTGGTTTGATTGGGATTAGGGGGAGGGGAAGATTTTTTTTATTATTATTATTATTTTTAAAAAAGGAAAAGGATTCACACACACAGGTTCAGTGCATCCTCCTTCTTCCACCATTGCTTTTAAAACTCTAGTGATCCCAAAAGACATGCTCAGATCATCACCTACCTTCCATCATGGTGGCAGAATTGCATTCCTCAATTTCCAAGGAGCCTGAAAAAATACAGGAGAATACAATCCCAGTTACCAGATGCTTAATGTAAGCCCTTCAATCAAGCACCTCTGATCCCCAGCTTGCTTAGCTGCCAGGATAACGAGAGAGAAAAAAAAAAAAGAAAAAAAAAAGAAAAAAAAAAGGTGCTGAGTCTAACGGCAGGCCATGGATGCTGCTGTGCCTGTATCACCTCCAGGATCACAGGAGGATGCTGAGAGAAAGGGAGGACGAGCCGGGCTCGGCTCTGGCGCTGCCAGCGGCGCAGCGGGTCCCTCCCGCCCCACACCTCCTCACATGCGCGCTCGCTCCCGACACACACCCCCCCGGGAACACACCAACCTATTTCCCATTTTCCCCCCCCCTCACTTTCACCAAAAGCATAACCCCTCTTCGTACCTCGTGACGCACTTCCCCTCCCTCTAATCCTATTGCAGCGGCTGGGGGAGCCAGATTAATTACCAGGCGCTGTCAGATTAGGCCAGCTAGGAAGGTGGGTGGGGGAAAAAAAGAATAAATCCAGCCTGGATAAGGCAGCAGAGCTCGGTCCAGTAGCACCGAGTGCGAGCTTCGGCACGCTCAGCGAGCAGAAGGGCTGCGAGCTCGGGTGCACATCCGCGGGCGCCAGGCCGTCCTCGCCTCTCCCGCAGCCATTCAAGAGAGAAATCCATCGGGCTGACGTCACATCACCAGCAATTAGCCCCGAAAGGATGATGCGGGAGAAATTTCTCCCTGACTGCCTTCCAAGAGCGCCTGGGAATTAATTTCACATGAAGAGCAGCCGAAGCATCGCCAGAGTAGGGAACAAAAGAGGCTGGAGAGGGAGTGGGGGGCTGCAGGAGCTGACCCCCAGCCTCTGCCTGGGACACCCCATCTCCCATCACTGTGGCCAGCAGCAGCTGGTGCCACCACTGCCCTATGAAATGCCACCCAAGCCAGACGCTACGAGCCTGTCCCAACAAACTGCCATATCCCCCATTTCTCTCTGCCAGCCACGGCATCCAGCCCCCTGGCACAGAGCCTCACCTCACCCCAGCCAGCCCCCCGACGGGGTGTGCGACCCTCACCAGCTTCAAAACCATTTCTCAAAGCTGC